>SJYA01000582.1:1084905-1152498 GCA_006410615.1 Neotragus moschatus | reverse complement strand
AGAGTTGGACTGTGAAGAAGGCTGAGTGCCGAAGAATTGATGCTTTTGAACTGTGGTGTTGGAGAATAGTCTTGAGAGTCCCTTGAACTGCAAGGAGATCCAACCAGTCCATTCTGAAGATCAGCCCTGGGATTTCTTTGGAAGGAATGATGCTGAAGCTGAAGCTCCAGTATTTTGGCCGCCTCATGCAAAGAGTTGACTCATTGGAAAAGACTCTGATGCTGGGAGGGATTTGGGGCAGGAGGAGAAGGGGACGACAGAGGATGAGATGGCTGGATGGCATCACGGACTTGATGGGCGTGAGCCTGAGTGAACTCTGGGAGTTGGTGATGGACAGGGAGGCCTGGCATGCTGCGATTCATGGGGTCGCAAAGAGTCAGATACGACTGAGCGACTGAACTGAACTGAACAGTAGAAATTAACAGAAATTACTGTGCCATGGAAATTAACACAACATTGTAAATCAACTCTACTTCAAGAAAGTAGCATTGTTTTCAAAAGTGACATCTGAACTGAGATGAGTTGGGATTACATAGATGAAGGGGAAGGAAAAAGTATTTTAGGCAGAGAAAATGGCCTAGAGGCAACAGAAGTTTGGAATAGTTTTTTATTTTATGTAGGTTGTGTGTGTGTGTGTGTGTGTGCGCGCGCGCGCTCAGTCAAACTCTTTGCTGCCCATGGACTGTTGCCTGCCAGGCTCCTCTGTCCATGAAATTTTCCAGGCAAGAATACTGGAGTGGGTTGCCATTTCCTTCTCCAGGAGATCTTCCCCACCCAAGGATCAAACCTGTGTCTCTTAGGTCTCCTGGCTTGGCAGGCGGATTCTTTACCACCATATCACTGGGAAAGGGCTTACATAAATTATGTATGAGTATAGTTTTAGGAGGGAGGGGGTGGGCATGAAACCAGAAATGTAAAAAGTAGCCCCTCATGAAGGCATTGTTTGAATTTTATTTGGAGGAAATGGGGAATGATTCCAAGACTTAATGTAGGGTAATGACACAACCCAGGTGCTTTATATGAAAGAATTCTAATCACACCAACTACACTTAAGGGTTTATTCCTTCATGTTCACTGATTTTAAAGAACTAGACCACTAGAACAAAGTCCTCTGAGCTCCATTTAGCATTTGAACTCAGTTGTCTATTTTACAATAGACAACAATTACAATTTACTTAATTCCAAACCTGAGGCAAGCCGGGAGGACCCAGATGAAGGATAAGCTCTCTGGGGTCTGCAGGTTGCCTGTGGGGTCCATTTCTCATGGAAACAATGGATGCATATTGGATACTACCTACAGGTTTACCTAATCTACTGTGAATCTGACCCATTGTGGGCTGGGACAGAAAAAAGAGGAGGAGAAACGGAAGGAAGAAGAATAGACAAGGGAAGAAAAGAAGAGGAGCTTCACCCTTCGAGAAGCAACTGAGATGCATCAACTCAAAAGTGAAATGGGGACTTCCTTTGTGGTTCGGCAGTTAAGAATTCACCTGCCAGTGCAGGGGACACAGGTTCGATCCCTGATCTGGGGAGATCCCACATGCTGCAGGGCAACCAAGCCTGTGCGCCACAGCTACTGAGCCTGGACGCCTAGAGGCCATGCTCTGTAGCAAAAGAAGCCACCGCAGTGAGAAGCCCATGCACTGCAAGTAAAGAGTAGACGCCTGCTCCCCACAAGAAAGCCTGTGCACAGCAAGAAAGACAGTGCAGCCAAAAAAAAAGTGGAATGGGACTCAAGCTAGTGTCCGCTCCATTTAGGAATTTCACTCATTGGCCAGGCACTGTATGCAGGTCAAGAAGCAAAAGTTAGAACTGGACATGGAACAACACACTGGTTCCAAATCGGGAAAGGAGTATGTCAAGATTGTATATTGTCACCCTGCTTATTTAACTTATATGCAGAGTATATCATGTGAAATGCCAGGCTAGATGAAGCACAAGCTGGAATCAAGATTGCCGGGAGAAATATCAATAACCTCAGATACACAGATGACACCACCCTTATGGCAGAAAGTGAAGAACTAAAGAGCCTCTTGATGAAAGTGAAAGAGGAGAGTGAAAAAGTTGGCTTAAAACTCAACATTCAGAAAACTAAGATCATGGCATCCAGTCCCATCAGTTCAGTTCAGTTCAGTCACTCAGTCGTGTCCGACTCTTTGCGACCCCATGAATCGCAGCATGCCAGGCCTCCCTGTCCATCACCAACTCCCAGAGTTCACTCAGGCCCATGCCCATAGAGTCAGTGATGCCATCCAGCCATCTCATCCTGGGTCGTCCCCTTCTCCTCCTGCCCCCAATCCCTCCCAGCATCACAGTCTTTTCCAATGAGTCAACTCTTCGCATGAGGTGGCCAAAGTACTGGAGCTTCAGCCTTAGCATCATTCCTTCCAAAGAAATCCCTGGGCCAATCTCCTTCAGAATGGACTGGTTGGATCTCTTTGCAGTCCAAGGGACTCTCAAGAGTCTTCTCCAACACCACAGTTCAAAAGCATCGATTCTCACTTCCTAGCAAATAAATGGGGAAACAATGGAAACAGTGAGAGACTATTTTTATCTGGACTCCAAAAAATCACTGCAGATGGTGACTGCAGCCATGACATTAAAAGATGCTTGCTCCTTGGAAGAAAAGCTATGACCAACCTAGACAGCATATTAAAAAGTAGAGACATTACTTTGCCAACAAAGGTCCATCTACTTTGCCAACAAAGATCCATCTAATCAAAGCTATGGTTTTTCCAGTAGCCATGTATGGATGTGAGAGTTGGACTATCGAGAAAGCTGAGCGCTGAAGAATTGATGCTTTTGAACTATGTTGTTGGAGAAGACTCTTGAGAGTCCCTTGGACTACAAGGAGATCCAACCAGTTCATCCTAAAGAAAATCAGTCCTGAATATTCATTGGAAGGACTGATGCTGAAGCTGAAACTCCAGTACTCTGGCCACCTGATTCGAAGAACCATCTTATTGGAAAAGACTCTGATGCTGGGAAGGATGGAAGGCAGGAGAAGAGGAGGACAGAGGATGAGGTGGTTGGATGGCATCACTCGATGGACATGAGTTTGAGTAAGCTCCAGGAGTTGGTGATGGACAGGGAGGCCTGACGTGCTACAGTCCATGGGGTTGCAAAGAGTCAGACACGACTGTGCGACTGAACTGGACTGGGTAGGAGCCACCCTAATCCAAGGAGTCCAGTACTGTTTGTCTCTGGTTTTGTGCATGGGAGGGGATGTGGAAGGATGCCTAGGTTCCTCCTCTGACTGAACAACACATCTGGCCACATGTGGGGCAAAAGGCCCCAGGAAAGCCAGGAGTGGGCAGCAGGGGGATCTTTGCTGGACTGTGAAGTCTAACATCTCACCCAAAGGATGAAGATCCTGCCATGGTCGTGCAGTTCCAGGAGGACTGAGGAACTCCCAGGGCCCCAGCCTTTCCGAACTATGCCAAGAGTTCAGAGACACACCTGGAGATCTGCCCAGATGTTCTTTAGGCATCAGAGGACCCGCCACTGCTGGCTGAGAGATGGTTGGACCAGATACTCTACTTCTCCTCCTGGATCCAGAGCCACCGGGTGGGTGGTCATTTCACCCGCCCCACCAAGGAGCTTAGTCCTGGACCCACACAGAGCCTCAAACACAGGAAATGCAGGAAATGGGGTGTTCTGTGTCCTGACGGTGCTCAGGGTTGATGCACCCCCGCTTTTAATCCACGGTGATTTCCTGTGGGCTCTAGGAGAACTTTCTTGAACTACAGCTAGTCTTTTCTGGCTCATACCAGTAGGTACTGGTGATGGAGTCCCTCAGCTTGGGATGGCAGGGGTCGGGAGCCCAGACAACCACCTCCATTGAGTTACATGAGAGGCATGTCCAGGGCTGACCTACTACTACCATCCAGCTTTCTCATAGTCCTGGTCCCTCTTGACTACACACAAGCGGCATGGCCATCTCCTAAACGACTCAAAACCTCCACTTCATGTCAGCGATGACCGCTGCCAGAACGGGCTGTTTCCTCCCATGTCTGCCGCACAGAGTTCCTCTGAGTCCTGAATGTTGGAGGGTGTTTGCAGACATCTGATCTGAGATGCTACCCCTACCCTGCAAGTGTAGCTGTGCAGCCTGGAATCTGCCTCTGATCAGGGCCCCGGCACTCTTTTCACAGAAAAGGAAAGAGATGTCTCTCATTCTTCTGCCAAGACTATAGTGAACCTGCCTCTACTGGTCCCCAGCCCCCAGATTCTCTGGGCTCTGAGGCATCTGTATCCGTCTCACCATGACTGACCTCTTTTGTTGTTGTTCAGTCCCTAAGCTGTGTCCGACTCTTTCTGACATCAGGCTCCCCGTCTGCCGCCATCTCCCAGAGTTTGCTCAAATTCACGTCCATTGAATCGGTGATGCCATCCAACCATCTCATCCTCTGCCACCTCCTTCTCCTCTTGCCTTCAATCTTTCCCAGCCTCAGGGTCTTTTCCAATGAGTAGGCTCTTCACATCAGGTGGCCAAAGTATTGGAGCTGCAGCTTCAGCATCAGTCCTTCCAGTGAATATTCAGGGTTGATTTCCTTTAGGACTGACTGGTTGATCTCCCTGCAGTCCAAGGGACTCTCAAGAGTCTTCTCCAACACCACAGTTCAAAAGCATCAATTCTTCAGTGCTCAGCCTTCTTTATGGACCAACTCTCACGTCTATACATGACTACTAAAAAAAAAAAAAAAAACATAGCTTTGATTATGCGGACCTTTGTGGGCAAAGTGCTGTCTCTGCTTTTTAGTACTCTGTCTAGGTTGGTCATAGCTTTCCTTCCAAGAAGGAAAGGACCTCCTTTATCATCATCACATTAACCTCTGAGTATTGAGTGACTGTTATGTGTCAGGCTCTGCGCTTGGTGGTGTATTTCTTCTCACTGCAGTCCTGCAAGGACTGTGTTAGATCTGCCTTCTCACTGATGAGAAAGCTGAGACTTGAGTGGTTGATAACCGGCCTGGGGGTCAGTACCGAGTTAGGTGCACAACTGTTATGAATAAAGTCAGAATGCTCCAAAGCACCATAATTTATGCTTTTCCTGTTAACCCAGGTCTCCCACATTGCAGGCAGGTGCTTTAACCTCTGAGCCATGTGCTGCAATCCATGGGGTCACAAAATTTTAATAATGATATATTAAAATAGAGGCATTTCATGGATTTCTTTGGTGGTCTAGTGGTTGGGACTCTGTGCTTCCAATGCAGAGGGCCTGGGTTTAATCCTTGGTGGGGGAATTAAGAGCCTGCATGCCACAAAGTGTGACCAAAAAGTTAAAAAAAAAAAAAAAAAAAGGGCATATTTCACTAAAACATAGAAGAATATTCACAGTTGATTTCAATGCTGAATCTCTTTTTGTTCACGTTTTGTGCACATTCTGTGCACGTTCATTCGATCAAACTTTCTTTTTTGAGTTTGAAACATCTGCAGGATAGCAGTTTTTAAGAATCAATCAAAATTAGAAGAAATTGGTTAATATACTTTGCAGTTGTCAAATGCTGACTCTTTTTTCCAGATGATTTGAAAGAGAAACTCGACTATCACTTGGAAATTTTTCGAGGAAAGATTAAATTAATAAGAAACAAAAAGAGAGAGGGGCTGATTCGAGCAAGGATGACCGGAGCTTCCCATGCTTCAGGTATGAAGGTTTTGCTCCAGACAGGACCCCATGTCTGTGTCCCAGAGGTCTTCCTGCCCATGCGGAAACCATCCTCACGCGTCTCTGTGGCATAAATAGAAGAATGGGAATATATTTCAGCCTTATGAGTCTTAAATTTTTATCTGACTCTGAACGTATTGTGCTTCAAGATGTTAATTTGTTATTTCAAATAGAAGACAAATAGAAGTTATCCTCGTCGCAGGAGGGAGAGGGTATAAACTCAGCCTCCTGTTACAGGACGCGTCCCCCAGGTACAGACTCTGGGATGGGGTTGTACATGCAGGGGGCCCCTCAGGTGGTCTTGGGAACCAGGTGAAGGGGTGAGGAAAGCAAGACTTTACAGGGAGAGCAGGGCTGTGATGTAGCTGCAGAGACCCTATGGGGACCTCGGAAGCTAGGAAAGGGTCAGTCCAGGTCCTCTGGGAGGCAGAGGCCCGGATGACATGGGAGGAGTGCTCACAGAGAAATGTCTGCGAAGGATAAAGGGGAGAGGACGAAGTGCGGGCTGGAAGCTTCTGGTCTGACCCTGGCGGAAGGAGGCAAGGAAGGAGGGAAGGCCAAAAGCCCTGCGTAGCTCCCAGAAGGGGCTCGAGTGGGTCAGTTGGGAGCCCCTGAGCCAAGACTGCGCACTGGAGGAGTCCTGAGTGGGGCCCCTGTGGGCGGTCGGGTTCACCCGGTTCTCGGGGGCCCACACAGTGTGCGCGGTGATTGGCTGGGAGCCCCCGGGAGGGCGTGGCCTTGGTGTGAACACAGCCGAAGATCCCAAAGCTGGGGGACCTCCTGGGGCAGCTTCTCGTGAAGGGAGGTCTCAGCCGCTGGGAGCACGGGGGTCCCATCTGGCATCCGGCATTCCTTGGGATGGCAGTCCCGTCCTCCGCCAAGGGCAGTTCCTCAGCTGTGAGACACGAGACACCAGCAAGGGAATGAGTCCCGAGGGGAATCCTGATAATCGAGCTTCCTGGAAGCCCTGGTAATCAGAAGGTTGTTCCCAGAAAATTAACCCAGGACCAAAGGTGCGGGGTGATGTTTAAGGATCTGGCCATGGGGCAATCTGAGGAAATGTCTCAGTTCCTTAGCAAGGCTATTTCCTTATTGAGTAGAAGGCCAACTAAAAGCAAAATCTGAGTCTTTTTTTTTTTCTCTCTCTCTATTTTGGCCTAATTAATTGAGACGTTCTCTTACTTAACTACATTGTTCAATCCTGTCCGTCTCTATGGACTGTAGCCTGCCAGGCTCCTCTCTCCATGGGATTCTCCAGGCAAGAAAACTGGAGTGGTTGCCATTTCCTTCTCCAGGGGATCTTCCTGACCCAGGGATCAACCCAAGTCTCCTGCATTACAGGTGGATTCTTTACTGTCTGAGCCACCAGGGAAGCCATCTACCAGAAAATACATACTAATTGTCCAAAATTCAATACAAACCACTAAAACTGAATGGCATGTGTCTTTTCAGAACGTTGATTTTATGCATTAATATGCATGTGTGTATACATATGTATGTGTACATATACACACATGTACACACAGGCACACACATATATTTAAGGATTTTTAAATAAATGGAATTGTACTATCTCTGTTCTGAGACTTGCTCTTTTCATTTCAGTTTAATGTTTGGTAACTTTTCCCATGACAATGCCTGACCAGTTACTCAGTTTTTGTTTGCAGCATTGTATAGTATTCCATATGGATTCCATAATGGATTGCCATAATTTGTTTAGCCATTTGTCATTTCCTGATTTTTACTTTTTACAAGTACTGAAAAAAAAAAAAAATGCACTGGCAAAATTTTTGTACTTACACCTTTGTGGAAATGAATGCTTGTGCCTATGGGATAATTTCTTAAAAGTGGACTTGCTGGACAAAAGGGAATTCTTATTTTAATTTTTGGTGGATGCTGCCAAATTGTCCTGAAACAGATGGCACCAGTTAACAGCTCCATCACAGGGTATAAGAGGGCCCTCTCCCTGGAGCCTTGCTGACACTGGTTGTTTATTGCCAGTCGTTCTCTGCTGCACTTAGCCCTTCAGTTGTGTTCCACTCTCTGTGACCCCATGGACCATAACTCACCAGGCTCCTCTGTCCACGGGGGTTCTCCAGGCAAGAACACTGGAGTGGGTTGCCCACCCCGCCCCCAGAGAAGCTTCCCGACCCACGGATCTAACCCAGGTCTCCCTCACTGCAGGCAGATTCGTTACCATTTGAGCCACCAGGGAAGCCCAGTCATTCTAGTCTTTGACAAAATTTTGGTCAAAAAGCTGTATCCTTTATTTTCTTGGCATTTCCTTGACTACTAGCAACATGGAATATTTTTTCATATTTTTGTAGATTGTTTATAGATTTTTCTGTGAATTTGGTCTGTTCATATCTTTTGTCAGTTTTTTGATTGGGTTGTTTGTCCTTTTGTTATTGATTCCAAGGTGCCTTTATGATAGGAATCCTGTGTTATATACACTGAGAATATCATTCCCCAGTCTGTGGTTGGTCTTCCCATTTTTGTTGATGGTGTCTTGTGTTGAACAGAAGTGTTAGTCGTTCAGTTGTGTCCGACTCTTTGCAACCCCATGGACTGTAGCCCGCCAAGCCCCCAGCCATAGAATTTTCCAGGCAAGAATACTGGAGTGGGTTGCCATTTCCTTCTCCCGGGGCTCTTCCCGACCCAGGGTCTCCCACATTGTAGGAAGACTTTTTACCATCTGAGCTACCAGGGGAGTTGAACAGAAGTTTATCCCAAAATCCACTTCCTCTTGCTGGGCACAGAGCCACACTGGACTTTCCTGCCTTCCATTCGGTAGGAATGGCCCATGACTATGTTTCAGCCACATTTCCTGACCAAGGCTCGCAGGAAGTTGGTTTATCCCCCTCCACACTGTAGTTCCCTTCTGGCTGACGAGGGTAGAGCTATATGAGTAGAGAGAAACTTCGACCGCATAGGAGCTGTTGTACATTTTGGAGGTTTATTTCAAGGGCCAATAGCTTTGGGACTTCCCTCATGGGCCACTGGCTAAGACTCTGAGCTCGCTGAGAGCATGGGTTCCATCCCTGGTGGGGGAACTAAGATCCTGCCCGCCTCATGGCACCACCTGAAAGGAAAAGTAGAAAAGGAGAGAGAAGTGAAATTCATTTAAAAAGTCATGGCCGCTAGCTTTAACTTAATAATGAAATAATGAGATTCATCAATATTTTTCTTTATGATTTTTGAGTCTTATTTGAGAAGTTCTTACTCTAAGATCCTGGTGATATTCTACATTTTTTTATTTTTTATTTTTTTTCATCTCAGGTGTACATGAGTTCCCAGTCTTGAACCCCCCCACCACCTCCCACTCCACATCAACTCTCTGGATCATCCCCGTGCACCAGTCCCAAGCATCCTGTATCCTGTACCGAATATAGACTGACGATTCGTTTCCCACACGACAGCACATATGTTTCAGTGCCATTCTCCCAAACCTTCCCCCCCCATTTCCCTCTCCCTCAAAGTCCAAAAGTCCATTCCATGCATCTGTGTCTCTTTTGCTGTCTCATATACAGGGTTATCATCACCATGTTTCTAGATTCCATATATATGAGTTAGTATACTGTATTGGTGCTTTTCTTTCTGGCTTACTTCACTCTGTATAATTGGCTCCAGTTTCATCCATCTCATTAGAACTGATTCAAATGTATTCTTTTTAATGGCTGAGTAATACTCCATCGTGTATATGTACCACAGCTTTCTTATCCATTCATCTGTTGATGGACATCTGATATTCTACATTTTTAAAAAGTGCTTTTTGCGTTGCAGTTTTTCTATTTCATTCATTTGTTTTTGGCTGCCCGGGTCTTCGTTGTCGCTGGGCTCTCACTAGCCGTGGTGAGTGGGGGCACTCTTTAGAGGCTGTTGGCAGGCTTCTCGTTGCAGTGGCTTCCCTTATTGCGGAGCATGGTCTCTAGGCCTGTGGGCTTCACTAACTGCGGCCACAGGCTTTCTTGCTCCGTGGCACGTGCAGTCCTCCCAGACCAGGGATTGAACCCATGTCCCCTGCATTGGTAGGCGAACTCTGAACCCCTGGACCACGAGGGAAGCCCTGCCCTCGTCACTCACTGCCCCCTCACTCTCCCCTCGTGTTCCTGACCTTCTTGCTGCTCCTCAAACACACCAGCTGTTCTATCTCAGAGCCTTTCTTTGCATGTGATTTTCCCACCTGGAGTGCTCCTCCTCCAGCCCCCTGCGTGACCTGTTCCTTCACCTTGTCCAGGGCTCTGGTTCAGTGGCACATTATCCGAGAGGCCGGTTGAAGTCACCCTGTAACAGCACGGCCCTGTTCTTCTCTATCATCCTGCCTCTGACGGAGTTTTCTTGGTAATATTTATGGCTGCCTGTCCACTAGCCCTTGTGGGTGATGCTGCCTATGCGATGACCAAAGTTGCCCTCAAACCGAGACAGCTGTGATGAGCCTGTGCTGTGTCCTTGGCAGGAGGGAAAATGACCACTGCTGGGTCGGTTTAACTCTATCAGGAAGAATTAGAAGGCTAGAGTTTTGCAAAGTGGAGAAAAATTGAGAAAGAGAAGCTCTAATTAGATGGCCTGAATCGAAAGGAAAGGGGACTTTTTTGCGTGGGAGCAGAAATGTTATGGCTTGGAAGCAGCCATAAGCAGCTAGGAAACGTTAGTGTTGTCCTGAACCCAAGGATTCTTGTGGTCAGGGAGGAAAAGGAGGGATTTTGTATGAGAAACAGCATCTTCTCGGGAGAGTCAGGGTTACATCAGGCAAGGAGGTCTGCAGGAGAATTTAGTGTAGGGAAATTTAATTTTTTTTTTAAGGATTTTGGTTTTTAAAAGCGTTTTTTTTTTTCTTTTGGGCTGTGCTGGGTTCTCATTGCTGTGCATGGGTTTTTCTCTAGTTGCGGCAAGCAGGGGCTACTCTCTAGTTGTGAGTGTGGGCTCCTCATTTCAGTGGCTTCTCTTCTCATGGGGCACAGGCTCTGGGGTGTCGGGACATGCAGGCTCAGTAGTTGCAGCTCAGGGGCTTAGTTATTGTCTTGCTGAATCTCACGGTGCACACTGTCCACAGAAGCCAGGGTAGGCAAGGTGCGAGCAAGGGAGCTGGAAGAAAACTCAAGGAGCTGTAGCAACTGCAGACACGATTATTCTCTCCCGACTGGCACAGCAGCTCCAGCAGCAGACACGCTGTGTTCTCTCCTGGTTGACCCAGTGGACACAGCCATAATGCGGCCTCAGAGGCCTTTCAGGTGGAGCTTACAGAGCGGAAGTGGCCCGTGGCCAAGCAGGTACATCATGACACCCATGCACAGTGCTACAAGTGATCTCAGCTGTTACAAAACCACACATTTACAAAATGTGGGGTGAGAGCCAGAGGCATGGGGTGAGAGAGCCTGACCACCTCCATCTTGGCTAATTTCATTTCCTCTTTCCCTAAAGTTGCCCAGTGACATGTGGAATCTTCCCGGACCAGGGGTGAACCCATGTCCCCTGCACTGAGAGGCAGGTTCTTTCCTGGACCAGTAAGGAAGTCAGAAATTTACTTTACATAAGGGAACTGTGGAAAGAGTAAAAGGGTAGTCCACAGCAGAGCAGGAAGTTTGGGGGAATAAAGACAAGGCCATCAGGGGGTAAGAATGGAGCATCTTCCACTGAAATGGCCTGGATGTTCAGCAGGTGGCCAAGAGGGCAGAGATGAGGTATAGATTTCAACTGCCATCCTAAAGGCAACAGATTAGCAAAATCGAACACACCGTTGAGAACTTCTGGTGCTAAGTGACCGTCACACAGAACGAGAGACGGTTTGTTGTCTCATATGGGAGACAGAGTAATGCCCCTTCCCCAAGGAGGTCGTCCTAATTCCCAGGACCTGTCAGTATGTTTACTTATGTGGCGCAGAGGGCAGTGTCTGACTCTCCGCCACAAACATCCAAGGGAGGTGATGGTTGACAGAGCAGAGAGCACTGGATTTCGAAGCAGAGCCTTCATTTCTAGTTTGACATGTGCCAATTACTGGTTACGGGATCCTGGGCAAGTCACTTCTCAGAACCTCAGCTTCCTAATCCATGATAGGAGAGCGAAAATATATAACTAATGTGGTTGTTGCAACGATTGAATGAAGTCATCATGAGCACTNCCTGTTTGACATGTGCCAATTACTGGTTACAGGATCCTGGGCAAGTCACTTCTCAGAACCTCAGCTTCCTAATCCATGATAGGAGAGCAAAAATATATAACTAATGTGGTTGTTGCAACGATAAAATGAAGTCATCATGAGCACTCTTTTTTAAGCATTAAGTATTAAACAAATGTTTATTAGCAGGTGATTACATGTGTGCATGCTAAGTCACTTTAGTCACGTCCCACTCTTTGTGACCCCATGGACTGTAGCCCGCCAGGCTCCCCTCTCTGTGAGATTCTCCAGGCAAGAATACTGGGGTGGGTTGCCATGCCCTCCACCAGGGAATCTTCCTGACCCAGGGATCGAACCTTCATTTCTTACATCTCCTGCATTGGCAGGCGGGTTCTTTACCACTTAGCGCCCCCTGGGAAGCCCAGACAGTGAGTAGTACAAATAAATAAGAAATTAAAACATAGATATTTAATTATATGCTTCAAAATGATAAAATACGTTAAAAAAAAATAGGAGAAATACAGGGAAAACTAATGAAAATACAGACCATTCATGGTGGGAAGTCTCTCAGATTTTAGAACTCACCATCCTTATCTTCTAGTTAAAGAAACTAATCTCCTCAATAGACTAGAGACCTGCTCCAGGTCACACAATTCAGGACGCAAGCCCTCAAATTCTGATTTCCATGGCAGTGAATAGTATTACCTCACTACTGGTCATGGAAATAGTAAACAAACAAAAATGAGAATTCAAATAGCAGAGTCACTTGAATTTTTTTCACAAAAATCCAAGTGTTTAACAGATTTATGGTATGAATGAAGTAGAAACGCTTGGATTTTTTATAAAAGTTGATCATACACTTAAACACAAAGAGATTCTCTGTAAACTCCCTCATAACTAGNCATTCATGGTGGGAAGTCTCTCAGATTTTAGAACTCACCATCCTTATCTTCTAGTTAAAGAAACTAATCTCCTCAATAGACTAGAGACCTGCTCCAGGTCACACAATTCAGGACGCAAGCCCTCAAATTCTGATTTCCATGGCAGTGAATAGTATTACCTCACTACTGGTCATGGAAATAGTAAACAAACAAAAATGAGAATTCAAATAGCAGAGTCACTTGAATTTTTTTCACAAAAATCCAAGTGTTTAACAGATTTATGGTATGAATGAAGTAGAAACGCTTGGATTTTTTATAAAAGTTGATCATACACTTAAACACAAAGAGATTCTCTGTAAACTCCCTCATAACTAGATTTTGCATACCACATTATCAAACATCAATCCCAAAACAAAAAAATTAAGAGAGATAGCAATAACATAATACAATATAGTACAATATTTTTATTGTTAATAAAAATTAAAATATTTAATACCTTAAAAATAATTGCTTTAGAGACCAAATTGAGAATGTTTAAAATAGATATAATGAGCTATGATTAAACAGTGAAGGACAGGGAAGCCGGGCATGCTGCAGTCCACAGGGTCACAAAGAGTCAGTTGTGACTTCGCAAATGAACAAAAACAAGCTAATGTTTAAGTGTAGAAATGTTGACATTAAAGAAAAGCAGAAAATAAAATGAAGCAAGGGGAGAAAGAGACTGAAAATATTGAGAGAGATTGATACAGCATTTGTTTTTTAAATATGAAAACAAAACTTGCAAAACACGGTCCCTAGAGAAGTTGTGTACATAGGTGATGCTGGGAAAGATTGAGGGCATGAGGAGTAGGGGGCAACAGGATGAGAGGGTTGGATGGCATCATCAACTCAGTGGACATGAACTGAGCAGACTCGGTGAAGGACAGGCAAGCCTGGTGTGCTGCAGTCCACGGGGTCGCAAAGAGTCGGACACGACTGAGCGACTGGAAAACAGCAACGAAGGTTGCTACAGGAAAGCAGGAAGCAAGCCTCCACTCAGGGAAGATGAAGAATATTTCTCCTGACTTTTAACCTCAGCGAGCAATTCAGTTTTGAATATTCCCCAGATACATCTTTTAAGGAGGAAGGATGGGAAAGATCCTTTATCAGGGCCATTGAACTAGTGTCCTTCAGCGTTTGGGTTTTTTAAATCTGTTTATTATTTTTGGCTGTGCTGGGTCTTTGTTGNGAGCAATTCAGTTTTGAATATTCCCCAGATACATCTTTTAAGGAGGAAGGATGGGAAAGATCCTTTATCAGGGCCATTGAACTAGTGTCCTTCAGCGTTTGGGTTTTTTAAATCTGTTTATTATTTTTGGCTGTGCTGGGTCTTTGTTGCTGCACACGGCTTGTCTCTAGCTGTGGTCAGTGGGGGCTACACTCTAGTTGCAGCGTGCAGGCTTCTCACCACTGTGGCTTCTGCGAGCACAGGCTCCGGGTGTGGAGGCTTCAGAAGTTGCAGCACGTGAGTGCAGTGATTTTCGACTTTAGTACTTTCAACTTGAGGGCTCTAGAGCACAGGCTCGGTAGTTATGGCTCCCGGGCTTAGTCGCCCCGCGCCACGTGGGGTCTTCCCAGACCAGAGATCAAACCCGTGTCTCCTACATTGGATTCTTTACTGCTGATCCACCGGGGAAGTTCCGGCCCTTCAGTGATTTTAGATCCTAAGGAGAAGTTAGCTTAATCTGGGCATATAGCATTTAGCAGAGTCACTATGTTGTACAACCACCACCCCCTCTAGTTCGAAAATATTTTCATCCCCCCAAGACAAAACCCCACTCCCATAAATGGGGCAACTTTCTTATTTCCACTTCTCCCGGCTCCTGGAAACCACCAGTCTTCATCTGTCTCTGGATTTATTTATTCTGGATATTGCATAGAAATGAAGTCAGACCTTTTCAGTCTGGCCCTTTCACCAGCACAATGCTGTTGAGATTCGTGTGCGTGTACCAGTATTTCATTGTTGATGACTCGATGATATTCCATGGTGTGTGTACATGCAGTCTGTCTCTCCACTCATCTGTTGGTGGACATTTGGGCTGTTTCCATCTTTGGGATAATATAAGGAGTACTGCTACAGATATGCATGTACACGGGTACATTTGAATTCTTTTAAATTTTTAAATTGTTGTTGTTCTCAAAGCATGCGGGATCTTAGTTCCTCAACCAAGGGTCAAACCTGTGCCCCTTGCATTGGACTGCTGGGGAAGTCCCCTGAATTCTTTTTAAAATGTGCCAATGAGTGGACTTTCTGGGTCACGTGGTAATTCTGTTTAACTTTTTGAGGAGCTGCCAAACTATTTTCCACAGCAGGTGGACCATTTTGGGTTTCCCAGGTGGCATTAACCTAGATAGCATATTCAAAAGCAGAGACATTACTTTGCTGACTAAGGTCCGTCTCGTCAAGGCTATGGTTTTTCCAGTAGTCATGTATGGATGTGAGAGTTGGACTGTAAAGAAGGCTGAGCGCCGAAGAATTGATGCTTTTGAACTGTGGTGTTGGAGAAGACTCTTGTGAGTCCCTTGGACTGCAAGGAGATCCAACCAGTCCATTCTGAAGGAGATCAGTTCTGGGTGTTCTTTGGAAGGAGTGATGCTAAAGCTGAAACTCCAATACTTCAGCCACCTCATGCGAAAAAAAAGAGTTGACTCATTGGAAAAGACTCTGATGCTGGGAGGGATTGGGGGCAGGAGGAGAAGGGGAAGACAGAGGATGGGATGCCTGGATTACATCACTGACTCAATGGACGTGAGTCTGAGTGAACTCCGGGAGTTGATGATGGACAGGGAAGCCTGGCGTGCTGCAGTTCACGGGGTCACTAAGAGTCGGACACGACTGAGCGACTGAACTGAACTGAAGCGAACTCAGCTACCTTCAGTCACGTTGTCAGAATTAGGATTTTTGGATAAAGCTGCTTGCTAAAGCCTGGTGAGAGGAACTTGATATGAATTATTTCCTGTGTTGCGGGGCTCAGCGCATCCTCAGACATCAAAACATCCTGGGGGGAAGAGAAATGAACTGATGTTGGCTTCTCACGAGGGAGTCAAAAGGGCGGAAGAAGGGCGGCGGAACCAAGGACACCTGCATCTGTTAGTCTCTCTTCTGACGCCAGGGTTTGTACAGGCAATGTGTTTGGGTGAGAGAGCAAACAGATCAGGGGTTCCCAATCCCTGGGCCACAGACAGGTAGCGGTCCATAGCCTGTTAGGAGCAGGGCTGCACGGCAGGAGGTGGGCAAGTGAGCGGAGCTTCATCTGCGTTTACAACTGCACCCCATCGCTGGGCTGCTCCTCCTGTCAGGTCAGTGGCCGCATTAGACTCTCACAGAAGCACCAGCTGTTAACTGGGCATGCGAGGGATTTGGGTTGTATGTTCCTTATGAGAATCGTCCTGAAACCATCCTCACCCCACCCTTGGTCTACGGGAACATCGTCTTCCCCAAATCCACAAAACTGATCCCTGGTGCCAAAAAAGGTTAGAGATTGCAGCTCTAAGCCACAGTCACCAGCTCCTTCTGAATGTCTATGGCACACACTGTCCTGCATTTTTGATATAGTATCAAATGTACGTTTTTTGCCTCCTCCCAGGGAAACTGAAAGCACCTTAATAGTCAAACTTCTCTGGTGGCTCAGACAGTAAAGCGTCTGCCTGCAATGCAGGAGACCCAGATTCAGTCCCTGGGCTGGGAAGATCCCCTGGAGAGGGAAATGGCAACCCACTCCAGTATTCTTGCCTGGAAAATCCCATGGACAGAGGAACCTGGTGGGCTACAGTCCATGGGGTTGCAAAGAGTCGGACACGACCAAGCAACTTCAGTTTTACTTTCATAGTAAGTGTTGGATAAATACTTGTTGCACTGAACCTTGATTCATGTTGTCGGGTATTTCCTACACATGGGCTAACGCTTGCCTGTTTTTGCCTCCCCAGGGGACGTTCTAGTGTTTCTGGATAGCCACTGTGAGGTGAATAAAGTCTGGCTGGAGCCCTTGCTGAATGCCATTGCCAAGGACCCCAAAATGGTGGTGTGTCCTCTGATAGATGTCATTGATTACTTGACCCTGGAATACCAGCCCTCTCCTATTGTGAGGGGAGCTTTCAACTGGCGTCTGGAATTTAAATGGGATCATGTTCTCCCTTATGAGATAGAGGGACCAGAAGGACCCACTACACCTATCCGGTGAGAATTCTTCTGGTATCGGAAAAACAGCATAGAGGTACTGGGAGCAGAGGGAAACTGCAGAGATTATTACTTTGATTTCTCAAGCTTAATGATAAATATTTCATTGTTTATCTTGTTTCTAAAAGTCTGTAATAATAGAATGTGGTAGGTTTTGTTTCTTTAATTGAAAGGAGGTGATAGAATTCCAGTTGAGCTATTTCAAATCCTAAAAGATGGTGCTGTGAAAGTACTGCACTCTATATGTCAGCAGTGGCCACAGGACTGGAAAAGGTCAGTTTTCATTACAACCCCAAAGAAAGGTGATGCCAAACAATGCTCAAACTACTGCACAACTGCACTCATCTCACACGCTAGTAAAGTAATGCTCAAAATTCTCCAAGCCAGGCTTCAGCAATACGTGAACCGTGAACTTCCTGATGTTCAAGTTGGTTTTAGAAAAGGCAGAAGAACCAGAGATCAAATTTCCAACATCCTCTGGATCATGGAAAAAGCAAGAGAGTTCCAGAAAAACATCTATTTCTGCTTTATTGACTATGCCAAAGCCTTTGACTGTGTGGATCACAATAAACTGTGGAAAATTCTGAAAGAGATAGGAATACCAGACCACCTGACCCACCTCTTGAGAAACCTATATGTAGGTCAGGAAGCAACAGTTAGAACTGGACATGGAACAACAGACTGGTTCCAAATAGGAAAAGGAATACATCAAGGCTGTATATTGTCACCCTGATTATTTAACTTATATGCAAAGTACATCATGAGAAACTCTGGGCTGGAAGAAACACAAGCTGGAATCAAGATTGCCAGGAGAAATATCAATAACCTCAGATATGCAGATGACACCACTCTTATGGCAGAAAGTGAAGAAGAACTAAAAAGCCTCTTGACGAAAGTGAAAGAGGAGAGTAAAAAAGTTGGCTTAAAGCCCAACATTCAGAAAATGAAGATCACAGCATCCAGTTCCATCACTTCATGGGAAATAGATGGGGAAACAGTGGAAACAGTGTCAGACTTTATTTTTGGGGGCTCCAAAATCACTGCAGATGGTGATTGCAGCCATGAAATTAAAAGACGCTTACTCCTTGGAAGAAAAGTTATGACCAACCTAGACAGCATATTAAAAAGCAGAAGCATTACTTTGCCAACAAAGGTCCATCTAGTCAAGGCTATGGTTTTTCCAGTAGTCATGAATCGATGTGAGAGTTGGACAATAAAGAAAGGTGAGCACCAAAGAATTGATGCTTTTGAACTGTGGTGTTGGAGAGTCCCTTGGCCTGCAAGGAGATCCAACCAGTCCATCCTAAAGGAGATCAGTCCTGGGTGTTCATTGGAAGGACTAATGCTAAAGCTGAAACTCCAATACTTTGGCCACCTGATGCGGAGAACTGACTCATTGGAAAAGACCCTGATGCTGGGAAAGACTGAGGGCAGGAGGAAAAGGGGACGACAGAGGATGAGATGGTTGGATGGCATCATAGACTCGATGGGCATGGGTTTGGTGATGGAGTTGGCGATGGACAGGGAGGCCTGGCGTGCTGCGGTCCATGAGGTCACAAAGAGTCGGACACGACAGTGACTGAGCTGAACTGAACTGAGCATCTCATCCCTGTGCAGAATACCACATGGTTCGCATCCCTTGGATGTCAGCTGTCCAGCTTTAACATGTAGACATGATTCTCAGGAATGGGTTGCATGTTGATCAACGATCAGAATACTAGCACTGTGGATAGCCCAGGAAAAGTCAATGTCTGCCAAATCCATATATAAAATACTTATCCAAGGGCTTCTGTCTATGATTTTATAGGTTGAGAAGAAGGTCATTTTCCTTGGATATTAGTCTTGGAAAATATATTTCTAAATGTCAGAATAACCTCATTGTTAGGGCTTCTAGCTGCATTTATGAGGCTGTTTCTCAAGAGACATTCTCCAGGTCACTTCCCACATTTTCTAATAACTTTGACTGCAGGCTCACTTCTCCTTCAATGTTACCCTCTTTGTTTCACAAACTATATGAGTCAATTTTCTAACACCATAACCTGGCAAGTCCTTCATCTTTGCCTCTATTTTAATTTAGCTAAAGTTGTGTGATCTTCTATGAGTTATGTAACCTCTCTGAACCTTATTTCTTGCCCTGTAAGTCTGGAGAATAACGTCACACACTGTCATGAGAGTTAAATGAGTACAGACTTCAATGTATCGGAAGAAAATTTTGAGGCTAACACGGGTGTTTTCTAGTTTTTAACTGTTGTCACTATATTCAATATAACTTTGGCTAAAATCCATAGTGCCTGCACATAGGGAATTAATCTAATATCTGTGCGTCCTTTGTAGGTCACCTGCAATGGCTGGAGGAATTTTTGCTATTAGTAGGCATTACTTTAATGAAATTGGACAGTACGACAAGGGCATGAATCTGTGGGGAGGAGAAAACTTGGAACTTTCACTAAGGGTAATTCCAACCTCATATTTTCAATAGTTACCTTTATACATAGAAAGTAAAATCTAACTTTAAGTCACATAATACGCTGTGGCAGCTATGCCGTTTCCCTACATGAGCATCAGGTGCTATTCAGGTGTCACATCAAGGCATTGATTCATGGGATTCCTTACAGAAATGGGCTTCCCTGGTGGCTCAGCTGGTAAAGAATCCGCCTGCAGTGCAAGAGATCGCAGTGGGTTCGATCGCTGAGTTGGGAAGATCCCCTGGAGAAGGGAACAGCTACCCACTCCAGTATTCTGGCCTGGAGAATCTCATGGATTATATACAATCCCATGGATTGTATGTAGTCCATGAGGTCGAAAAGAGTCAGACACGACTGAGCAACTTTCACTTACAGAAATGGAAAGCCTTTCATAAAATATCAGGTTTTCTTACCTATGTTTTTTCTAACATCAGACATGTTAAATTAATATATTTTTCATCTGTTTGTGGAATCTCTTGGTAGTTGTAGCATGATAGAAAAAAACATGGGATTAGGAGGGAGAGGACTTGTCCCTAAATATGTGGGCTGAGTTAGGCCTGTTTCTCTATCTGTAAAATAAGAGGACTTGGTAGAAGATGTCTAAATTGTCTCCTGACTCTTAAACCTTGAGATGCCTGCTACAGCATGGATGAAACTTGAAGACATTTTGCTAAGTGGAAGAAGCCAGATGCACATGGGGTGAGTGAGTGAAAGTCGCTCAGTCGTGTCTGACTCTTTGTGACCCCAGGGGCTATACGGCCCATCGAATTATCCAGGTCCATGGAGTGGGTAACCTTTCCCTTTTCCAGGGGATCTTCCCAATCCAGGGATTGAACCCAGGTCTCCTGCATTGTAGGTGGATTCTTTACCAGCTGAGTTCTCAGGGAAGCCCCAGATGCAAAGGACCGTGTATTTCTGAGTCCATTCATATGAAACGTCCAGACTAAGGACATTCACAGGAACAGAATGGGAATTAGGGTTGCCAGGGGCGGGGGGAGGAGAGTGTCTGCTGATGGGGACCAGGTTTCTATTTGGGGTGGTGAAATGTCCCAGAACTCAATGGTGGCGAGGATTATGCAACCTTGTGAAAATACTGAAGATCACTGAGCTATATATTTTAGAAGGGTGAATTTCTGGTGGTGTACAAATTATACCCCAGTAGAAATAATAGATTTAACTTAAAAAAAATTCTAGGATATGAGAACACTAGACATCAGGGTGAATCCCAACCCTATCCCTCACTGGCTGTAAGACGCTTGGCAGGTCATTCACTTTTCTAGTTCTAGGTTTTCTCATCTGTTAAATTGTTATTTAGTTGCTAAGTCACATCCAAGTCTTTGCAATCCCATGGACTGTAGCCCACAAGGCTCCTCTGTCCATGGAATTTCCCAGGCAAGAATACTAGAATGGGTTACCACTTTCTTCTCCAGGGGATCTTCCCAACCCAGGAATTGAACCTGTGTCTCCTGCATCGGCAGACAGATTCTTTACCACTGAGCCACCAGGGAAGCCCACACGTGTTAAATAGGAATAAATAAAAATTCCATTCTCAGAACTATATAACAAATTAACGTGGGAATTCCCTGGTGGTCCTGTGGTTAGGACTCTGCGCTTTCTCTACTAAAGGACTGGGTTCAATGCCTGGCCAGGGAACTAAGATCCTGCAAGATGCATGGCATGACCAAAAAAAAAAAAAAGATTTAATGAAATAATTGGGGTGGAGAATAAGGTACAAAGTAGATATGCCTGGAGAGTCTGAAGAAGATACTAAGGTATGACAATTCAAACATTTATCATGTGTTTATTATAGGTCATTTTTGCATTTGACTGAATTCTAATAGATTTTTACAATGATCACTTTGAACTGTGCATAAAAATGTGGGCTGTCAGCTCATCATCATTGCCCTTCACACTTTTTTCCTCACTTTTCTCTGCTTTGTGTCTTTTCTAACAGAGACAATCAGATGTAGAGAAAACTGCTTCCTTTATGAGAAAATTACTATCCTCTCTGAGCTTTAGCTTCCTTAGAAATGTGTGTGTGTTAGTCACTCAGTCGTGTCCAATTCTTGGGACCTCATGGACTGTAGCCCACCAGGCTCCTCTGTCCATGGGATTCTCCAGGCAAGAGTACTGGAGCAGGTTCCCATTTCCTTCTCCAGGGGGATTTCCCAACACAAGGGTCAAACCCAGTCTCCTGCCTCTTTTGCATTGCCGACTAATTCTGTACCTGCTGAGCTGCTGGGGGAAAGCCCTTAAGACAGTTATAGGAGCCAATACCTAAGTGATGGCCATGTTGTTCTTACTTTAATTTTGTCAACCACCCTTTATATTCTCTGAGATCACTTGCAGAGATTGTACTTTGAATTGTGTCTCTCTCAGCATGTACTTAGATGTTTATCAGATCTGCTTTTTGTGTTTTTCCAATTTTTTTTCTGCTTTAGATTTTTATCTCCCTCTTCTTTTTTGGCTGGCTACTTTCTATATTTTTAAAAATTAAAGCCCAGACTAATGCTTCTAATGCTTCGGGTACCTTATTTTGACTACAGGGATATTTAGAGCAATGTATTCTGGTTCCAAATAGGAAAAGGAGTACGTCAAGGCTGTATATTGTCACACTGCTTATTTAACTTCTATGCAGAGTACATCATGAGAAACGCTGGGCTGGAAGAAGCACAAGCTAGAATCAAGATTGCCAGGAGAAATATCAATAACCTCAGATATGCAGATGACACCACCCTTATGGCAGAAAGTGAAGAGGAACTAAAAAGCCTCGTGATGAAAGTGAAAGAGGAGAGTGAAAAAGTTGACTTAAAGCTCAACATTCAGAAAATGAAGATCATGGCATCTGGCCCCATCATTTCATGGCAAATAGATGGGGAAACAGTGAAAACAGTGTCAGACTTTATTTTTGGGGGCTCCAAAATCACTGCAGATGGTGACTGCAGCCATGAAATTAAAAGACACTTACTCCTTGGAAGAAAAGTTATGACCATCCTAGAGAGCATATTGAAAAGCAGAGACATTACTTTGCCAACAAAGGTCCATCTAGTCAAGGCTATGGTTTTTCCTGTGGTCATGTATGGATGTGAGAGTTGGACTGTGAAGAAGGCTGATGCTTTTGAACTGTGGTGTTGGAGAAGACTCGTGAGAGTCCCTTGGACTGCAAGGAGATCCAACCAGTCCATTTTGAAGATCAGCCCTGGGAATTCTTTGGAAGGAATGATGCTAAAGCTGAAACTCCAATACTTCGGCCACCTCATGCGAAGAGTTGACTCACTGGAAAAGACTCTGATGCTGGGAGGGATTGGGGGCAGGAGGNTTTCATGGCAAATAGATGGGGAAACAGTGAAAACAGTGTCAGACTTTATTTTTGGGGGCTCCAAAATCACTGCAGATGGTGACTGCAGCCATGAAATTAAAAGACACTTACTCCTTGGAAGAAAAGTTATGACCATCCTAGAGAGCATATTGAAAAGCAGAGACATTACTTTGCCAACAAAGGTCCATCTAGTCAAGGCTATGGTTTTTCCTGTGGTCATGTATGGATGTGAGAGTTGGACTGTGAAGAAGGCTGATGCTTTTGAACTGTGGTGTTGGAGAAGACTCGTGAGAGTCCCTTGGACTGCAAGGAGATCCAACCAGTCCATTTTGAAGATCAGCCCTGGGAATTCTTTGGAAGGAATGATGCTAAAGCTGAAACTCCAATACTTCGGCCACCTCATGCGAAGAGTTGACTCACTGGAAAAGACTCTGATGCTGGGAGGGATTGGGGGCAGGAGGAGAAGGGGACGACCGAGGATGAGATGGTTGGATGGCATCACTGACTCGATGGACGTGAGTCTGAGTGAACTCCGGGAGTTGGTGATGGACAAGGAGGCCTGGTGTGCTGCGATTCATGGGGTCGCAAAGAGTTGGACACGACTGAGCGACTGAACTGAACTGATTCTTCCTCTAAGCCCCTATTTAGCAGTATCTTGTAAGTTTATTTTCATTGCTTTTTTTCCTACTCATTTGTTCCACTCTCATCCAGGCATTATTTTTGTGACCCTCAGTGCCTTTGGTACTTTTTATTGCTTGGTTGATTATTACTCATTTTATTACCTTGGGCTTTGAGAATGAAGTATATGAAAAATCCCCCTTTTTCAGGATCTAGTAACTTAATAAGCACATCGTTGTGTCTCAGAATTGAAACAATTTTGTGAATGATGCATCTTTGAAAACTGAGTATATTCCTTGCCATGGTTTTACCTTCCCTCCAGACAGCAAATAACAGCTAACTTATTACTCAAGTTCACTCATGATTTTTGCTTCAATATTGTCAGCAACTTCATTCCTAATGGCGCTTTCATCTGTTTCAAGGATGCTTGGGTCTCACTTTTCAGAAACAAACATGTAAATGAATAAATAACTAGGCACTCTCTTGACACTGGTGGCCCCCTCTGCCTAAGTAACCTGATTTTTCCTAAGGAAGGATTAGCTACAGCTGCGTCCACTTCATTTCTCACTCATTGCAGTGAACCACTCTCCGGAGGCCCTCAGCATCTTCCCTCTGATGTCATGTCTGGCACTGTTAACAGTTTCATATTGGTGTCCCCAGTGGACGGCTTTGGTCTTCTGTGTGCTTGAGGTTACTGTAGTATTGATGCAGTATGTGTGTGCTCAGTCATGTCTGACCCTTTGAGACTCCGTGGACTGTCGCCCACCAGCCTCCTCTTGTCCGTGGAGTTTTTCAGGCAAGTTTACTGGAGTGGGTTACCATTTTCCTCCTCCAGGAGATCTTCCTGACCCAGCGACTGAACCTGCATTCTTGTGTCTCCTGCATTGGCACGTGTGCTAAGTCAACTTCAGTTGTGTCCGACTCTTTGTGACCCCATGGACTGTAGCCCGCCAGGCTCCTCTTGTCCATGGGATTCTCCAGGCAAGAATACTGGAGTGGGGTGCCATGGCCTCCTCCAAGGGATCCTCCAACCCAGGGATCGAACCTGCGTCTCTTACATCTCCTGCACTGGCAGGCAGGCTCTTTACCACCAGCGCCACCTGGGAAGCCCCTGCAATGGCAGACAGGTTACCTCTAGTGACCAGTCTTTTCCAGAAGTGTTCTTGAATTTTTAGAGCAAAATCCAAGAAAAAGGCGTTGACCTGTGTTCAACACAAAATCTCCTTGCGTTGCTCAGCTGTGCTCAGTCTCCTTCCCAGGAATTTATTCTTCTGTGTATCTCTCAAACATGGCTGTTCCCAAGACACTTCCTGACAACACTTGCTCCTCACCCCACGTGCTCTTCAGGGCTCAGGGCTGATGTGGAGCCATTTTTCACACCTGTGAAGCCGTGCCTCTTGTTAACCTAGTGCAGTGTTTCCTTGTCTGCTAGGAAAGAACTCTCCGCTGAGCCAGCCAAGTGCCCTGAGCCAGCCACCTGAAGCCCACCATGCCAGCCTTCTCCAGCTCTCAGCCTTCCCCACCTCTCAGCCTTCCCCGCCATGACCCAGAAACAAAAGGGACCTGAAAGGGTCAGAAGGTGAGTCAGGGCCACCAGGATCTGCAACAGTCTCTTCTCCTTGGCCAGCATCTATGCTGTCCCCTGGTTGATCCTTTTCCTAGTGAACCTGCATCGGCTTCCGTGGCTGTAATTGACATCTGTGTGGTACTAAAACCCACGTCCCATTTTCAGTTCGATTCAGTTCAGTCGCTCAGTCGTGTCCAACTCTTTGTGACCCCATGAATCGCAGCACGCCAGGCNTGTGATCCACACAGTCAAAGGCTTTGGCATAGTCAATAAAGCAGAAATAGATGTTTTTCTGGAACTCTCTTGCTTTTTCCATGATCCAGTGGATGTTGGCAATTTGATCTCTGGTTCCTCTGCCTTTTCTAAAACCAGCTTGAACATCTGGAAGTTCATGGTTCACGTTCAGACTAAACGAAAGAGAGTCGTCTCAGTTTTGGACTCTCTTGAGAGTTCAAGTGAAGTTCGAGGTTCAATACACCCATCATCTAAGGAGTAGCTCTTGCATCAGGCTGTGCCACGTGCTGGGTATTCAGAAGACACAATCCCCTTTCATTCATTCACTCACTCACTCACTCAACAATGTTTCCCTGTTATGTGCCAAGCACTGTACTGGGTGCTGAAGTCCAGTAGCCCTTAATGCGGAAGTGGTTTCAAACGGCATAAAGCTTCCGTTCTCTTTGGGGCAGAGTGAGATGATTAGTAATTTAGTTGTATTTCTGATCACTGCCATGAAGGAGAAGTACAGAGTACTGTGAGGTGATATAGAAGGGCAACCTGGCCTTGTCTTGGGGGAGGGGTGTGTCTTCAGTTGCTTCCCTGCAGAAGTGGCCTGTGAGGTGAGATGTGAAGATACAAATGTATTTGGTTTTCCAGTTGTTATCATGTGTGACATGTACCGCTCTGAAATATTACAGATATTAGCTCACTTCATCCTGACAATAAATCTGGGAGGTAGGTACCCACATCGCCTCCTGTTTAGAGTGGAGAAACCGAGGCACAGAGAGGTAGTATAACTTGGCAGATTCACAGAACTCACAAGCAGTGTGCTCCAAACTTGTCCCTTCCTGGCTTGTATGGTCTATTCAACTTCAGGTCTTAAGGCCCACCCCCCCCCCGGCTCCCCAGCTCTGGTTTACCCAATTTCTAAGTCACTTCTCACTAATGAATCAATGTGAAGTCACTCAGTTGTGTCGACTCTTTGCGATCCCATGGACTGTAGCCTACCAGGCACCTCTGTCCATGGGATTTTCCAGGCAAGAGTACTGGAGTGGATTGCCATTGCCTTCTCCAGGNACCCCCCCCCCGGCTCCCCAGCTCTGGTTTACCCAATTTCTAAGTCACTTCTCACTAATGAATCAATGTGAAGTCACTCAGTTGTGTCGACTCTTTGCGATCCCATGGACTGTAGCCTACCAGGCACCTCTGTCCATGGGATTTTCCAGGCAAGAGTACTGGAGTGGATTGCCATTGCCTTCTCCAGGGGACCTTCCCAACCCAGGGGTTGAACCCAGGTCTCCTGCATTGCAGACAGACATTTTACCATCTGAGCCAGAGAAGCCCAGGCTTCTCAATAAGGCTGGCCATATATTGGATGCTTCCGATGCCCTGAGCTTGCTTTAGTTGCCCTGAGCTCGTGTTACTACTGCTCGTGGGAAGTGATGATTCGCTGGTGCCCTCGGAGCTACAGCTTCAATTCCAACCTCGGAATAAGTCTCAGAATCAGGCTCCAAGTTGGCACCTCTGGTTCCCTGAGAGAACAGGCAGCCTGTGCCCTGCACCCTGGGGCAGGCTGGCTCCCCTGCCCCAGGGCTCCATCCCACTGTACCGCAAAGGGTCAGGACACTGCTTCGGGCCCAGGGCCCTGCTCTGCATCTGGAGAACCACCTGTCTCACCTCCAGACTGGGCTCTTAGACCCGGACACCAGCTGAAATTCAGCCAACAGTTGCTGCAGCCCAGGGAGGTTGTAGTTTGAGGGCAAACCACAAGCGTTGGGTTTGTGCTAGAGAAGGGCTGAAGCAGTTTCTCCAGGGTCTATACCATGAGGATTAGGCAAGCTGCTCAGCACCCAGCCCCCTGCTCAGGTCAGTTACTGCTCAGAATTGCCATGTCCCTCTCTGCTCGCTCCACCTGCTCCATAACCTTATCCAGGTCACGTTTGCATGACTAATGGATGCAAGTGATACCAATTTTTGCCCTTCCCAGTTCCTTCTCCTGAGTCATAAGCTTCTGTGACCAGTTGCCTACACGTTACCATCATAAGAATGTCCCATAGGTATGCTGACCAGCTAGGTGGGTGCTGACAGAAAGGGGTGTCAAGGACAGCCCAGTTACCAGTCAGCTAATGCCATGACGATGCTTGTTATAGACCAGCTCAAAACCAGGCAATTCAGAACAAGAAGCATCTACTTTCTTCTTTCAAATGTCTGCGGGTCGGCCAGCATGGCTCTGCCTGGGCATTTGCACTGGCAGGGCTGGTCTCTGAGTCTGCTCAGCTTTGCTGGTCATTCTACTAGCAACCTTGGACATGTCCTTATGTTGACAGTAGGAAGGCAAAAGTCAAGGCAAACCACACAGCCTATCTAAAGTCTCCAGAGGCACTGTGTCTGCTCACGTTCTACGGGCCAAAGCATGCCAAATGGACAGCCCAAAGTCAGTGTGTCAAAGCAATATACTCTGCTCCTTGGTGAGAGGTGGAGAGTGAGACAGTGTTTGCAGAACAGTATTTTCATCAATCACACCAAGTTTCTGGAATGAGCACAGCTAAGGGGATAAGAGGTCCCATTTACTTCCTTAGTGTATCAGTTAGTGTTTGCTGTGTAACAAACTGTCCCCCAAAATACAGTGGCTTGAAACAATAAACAGTTGTTACTCCTCAAAATTTGTTGTGTTGCTAAAGTGGTTCTTTCAGTCACAGCCAGGAGGGTTGATTTTACTGGTGCTGCTTACACATCTGTGTTCATCTGGAGGGTCAGCTGGTGCTGGCTAGCATGGGATGGCCTCATTTACATGTCTGGACATTGGCCAGTGTCCAGTGTTGGGGCAGTGGAGATGACCGGACTGTTTGTCTCTCGTGGTTGGGCAGGCTGGTGAGGTTCATTCACTGTGAAGTGGTCACAAGGTTCCCAAGAGCAGCAGATCCCAAAGTGCTGCACATTCTTTTCAAGCATCACCTTTGTTAATGTCCTGTTGGCCAAAGCGGTCACAAGGCCAAGACCAGTTTCAAGAGATGGAGAAATAAACCTCATTTCTTGATGAATGGAGTACAGAGTTACGTAGCAGTTAGATGCGCGGGTAGGAATGAAAAGCATATATAGCCATGCTTGCAGTCTACCATACTTCACTACAGCAGAGACACTCTCATTTTACAAAACACAAACCCTAAGTGCTTTACAAGTGTCAGATGATCTGATGTTCATAACAATCCCATGCAGCAGGTACTTTTTTTTTTAGTCTACTTATTTGGCTGTTTTGGATCTTAGTTGCTTCATGCAGGGCCTTTGTTGCTTTCCATGGGATCTCTCTTTTCAGTGCACAAACTTTCTAGGTGCCTAGTTTTGTCACGCAAGCTCTCTAGCTGTGGCAGGCAGGCTCTGAAGTGCGCAGGCTCAGTAGTAAGGCCGGTACCATTGTTATCCTCTTTTTACAGATGAGGAAACTGAGACATAAATGGATTGAGTAACTTTGGTAACTTGCCCCAGATCACATGGCTCATGGGGGATTTGAACCACATGGAGTGGCCTCAGAGTTTGGACTCTGAAGTATTAAAGTATACTAACTCTTTTTTTATGGTCTTTTTTATTATTAATCTATCTATTTGGCTGCACTGGTTCTTAATTGCTGCATGTGGGATCTTTAGTTGTGGCTTGTGAACTCTGAGTTGTGGCATGTGGGGTCTAGATCCTGGACCAGAGAACTCAGACGCCCTGCTTTGGGAGTGTGGAGTCTTTGGACCACCAGAGATGTCCCACGATACTAACTCTTGATGGGATATTCTCCCTCCTCACCATCCTCTTCCTCCTCCAATAATAATGGTAATACTGGGAGCTGGAGAGACTACTTCCAGCAGTATATCTGAGAAAGAAAGCTGACCATCTCCTACATGGACAATGAGCAGAACAAAAGGCATGTCCAGATGGATCGTGTCCCTTTGAGAATGAATCAAGAGGAAAGGAGCAACTGCATGGGTCCTATGAAAATGGGGCTAAACTGCGATTGCATCCTCAATTTGATTTTTTGAGAAAGTCTTTTAACATACGTTTTACTTTCACTCCCCCTTGATCACTTTGGTTACTTGACTTTTGTTTTCTATTCTATGCTTATAGCCAGATTTATTTTTTGATAAGAAACATTTCACACATATAAGACTGCACAGCAATAATAAATACTTCCATATCCATCCTAATGATTAAATGGATATTACTGATTTTCCAAATTTCCTTAAGATCTCTTGAAAAAGAGATTAAAACATTGCATGTGACTGTTATCACTTAGTTTTTGCTGCATAACAAAGCACCCCCAAGCAGTAGCTTAAATGATCAACTATTTAGTTCTCAACTGCAGGTGAAAAAGAGATTCAGAGAGGATATGTCTGGTCATCAGCATGTAGCAAAGACGATAAAGAACTTAAATTTTTGGACTTCTGGTCTAAGGGATTTTCTACTGTGTCATTCATTTTATTCTATTATTTTTTAAAAATTTATTTTATTTATTTGGTTGCATTGAATCTCAGTTGTGGCATGTAGGATCCTCCCTGTGGTGAGCAAGCTCAGTAGTTTTGGTGTGGGTGTGTGGGCTTAATTGCCCCACAGCATGTGGGATCTTAATTCCCTGACCAGGGACTGAACACATGCTGTGCGCCCCGCCCCACACACACACTGCAAGCTGGATTCTCAACCACTGGACCATCAGAGAAATCTCTTTGTGATTCACCTAAGAGTCTCAGGTGAAGATACTGCGCCATGCATTCTGGAGAAGGCAGTCAATGTGTATTTTTGTAGACATTTTATGGGGATCAGTTCAGTTCAGTCGTTCAGTCGTGTCCAACTCTTTGCGACCCCATGAACTGCAGCACACCAGGCCTCCCTGTCCATCACCATCTGCCAGAGTTCACCTAGACCCATGTCCATTGAGTCGGTGATGCTATCCAGCCATCTCATCCTCTATCATCCCTTTCTCCTCTAGCCCTCAATCTTTCCCAGCATCAGGGTCTTTTCCAATGAGTCAACTCTTCGCATCAGGTGGCCGAAGTATTGGAGTTTCAGCTTCAACATCAGTCCTTCCAATGAACACCCAGGACTGATCTCCTATAGGGTGGACTGGTTGGATATTTCTGGGTATTTCTAAAGAACCCTGGAAGTTTGTTGTACCAGTCATTAGGTCTCATGTCAGAAGTTCCGCTTTTCCGTTTTCTCTAACATGATCCTTTCTGACTATCTGATATTTTCACCATAATACTTTTGAGTATTATTTTCAGTGAGTCTTATTTTAAATGATTAGGTGGATTTCCTAAGAAAACATCTATAAATCTGGGATGGATGACCTTGATTAATTAGAAGAGTGGTTCTCACACTTTAGAATGTATCAGAATCATCTAAAGAACTGATTAAAGTACAGAAATACTGGGCCCCCAGACCCAGCGTTCCTGGGTCAGTAGGTCTGGATAGGCCCAGGGATTTACGTTTGTGAGCTCTCCACTGACGCTGCTGCTGCTGATGTAGGAACCATGTAAGAGTCACTGAATTAAATGGAAGAGTTGTGTAAGCATACTGTACGTGAGGTTTATATTACAAGCACATTCTTTGTGGTATTATCTATAATAATCAAAAAAATTGAAACTACCAACATTCCAATATTCTTGTATTATTCCAAATAATACAAGACTTTAAAAATAACTTTGCAAAACATTAAACTAAAAAAGCAAGTTATCTTACTGTTGTGTCTCTATGTATATACACTACACACTTGGATTATTAGGTGGTTCCCCTGGCGGCTCAGTGGTAAAGAATTCCCCTACCAATGCAGAAGACGTGAGTTCAATCCCTGGGTCAGCCAGAACCCCTAGAGAAGGAAATGGCAACCCACTCCAGTATTCTTGCCTCATAAGTCCCATGAACAGAGGGGCCTGGTGGGCTACAGTTCATGGAGTTGCAAAAGAGTTGGACACAACTTAGCAACTAAACAACAATTTAGATTAGTATTGACTGATGAAGTCTTTAAAAAGTGACTTTTTTCCTGTTTGCTTTTCTACACTTGTTTTTCCTATGGTCATTTTTTTGTGTGTGTAGTAAAAAAAATTGTTATTAAAAATAAGCATTATAACATGCTTTAAGTACAAAAAAAGAGGAATAACTGAAGTCACCCATGATCAATGTTTCTTTTGTTATCTACTAACAGCCAACCCAATCCACTATTCTTGCCCGGAGAATCCCATGGACAGAGGAGCCTGGCGGGCTGCAGTCCGTGGCGTTGCAAAGAGTTGGACATGACTGAGCGAGTGAACCTAACAGCCAGCAGTACTCAATAGTCTCAGAAAATGTTACTTTCAGCATATTGTCTGAGAATATCCTTAGACAAAGTATCTTGTCAGTCTTCGTATGATCAGCATCAGAACTGGTCTTGTATGAGCAAGGCAGGATCCCTTAGTCTTCAGAGCCATGACTCTGGGGCCAGGTTTGAGTTTGAAATTTGTGCTCTGCCACTATATTTCTGGGTAAACTTCCTGACTAATGTAGGTATGAGTTTCTTCATTTGCAGAACGGGGATGATCACAGTATAGGGTTGCTGTGAGGATTAAATGAAACAAGACACTTAATGATGGCTGCTGTTGTTTCTGTTTGAATTCAGCGGTGGCCTGTTAGCACACAGACACTAATCATGCCTGTGTTTTCTGTTTTCCTTGCGTCTGCAGATCTGGATGTGTGGAGGCCAGCTGTATGTGATCCCCTGCTCTCGAGTTGGACACGTCAGTAGGCAGCACATGACAAACCACTCTGAAATTAGGAAAGTCGTGGAATATAACAATCTCAGACTGGCACACATTTGGCTGGATGAATACAAGGTGAAGGACACATCCCTGGTTTGGGAAGACGAGTCAGAGAGCAGAGAGGGACTAGCTCTGAAGAAGCTAGTCTACTATCTACTGCCTTCCAGATACCAAATTTTGTGCTTTTCCTTAAATTAGGGTCCAGGTGGGTGCAAGTGGTAAAGAACCCGCCTGCCAATGCAGATAGACATAAGAGATGCGGGCTCCATCCCCGGGCTGGGAAGACCTCCTGGAGGAGGGCCTGGCCACCCACTCCAGCATTCTTGCCTGGAGACTCCCATGGACAGAGGAGCCTGGAGGGCAACGGTCCATAGGATCGCAAAGAGTCAGACACGACTGAAGCAACTCAGCACAGCGGTGCCCTTTCAGCTCCTCACCCGCTCATTTCACACCCTGTGTCGATGAGTTCCTTCTAACCCACTACACTTGCACCTTATTCATTGTTTCAATCTCTAGGGAAACTCGGGTTTCTCAGAAGTTAATCGACCAACACACGAAGTCTTTTTTTTCTTCCCCAGGTCTATTTTCCACTCCCAAGATTGCCCCTCTGCAGCAGACGCCTCTCTGTCCCCCTTCCCATGCATACGTCTTTAGATTCTCTTCCTCGACTCGCTACCAAGTCCCAAGCGATGCGGCTGAAACACCACACACGAGGGTCTTTGCTACCTCTTTTCCTTCCTGGTCAAAGGTTTTTACATCAAAGCCAGGCCCCTTCATGCATGCACCTCCCCATGCTTTCTGCCTCTTGCCAGGACCTTTAGAATGTGCATATAGAGAGCGTATAGATGCAGCTTTGTTTTAATTTGAAAGTTCAAACTGATGTGGACAGTAGCCACAAGACCTCATTGCAGATACACGGGTAGAAATATGGAAGACTCTCTCTGTGATAGTATATATCCTAGTCTTGATCTAATATTTCTTTATTATTTTAAATTATAAAAGTAATAATACTTCGTATTCTTTAGTAAGCAGGGGAATATGAATTAAAACCTCAATGAGATATTTTTACATAGCCACCTGGAGGGGTGAAACATTTTTGAAGCCTGACAGGATCATGTGTGGGCAAGTACAGGCAGTCTCAGACACTGTGGGTGAGAGTGTTAATTGTTACGTACTCCTTTTGGGCAACAGTTTGGCACTATTGAGTAAAATAATAAAAGATAATGAATATCCCATGATCTAGCAAGTCCATCCTGTGTAGACACTACAGAATGGGGGCTTCTATGCACCAGAGCAGATGAACAGGAATGTTTATAAACAGCACTGATTGTGTCAGCCAAGACTGAGTACAACCCAAATGCTTATCCGGAGGGGAATGGAATAGGGTAAATATGATATGTTTAATCAATAGACTTCTATGTAGCAATGAGAATTAACCAGCTTTAGATACACACACAGCAGTATAGGTAAATCTTCAAGATGGTGAACAAAAGCCAAACACAATAGCATACATACTGGATTTTCCCATTTCTATAAAGTTAAAAACACAGTATCAAACCATAGCATTTATGCATGAATAGTTAGATATCAATGCTGTAAAGAAAAGCAAAGACATGAACACATAATCAGGATAGCACTCCAAACTTGCGAGGAAGAACTATGATCATGAAAGGAAAGGCAAGTGGCTTCGGACCGACTTGTTTTGTTCTATTTCTTGACCTAGCCAAGTTTATTCAGGTTGATTTTTTGATAATTCATTAAGGTGCACATTTATATTTGATGTGCTTCTTTTGGATGCTTATTGTATTTCCTGATATTTAAAAATTATTTTTAAAAAGGTGAAGCATCTGGATTTTTAAAAGTCTTACAGTATTGAAAAGTATGGAGAGAAAAACTTCTGAAGCCCATAGTTTTACCCCTCCAAAGTCGTCACTAACTTACTCTCTAGTGTCTGTTACGTACACGAACACAGGAGTGTATAACCTTTTCTTTTACATAACTAGATTTGAGCATCAGTATTTTGTTTTAGAATTTTTCGTTTATTTATATAATTTTAAAACATACTTTCAAAGTCTTAAAATCAGAACATATAAACATGTCGTCATTCTTTTAAACATCTCCTTTGAATAGATTTCCTAAAACTGATCCCATTAATAAATAGCCCCCATAGATAACATTCTGGTCATCTCAGCGTTTTGTTATTCCTTAACTCTGCTGAAATGAACATCCTTTTCCCATGTCTTTTTGCACATTTGTAGAGATACATCTTGAATAAATCTGAAAACATGGATTCCTGGGGCATGAATTAGTGCCTGCTTAAATCTTGGTGAATGTCCAAACTGTCCTCCAGTGTCTACGTTGTCACCTATACTGTGGCAGAGGGAGAGACTGAAGCCAGGATGCCCTCCTCCAGAGTCAGGGTTCCCTTAGCCACTGCACCACACTGTTTCTGAAACCATGGAAGTGTTGATGGGAACTGGGGAGTGAGGGGTTTGGGGAGATGAGGAGGAAGGGGGAACACTACCATAGGTAGCTATGATTCTGGGCTTTTGAGAAGCAGGACCTAGACTTCCTCGTCCCTCTACCCTGCTTTCATCAGGGTGGTCACAGCGCATCCTGTGAACAGCTGAGGCTGAGTGAGTCCCAGGTCTCATGTGTGTGTCTGCCCCCCCCCAGAAGAAAAGATTTATTGTTGACTGTTTTGTTTTAGTTCAAATGATGAAAATATATACTGCTCTGTTAGATGATGAAATTAGACACTGTTCTGTTAGATATCATGACTAAGATTTGTTTGGTTTCATGAAATGACTCTTTCCATTTAGGAACAGTTTTTTCTACGAAGACCCGCTCTGAAGTCTGCTGCCTATGGAAACATTAGTGAGCGTGTTGAGTTAAGGAAACGATTGGGTTGCAAGTCATTTCAGTGGTATTTGGATACTATCTTCCCAGAATTGGAGGCATCCGAAACAATCTCATGAAAGGAACACCACCAGTTGTTTTCATTAATAAAGGGTTAAAAAGTCCCCTAGTCCTTCAATATGGAGAAGGGACAAGTTTGGACCATTATGAAATTATGTGAAATACAATAATAAATACAACCAGAATGGTTGACACCAGACCTGCCTTTTTTCCTTCCTTTAATGATGGCTCTGGGAACTTTGTTTCTCTTCTGTCCCTAAATTTATGGGGCGGCAAGACCTTGAACATGGAAATGCATGTTGTTACACAGTTTGGGCCGTCAAAATTGATTGAGATACAGCGTATCATTTCCAATTATTTGCCAAGCCCCAGGTGACACTACTGGTAAAGAACCCACCTGCCAATGCAGGAGACTCAAGAGACGCAGGTTCAGTCCCTGGGTAGGGAAGATCGTAGGAAATGGCAACCCACTCCATTATTCTTGCCTGGAAAAATCCATGGACAGAAGCGCCTGGGGGCCTACAGTCCATGGGGCCACAAAGAGTCGGACATGACTGAACACAACGCGTTTGCCAAGCCTACTTCGCCCTGGTAGGCCATAAGGATTGCTCCACTCTTGGTCAACTCAATTCCCACCGCAGATAGGTGACCGGGGCCAGTGACCTCCTCAGAAAGACATTCTCAGAGAGCCTTGGTTGGTCCATACTAACTGGCTCAACTATATTGAGCTCCTTTCTCGCTGCTGGTGCAGCTTCTGACCCTGATGCCTTGCTTGATTGGTTTCCTGAGTTTTTAATGTCCAGCCACTTGCCTGGATGACCCAGCTCTCCATCCCAGCCTCCCCATTTGTTTCTGTCGGCCCTTCAGTTAATTGGAGACGTTCCCTCTTCCTTGCTTCTGATTTTGCCTTTTTCCTGCCTGTTCCCTCCCACGGCTCTGGCCTACAGCTCTCCTGACACTTCTCGGCCTGCATGCCTTGTTGATAATCTGCTTGACGTGACTTGAGAATTGTTTAGCTGGGACTGGGGAAAAAGTAAGGAGCTTCCATATCTATCCTGGGTGGACACACTTCTGGGTGTCTTAAAGTACTTCTGTCAGGCTAGGGGGATGCAGCTAGAAAAGTGAAAATATATTTAATTCAAAAACAAAGAGAATGAGAAATTGAGGGAAGGAACACATTGAAAGGAGTAGAAAGGAGGAGACTTAGGATCACTGAACATAGCTTCTGCTGGAGAAAATATAGTTTTATATAGCAGAAAACAACTCATTTAAGCTCATTCTATCAACAAATGAATGTCAGCTCAGGCCAGGTGTGTGTCTAGGTGCTGGGACACAGCGGACAATGGAGCAGGTAAACATCTGTCCCTTTATGGAGCTTGTGTTCTATAAAATAATATATACAATGTAAAAAAAAAACAGTTTAGAATGTCTTTAAATCCATGGTGTTTGGCAAAATACTCTATAAAGTCTATTGCTAGAAAGAGATGGGGAAAACCTGTGCCCATATGGTACAGGACTTCCCAGGTGGTGCTAGTGGTAAGGAATTTACCTGCCAATGCAGGAGATGTAGGTTCAATCCCCGGGTCAGGAAGATCCCCTGGGTAGGTAATGGCAACCCACTCCAGAATTCTTGCCTGGACAACTCTATGGGCAGAGGAGCCTGGGGGGGCTACAATCCAGAAGGTCGCAGCTCGAGACACGACTGAGCACGCACCGCACACATGTTTGTTACAAGTGGTTAGGGTAACTTGATTGAGCTTTTACAAGTCAACCTGGCAGAACAAAGTAATAGCCACATTATTATTATATTCTTGGCACATATTTATACCTTAGCTGCTTCTAGAAGTAATAAAAAATCAATTGTAATAAATTGATGAATCTATTAAAGTTAGGGTAATATACAAAATAAAAGTTATGTAGCCAAAGGCAAAAAGAGAATTGTATAAATTCAGAGAAGCTGCTTGTTGGGTAAGCATAAAGAAAGCTGTGGTAAATACCAACATTGAACCAAGTTGGGGGGGAAATGTTCTTTTTCTTGGAGTCATGGGCCTAACATTGTCTTAGCTTTTTAATGCAATTTAGTTCAGGTACTAGATAACACGAAGGAGTCTTAGAAATGATGTAGAAGGTTGCCTAAACAGTTTCCTCTTGAATATTATTTCAGCTGACTCTGGAAGAGAAACAAACCAGAATCGACATCCTAGTGTTTGGTGTGATTGAAAGGAAATCCATACTTGCCTGTAGGCGGCAATTTGGGTTTTTGTATAGAAATTTTAAAATTTGATTCGTATTCTGGAGCTAGTTGAGAAGAATCTACTCACCTGCACAGTGCTTGTCACGGAACTGTTTTGGGTATGACCAAAAGCTCAGTGAAAGTCGGTCAGTTGTGTCTGACTTTCTGCGACCCCGTGGACTGTAGCCTGCCAGGCTCCTCTGTCCATGGAATTATCCAGGCCAGAATACTGGAGTCGGTAGCTGTTTCCTAAGCCTTAAACTAGCCAGAGAATTCTGTAAGAAAGGCAAACTTCCAGGAATTTACCTAAGACACACAGATTCGAAATAAAAAAAGAGCCAACACTTACTGAGCGCTCACTATGTTTCATGCCCCTTAAGTACTCTGCATAGATTATCTCATTTCATCCACACAACTTTATAAGACACTAAATAGTTCCTGTTGTTATTGCCATTTCATAAACCAGAAAACTAATGTTAGAACTTCTCCAGGGTTAGCATTGCCAGATTTAGCAAATAAAAGTACAAGATAGGCACTTCCCCAATGGTCCAGTGGGTAAAACTCTGAGCTCCCACTGTGAGAGGTACAGGGGTTCTATTCCTGGTCAGGGACCTAAGATACATGAGTGAGTGAAGTCGCTCAGTTGTGTCTGACTCTTTGTGACCCTGTGGACTGTAGCCCACCAGGCTCCTCCAGCCATGGGATTCTCCAGGCAAGAATACTAGAGTGGGTTGCCATTTCCTTCTCCAGGGGATCTTCCCAACCCAGGGATTGAACCGAGGTTTCCTGCATTGCAGGCAGACGGTTTAACCTCAGAGCCACCAGGGAAGCCCATGCTGCACAGCCAAAAAAAAAGAAAGAAAAAGTACAGGATGCCCAGGTGAATTTGAATTTTGGATAAACAATAATAGTATAAGTATGTCCCATGTATTCCTTGGGATATACCAAAGAATTGTTTTCTTTTAACTGAAATTTAAATTTTAGGCCTCTTGTATTTCCTCTGGCAACTATATCTACGGACAAATGAACACAGCCCATATACTAGCTTAATTCACCCAGCCTCAAAGACCCTGGGTTTAAATGCCATACTGTAAAGAGTATTTTCATGCCATTCTAATGGTAAAAAATTGGAGCTTCCCTGTAGCTCAGTTGGTAAAGAATCTGCCGGCAATGCACAAGACCTGGGTTCGACCCCTGAGTTGGGAAGATCCCCTGGAAAAGGAAATGGCAAACCACTGCAGTATTCTTGCGTGGAGTATCCCATGGACAAAGGAGCCTGGCGTGGGCTACATATAGTCCGTGGGCTCGCAAGAGTCAGACATGACTTAACGACAAAACCACCACCCGTTGAAGTTAACGAAAACTTCAACTTCTGGAATGGTACGGCTGCACGTTAATTTGATGGGACAGGATGAACCCACCTGAAGTAAGAGCTAGAAGCAGATCTGCTCCAGATGCCTCAAAAGGACAAATATTTAAATACCATCAAGAGTTGAGGGTGGAGCACTGGCAAGTCTCCTGCACTGACTGTACCCTGGGACACTGATCTCAAACTTTGTATACATAAGTCATCTGAAGATGTCGGTAAAATGCATATTTTAATTACTAAGTTGGTCTGGCGTGGGGCCTGTTGACTGAAAAAAAAAAAAAGCATAACCTACACCTTGAGGGTTGCGGTTTATTCAGTGGACAAAACCAAGGACTTAAGCCTGGAATGCAGTCTCTCAGATAGCTCTGAGGAACTGCTCTGAAATAAGGGAGGAGCCAGGATAGATAAGAATTTCTGCAACAAAGGTCAGACAGTGGGAACTTAAAAGGTTAAAGAAAATCAGATATTGCAGGGAAGGGAATTTAGTGCTTTTCTACGCACGGGAAGAGGCAAGCGTCTGGGCTTATTGAGATCATTCCTCTGATATGCAGCCTAGCCAAAACCAGAGCCAGAATCCTATTGCTTCCCACCGGCGGAGTGCACAGTTCGGGGGTGGCGAGGTGGCTGGGGGCTGCGGCAGGACTCATTGCGACGTGATGGCTTGAGGACTGCAACACCCTCGGCTCACCGCTCTGTGGCTGGAGTCAGCGTTTCTAGTAAGCTCCCCACCCGCCTCTCCATGTGCCTTGCTGGTGTGCTCCACTTTTCCACTCTCGTCACCAGCTCCTGATATTTTAACCCAAGCTTCTGCCCAGCCTTGACATTTTTAACCCATCATAACTGGGACCGCACATCTTTTAATATGTTTAAGACACCTGTCCTTGATGAGCCCATGTATACGAGAGCTAAGAGCGCGCAGCCCGCAGGACTGACCCCGCCCAGCTGGGCGGGGCCGCGGCGCGCCTGCAGCGGGCGGTGACGTCAGCGTGGGGGCCGCGGCCCGCTGGTCACGTGGCGCTCGCCGGCGCGCGCTCCGGCCGAGGCTGCGGCGCGGGCACGGGTTGAGCCCGTGGTGGGGGCCGGGGCCAGACAATCCCCTGTGTGCCCGGGGCTGCGTTTCCTGCCAGGCGGCTCCGCCCGCTGCGGCGGCGAATGCGGCTCGGAGACGGGCCGCGGCGGGAGGGAGGATGTCCCAGCCCGAGTCCCGAGAGGCCGGGGTGCTGCGCTGACGGCGTCGGGGTGAGTAGCGGCGGCCAGGCGGCGTGTGAGCCCGCGCGGCCTCCGTCCGTCTCCTCAGCACCTCAGGCGAGCGGCCGCGGCCCCGGCTGCCCCGAGGGGGCGAGCGCCGGCGGCTTCCTCCGCCTCAGCCGCTCCTGCCTCCGCGGGCTCTGGGGCCGCAGACCCGGCGTGCGGCCGGAGGTGGCCTGAGGAGACGCCGGGCCCTTTGGGGGCGGCGCGAGGAGCGACCCCCGGCCCCGCCGGCGCGTCTGAGAAAACGCGGTGCCCCAGAAACGACTGCGGGGAATTGCAAACGTCTGGACACCGGAGCGCCTCGAGGAGTGCACGCCCTGGGGCCCAGCCCTCGGTTTCCACAGTATTCGGGCAGTGTGCAACCGTTCCTGGAAGGGTTTTTGAAGAAAAACACAATTTTGCTTTCTTCATGGTTGGGTTGTGCCACTCAGGCTTTGACCGGGTCCTCGCAGGGCATTCGGTGGGTGAGCATCTGAAGTTTGCCTTTTCTCTTTCTTTGAAGTGCACTTGTTGAAGAAATTGGCTTCCTTGCACAGTTGCCCAGGCTCTTAACCTACGTGTGGTTTGAATATAGAAATATCGAGCCCCCACCCGCCTCCATTTCGGGTTGATTTCACCCTTGAAGGAATTTAAATACGCTCGTGATGGAAGAGCTTCGTGTATTTTTCTCATCGAAGATATTTCGTCCTGCGTGCCTTTTTACTGTTAGGAAAGCAATCGGTTGGTTGGTTTTCCAAATATAAGATGAAATTATAACTTTGAAATGCTTCTCACGCTACCATGCACCAATAAAATACCAATAATATATTGTGGTGGTCGTTTACGTCCCCCGAAATAACAACCCAGACCCCCCCCTCCCGCCCCTTTAACTCCTTTCAGTTCTTTGCTATTACCTAGATAAATACCATATGTTAAGTTCTACTCTGCCTTGACAAAAAAATCGAAACCAGAAAACCTCTCTACCCTCAGTATATATCAGCTGAGGTTTTCAAGTTAAATGTCATGAAACAGTCCACGCTTTTCCTGCCTTCTCTTGACAGTTCCTGTTCTTTGCGATTTGATTTCTGTCTTCACTTTTCTTTTTTAGTCTTTTGTTACTGTGGTAAAGTACACATAACTTGAAGTTTATTGTTCTAAACGTTTTTAAAGCATACAACTCAGGTATTAAGTACGTGCACAATATTGTGTCACCATAACCACTATTTCCAGAAGTTTTTTACTCTAAACACAAAGTCCAGTAACTCCTCTCTTCCGCTCCCCCCAGTCCTTTCTGCCTCTGAATTTGTTTATTCTAGATGCCTCACAGAATTGAAGTCATACAAATATTTGCCCCGTTCAGCTTATTTCACGTCAATTTTCAAGGTTCATCCATGCTGTAGTGTATCTCAGACTTCGTGCCTTTGTATGGCTGGATACATATAGACGTAGGGCCGAGCAGCTGTACGACAATTTGTTAATGGCACCCTACTCCAGTACTCTAGCATGGAAAATCCCATGGATGGAGGAGCCGAGTGGGCTGCAGTCCATGGGATCGCTGAGGGTCGGACACGACTGAGCGACTTCACTTTCACTTTCAGGCACTGGAGAAGGAAATGGCAACCCACTCCATTGTTCTTTTCTGCAGAATCCCAGGGACGGTGGAGCCTAGTGGGCTGCCGTCTATGGGGTGGCACAGAGTCGAACACGACTGAAGTGACTTAGCAGGTTGCTGCCATTTTTTGCCTAAGGTGAATCACGCTGCTGTGAACATGTGTTTACATGTGTCTGTATGAGTCTCTGTTTTTGATTCTTTGGGATATACATACCTTGGCGTGGAATTGCTAGGTCATATGGTAAATCTGTATGTTTTTTGACTTGTTTTTGTTTTATTGTTAAAGAACCCTTCCCCTCCATTTAAAAAGTTTTATTGAATTTGTTACAATATTGTTCTCTGTTTGGGGTTTTGGGCCATGAGGCATGTGGAACGTGAGTTCCCGACCAGGGCTTGAAGCCACATACCCTGCATTTGGAAGTGCTCCTCACTGTCGCTCCTCACAGACTTAAACTGAGTGAATTCCTCCTTTTTTCCCCGCAGGGTCATATATCTGGTCAAGCTGACAAGTGCAGGCAGTGCTGTCTGATTCTCCTCGCCACTCACTTTTACAGCTCTATTGCAAACCGTGCCTCATTTTGGAATTTTTTTTTTTTCTAACTGGCTCCCTGGTTCTAGATTTTATTCTGTCCCAAATCATTTTATGCATTGTTCCTAGGATTTTATTCCTAAGGTACTTTTGCTTAAAAACCCTAGTTAGCTTCATTTTGCTTGTAGAATGAGTTAATTCTCACCCTCAGGGTCATAGCCCCAGCCTGTCCTCATAGAATTAGTCATTTCCACTAACCTTAACCAGATGTGAGTATTCCTTGTAACCAACTGTCCTACTTACTATTCTGTTTTAAAAAACGGAAAACAAATACATGTTATAGTTTCTTTAGACTTCAGCTTTCTGCTTGAGATATTTTAGCTTTTGGGCCATTGAAGTCTTTAGTCTTAAGTTCTATAAAGCATTTCCTTTAAGTTTTTTTTTTAATATACAAATTTAATTTGTCCTTTGTACTTGTTTCTATATACTGTGTTTTATATCTGTATTGTAGCATTTTTTGGAGTTTGCTTTAGGAAATGCCTAGTTTTTCACCTGATTTATTATTTCTTTAGGATTTTTATTCTTAGAGAAAGTGGGATTATTGGCCAAAGGGTATAAAGGTTTTTAAGGGCTTTCCTGGTGACTCAGACGGTGAAAATTCTGCCTGCAGTGTGGGAGACCAAAAGTTGGATCTGTGGGTGGGGAAAACCTGGAGAAGACGGAATGGCAACACACTCCAGTATTCTTGCCTGAATTACATGGACAGAGGAACCTGGCGGGCCCATGGGGTCACAGAGAATTGGGCACCACTGAGCAACTAACACTTTAACTTTTCAAGAGCTGGAAAATAGTATCTTATTTTTATTTGCATGTCTGTAGTAATCATTGAGACTGGAGACTTTTTCATATGTGTTTCCCTGTTCATCCACATTGTTTCATTTATCAGTATAGCTGACCCTTGAACAATGCAGATTTGAACTGCATGCACAGGTCCGTTAATTTGCAGATTTTTTCAACAGTAAATAGTACAGTACAGCAAAATCTGCAACTGGTTGAACCCTGCAGTACAGAGGTACTGAAGATATGGAGGGCTACCGGATAAGTGGATTTTCCAACTGCCTGGAAGGCTGGCATTTCTACCTGCCTTCTTGTTCAAGGGTTCAAAAAATATTACATGTAGAGTCCCAGCCCCAGTGTCACAGAATAGAATTTCTCAAACTTGGCACTGTTGATATTTTGAGCCAGATAATTTTTCATTGTTTGGGGCTGTTCTGTGCATTGTAGGGGATTTAGCAACATCCCTGGCCTCTCCCTACCAGGTGTTAGCAGGATCCCTGGTCATGGCAACCAAAAACATTTCCAGACATTACCAAAAGACTCCGGTGGTGCTGAGTTTCCCCAGACATTGCCAAATATCTCGGGCTCTGGCTGAGACCCGCTGGAGTGTAGAGAGTAGACTTGGAGCCAGGAGCCCAGCTTTAGTGGGGCATTTCACCCTTCTGCTACTCTGTCTGTACATAGCCTGCAGCAGGCATTTCCATGTGAACGTTCTGTTTCTGCAGGCTAGTTTGTAAAGTTGATCTCCAGTGAATCTTGTGTTAAATAATGAGGAGGAAGCAGAAGTGAGGAGAAAACAATTAACATATATGAATATACAACCCATAAGGACAGACTACTAGAATCTGTGTCCTGCAATTCCATGGGCAAGAATTATTTGAGGACTTAATCATGTAAGCACATTATAACCCCTGGAAACCAACCTACATACAGAGTCAAAGGAGCATTTGGTTGTTGGGTAAGATATATATGTGTGTGTATATATATATCAATACACACTTATGTATATATGTATAAAGACATATAAAAGTTTTACTTTGCAAAATTTCAGACATTAAAAAAAGTGATTGTACATGTTGTTAATGATCAGTTTTTTTAATGTTATCTTTGTCATTATGGACTCATGGATAGCTATCTTTACTTTGGGTTATAATGTAGTGCCACTTTATTTTGTTGCTTAAATTGTTTTAGGTATGGCCTTTGTAAGCTCTTTCATTTCGTTCCATCTATTCCTTTAACATATCCCCATCATTCTGGGATTCCTTTTTTCCTGGGGTTTTTTGTGTGTCATTTTCTTACTTTATGGCGCTACAAAGTGCTTCAGGCTTATCTTACATATTTCCTTTCCCAGTCCAAGAGTCAGTCATTTCTTCAAGAAGCTTTGATTCTTTTTATTGGAGAATTCTGTTAGAAACCAAGATTTGGGCACTAGGTATGCTTGTTGTCATGGAGGTGTTATTCTTCTAGACCCTCTCAGCTGATAAGCATAAGCAAGAAAATATATGTGTACATATATGGACTGTTCATAGGGTTCTCAAGANTTGATTCTTTTTATTGGAGAATTCTGTTAGAAACCAAGATTTGGGCACTAGGTATGCTTGTTGTCATGGAGGTGTTATTCTTCTAGACCCTCTCAGCTGATAAGCATAAGCAAGAAAATATATGTGTACATATATGGACTGTTCATAGGGTTCTCAAGACAAGAATACTGAAGTGGTTTGCCATTCCCTTCTCCAGTGGGCCACATTTTGTCAGAACTCTCCACCATGACCTGTCCATCTTGTGTGGCCCTACATGGCATGGCTCACAGTTTCATTGAGTTAGACAAGGCTGTGGTCAATGTGATCAGATTGGTTAGTTTTCTGGGATTGTGGTTTTTAGTCTGTCTGCCCTCTGATGGGGAAGGATAAGAGGCTTATGGAAGCTTCCTGGTGGGAGAGACTGACTGAGGGGCACTGGGTCTTGTTCTGATGGGCGGGGCCATGCTCAGTAAATCTTTAATCCAATTTTCTGTTGATGGGTAGAGCTGTGTTCCCTACCTGATATTTACCTGGGGCCAAACTATGGCAGACATGAGTTTGGGTGGACTCCGGGAGTTGGTGATGGACACAGAGGCCTGGTGTGGTGCGATTCATGGGGTTGCAAAGAGTCAGACACGACTGAGCAACTGAACTGAAACTGTGGTGAAGGTGATGAAGATAATGGCAACCTCCTTCAAAAGGTCCCATGATGCACTGCTGCACTCACTGCCCCCAACCCTGCAGCAGGCCACTGCCGACCCACACCTCCACTGGAGATTCCTGGACACTCCCAGGCAAGTCTGTGTCAGTCTCTTGTGGGGTCATTGCTCTTTCTCCTGGGTCCTGGTGCACAAGGTTCTGTTTGTGCCCTCCAGAAGTCTATTTCCCAGTCTTGTGTAAATTCTGACAGCTCTGTGGTGGGGTTAATGGCGACCTCCTCCAAGAGGGCTTATGCCATACCCAAGTCTATCCTGAAGGAAATCAGTCTGGAATATTCATTGGAAAGACTGATGTTGAAGCTGAAACTAAAACTTTGGCCACCTGATGCGAAGAACTGACTCATTTGAAAAGACGCTGATGCTGGGAAAGATTGAAGGCAAGAGGAGAAGGGGATGACAGAGGATGAGATGGTTGGATGGCATCACTGACTCAATGGACATGAGTTTGAGTAAACTCTAGGAGTTGGTGATGGACAGGGAGGCCTAGCGTGCCTTTATCCCTAATTATCCAATGAAATCTGCTCTGTCTGAAGTTAATGTGGTTACTTTAGCTTTCTTTTGGTTACTGTTAGCATGGTATATAGCTTTCCATCCTCTTACTTTTTGTTGTTCTTGTTAGTTACTAAGTCCTGACTTTTTGTGGCCCGGTGGACTGCAGCATGCCAGGCTTCCCTGTCCTTCACTATCTCCTGGAGCTTGCTCAAACTCATGTCCATTGAGTCAGTGATGCCATCCAAACACCTCATCTTCTGTGGCCCCCTTCTCCTGCTCTCACTCTTTCCCTGCATCAGGGCTTTTTCCAGTGAGTTGGCTCTTTTGCTAGCCAGAATATTGGAGCTTCAGCATCAGTCCTTCCACTGAGTATTCAGGGTTGATTTCCTTTAGGATTGACTGGTTTGATCTCCTTGCTGTCCAAGGGACTGTCCAGAGTCTTCTCTAACACCACAGTTCTAAAGCATCAATTCTTCGTCTCTCAGCCCTCTTTATGGTCCAACTCTCACATACATACATGACTACTGTAAAAACCATATTTCTGAGGGACCATTATTGTGCTTACCACATAGCCTATTATATTTCTGAAAAAAAATTTTTGGTGATTTCCCTAGAGTTTACAATATACATTTTAAACTAACTCCAGAATCTGCCTTAAAGTAATGTAATTCTGGTGTCTCAGTGGTGAAGAATCTTCTTGCCAACGCAGGAGACGTGGTTTTGATTCCTAGGTTGAGAAGATCGCCTGGAGGAGGAAATGGCAACACGCTCCAGTATTCATGCCTGGAAAATCCAGTGGACAGAGGAGCCTGGTGGGCTACAGTCCACGGGTTCATAAAACAGACACGAGTTAGCAACTAAACAGCAATAATATTGCTTGGTGTGTGTATAGATTTCTCCCACCCACCCTTGTGGCCTTGCTGTCATTCACTTACCAGTGTGCTATGATAACCCAGTTGCTGTGTGGTGGTTTAGTCATTCAGTCGTGTCCGACGGTTTTTGCAACCCCCGTGGACTGTAGCCTACCAGGCTCCTCTGTCCTTGGGATTTCCCAGGCACGAATACTGGAGTGGGCTGCCATTTCCTCCTCCAGGGGATCTTTGAGACCCATGAATTGAACCCGTGTCTCCTGCATTGCAGGCAGATTCTTTACTGCTGAGCCAGTGGGAGTGCCCTTGTTCTGTTATTTTATTCTGCCCTTGTTCTGGTTGTCTTTTAGGTCAGATAAGAATAAGAAAAGTAAAGGATTTTATTTTCAGTATATTTATCCCTTCTCTGATGCTCTTATTCTCTTTATGTAGATCCAGGTTTCTGACCTGTTTCATTTTTCTTCTGCTTGAAGATTTTTTTTTCCATTTTTTTGCAAGACAAGGCTGCTTGTGATGAGTTTGTCAGTTTTTTTTTTTTTTTAATGTAAAAGCCTTTATTTCTCCTTCATTTTGAATAATAATATCAATGAATATAGAATTCTGAGGTGGTAATGGGGTTTCATCGTGATTATCCAGGTCATGAAGATCTTTTTTGTACAGTTCCTCTGTGTATTCTTGCCACCTCTTCGTAATATCTTCTGCTTCTGTTAGGTCCATACCATTTCTGTCCTTTATCGAGCCCATCTTTGCATGAAATGTTCCCTTGGTATCTCTAATTTTCTTGAAGAGATCTCTAGTCTTTCCCATTCTGTTGTTTTCCTCTATTTCTTTGCATTAGAGCTTCTCCATCTTTGGCTGCAAAGAATATAATCAGTCTGATTTCGATGCTGCCCATCTGGTGATGTCCATGTGTAGAGTCTTCTGTTGTGTTGTTGGAAGAGGGTGTTTGTTATGACCAGTGAATTTTCTTGGCAAAACTCTATTAGTCTTTGACCTGCTTCATTCCGTATTCCAAGACCAAATTTGCCTGTTACTCCAGGTGTTTCTTGACTTCCTACTTTTGCATTCCAGTCCCCTATAATGAAAAGGACATCTTTTTTGGGTGTTAGTTATAAAAGGTCTTGTAGGTCTTCATAGAATTGTTCAACTTCAGCTTCTTCAGTGTTACTCATCTAGAGCCAGACATCCTGGAATGTGAAGTCAAGTGGGCCTTAGAAAGCATCACTGGGAACAAACCTAGTGGAGGTGTTGGAGTTCCATTTGAACTATTCCAAATCCTGAAAGATGATGCTGTGAAAGTGCTGCACTCAATATGCCAGCAAAGTTGGAAAACTCAGCAGTGGCCACAGGACTGGAAAAGCTCAGTTTTTATTCCANTGATATTGAATGGTTTGCCTTGGAAATGAACAGAGATCATTCTGTCGTTTTTGAGATTGCATCCAAATACTGCATTTTGGACTTTTTTGTTGACCATGGTGGCTACTCCATTTCTTCTAAGGGATTCCTGCTGTCAGTAGTAGAGATAATGGTCATCTGCATTAAATTCACCCATTCCAGTCCATTTTTAGTTCTCTGATTCCTAGAATGTCAATGTTTACTCCTGCCATCTCTTATTTGACCACTTCCAATTTGCCTTGATTCATGGACCTGACATTCCAGGTACCTATGCAGTATTGCTTTTTACAGCATTGGACCTTGCTTCTATCACTAGTCACATCCACAGCTGGGTATTATTTTTGCTTTGGCTCCAACCCTTCATTCTTTCTTGAGGTATTTCTCCACTGATCTCCAGTAACATATTGGGCACTTACTGACCTGGGGAGTTCCTGTTTNATTGCTTTTTACAGCATTGGACCTTGCTTCTATCACTAGTCACATCCACAGCTGGGTATTATTTTTGCTTTGGCTCCAACCCTTCATTCTTTCTTGAGGTATTTCTCCACTGATCTCCAGTAACATATTGGGCACTTACTGACCTGGGGAGTTCCTGTTTCAGTATCCTATCATTTTGCTTTTTCATACTGTTCATGGGTTTCTCAAGGCAAGAATACTGAAGTGGTTTTGCCATTCCCTTGTCCAGCGGACCACATTCTGTCAGACCTCTTCACCATGACCCATCCGTCTTGGGTGGCTCCCCACGGCATGGCTCATAGTTTTATTGAGTTAGAAGATAAGCTGTGGTCCATGAGATCAGATTGGCTAGTTTTCTGTGATTATGGTTTCAGTGTGTTTGCCCTCTGATGCTCTCTTGCAACACCTACCGTCTTACTTGGGTTTCTCTTACCTTGGACGTGGGGTATCTCTTTATGGCTGCTCCAGCAAAGCACAGCTGCTGCTCCCTACCTTGGATGAGCGGTATCTCACGGCCGCCCCTCCTGACCTTGAATGTGCAGCAGCTCTTCTCGGCCCTCCTGCATCCGTTTAGCTGCTGCTCCTTCGACGTGGAGTTGCTCCTCTCAGCTGTCGGACATCATTTTGGGGTGTTAGTTCTAGAACGTCTTGTAGGTCTTCATAGAGCCATTCAATTTCACCTTCTGTAGTATTACTGGTTGGGGCATAGACTTCGGTTACTTTGATTACTGTGATATTGAATGCTTTGCCTTGGAAATAAACAGAGATCATACTGCCATTTTTGAGATTGCACCCAGGTACTCCATTTTGGACTCTTTTTTTTGACTATGAGGGTTACTCATCTTCTTCTAAGGGATTCTTCTCCACAGTGGTAGATATAATGTTCATCTGAATTAAATTCACCCATCCCAGTCCATTTTAGTTCACTGATTCCTAAAATGTCATTGTTCACTCTGGGGCTTCCTCGGTGGCTCAGAGGTTAAGCATCTGCCTGGAATGTGGGAGACCTGGGTTTGATCCATGGGTTGGAAAGATCCCCTGGAGAAGGAAATGGCAACCCACTCCAGTACTCTTGCCTAGAGAATCCCATGGAGGGAGGAGCCTGGTAGGCTACAGTCCATGGGGTCACAAAGAGTCGGACATGACTGAGCAACTTCACACCATTTGACCACTTCTAATTTACCTTGATTCATGGACCTGACATTAATATTGTTCTTTACAGCTTTGGACTTTACTTCCATCACCAGTCGCATCTACAACTGGGCATTGTTTTCACTTTGGCTCTATCTTTTCCTTCTTTCTGGAGTTATTTCTCCACTCTTCTCCAGTAGCATATTTGACACCTACCAACCTGAGGATTTCATCTTTAATTGTCGTATCATTTTGCCTTTTCGTGCTGTTCATGAGGCTCTCAAGGCAAGAATACTGAAGCGGTTTGCCATTCCCTTCTCCAGTGGATCACGTTTTATCAGAACTCTCCTCCATGACCTGTCTGTCTTGGCTTGGGTGGTCCTACATGGCATTGCTCATAGTTTCACTGAGTTAGAGAAGGCTACCATCCATGTGATCAGTTTGATTAGTTTTCTGTGATGGTGGTTTTCATTCTGTTTGCCCTCTGAAGGATAAGGTTAAGAGGCTTATGGAAGCTTCCTGATGGGAGCCACATCTCCTGGTGGCTGTTAAAAGGGCTATCATAGTGCAGGATGACTTTCATTCTGCAAAATTTATTAAATACCCAGCATGAGAAAGGGCCTGTGCTAAGCATGGTATAATGCATTCAACATATCTGTTGATAATAACCGTGTATAGTTAGCCAAGAATATGGATAGGATGCTCTGGAAGCCAGGGATGTGGAGTCCCCCACTCCCTATTGGTTAATAATGACAACAGTAATTGGTTGTCTCTATGCCAGGCACTGTGCTGGATATTGGCGATTTAACAGTGAATGAGCCCAAGAACTTACAGATAATGATGAAGTTATTCATACAGAGAAATGATAATAAGACATGTGAGGTAGGTAAAGGAGTTACAGGACTTGGAAGAGACAGCTGATATAATAGTCTAGAACATTATGGAGAGGAGCTGATGAGGTTAGTCCAAGGTTGCAGGCCAAACACTTAACCTTGAGACAGGTTATATCACGTAATTTTACTAATTTTTATCAATACTTGCAAAAATAGAGCCCTTATAACTCCTTATAGTTCATAAAATACTGGTGGTTATTTTGAATCTACTTTTAAACACTACAGTAATGAGACCTTTATAGGGTACTGGTGCAAAATAGTTTGGGTAATATCAGCTCACTATTACCTGGTACAGGTCAGCTGACTGAATGGGGTGTAAGTTTTAAGGTAGGAAAGCCAGAGACTGCTATGCTGGTCATTTTCTTCTTTTCCTGAGCTAAATGTGTGATATTAAGCTGCTCCAACCTTAAAGTTCCCTATCAGTAATCTAGTTCATAACTTGTGACTACTGAATGTTTTGAGGATGAATGTCATTATGTCCCAGAAACAGATGGCTCAAGATATCTAAGTATTCTTATTACACCTGGTGACACTAATATGTACCTTTAGGTTTATTTTTAGGGCAGACGTTACATTTGAAGTACATGGGATGAGGCTTTACATCTTGGGATATCCCTTGATATACTCAACTAATTAGCAACATCATCTGTACCAATTATGAATAAACTTACTGAAGACAAAGCATAACCAAAACCACATTATTGGTGGAGGAAGTCATAATCCCCATTTGTCTGGGGGACAATATATAGAAGCAGGACTAAAGTTGAGATTAATGGACTGAGATTATCCAGAATCAGGTGATAAATTGAGACTACTTGAGGGTAAACAGCTGTTTTTAGTCCTAACACTGAATATTATTTAAATTGGGTAACAATTCTGGTTGATGCCATCATTTTAACACAAAAATATCCCCTTCACATGAATTTTCAGTCTAGACTTCCCAAATAAATCAGGACATCTGTTGATTAACCTCAACATTATATTTTATTTATTGTTGCACTAATACCTCACTCAAGTCAATGGTCTTAGTCACAAAGAGAAGGAGATAATGCCAGCTTTGAGCACACAGAAAGGCTTGACAAGGGGCCAGCCAGTCTTCATGATGTCAGGCAGTGAGCCAAGAGAAGAAATGTGAGACTGAAAGTTCTGGCATTAGGTGGAAAATCCACAAAGCATTTAGGATAGAACATGTCCCTAGTAGAGACTGCCCAACAGAGAGAGGAATCTTCTGCAACTTTTTGAGCAGAGAGAGCTCAGATCATTTGTACTGCCCTATGGACTGAAGGTAGAATTAAGAAGTGTTGATGTACAGCAAAATCAATACAGTATTGCAAAGTAATTAGCCTCCAATTAAAATAAATAAATTTATATATATATATATATATATATATATATATATAAAGAAGAAGTGTCAGAATAGTGTTCCTCACTGCCCAGCTCCTTTGGTAAGATATCTTCACTGAGCAGTGGAAATCAAGCAGGAAAAGTTTGTTTCTCCTGAGTCCTGGGCTATATTTCTCCTCTGGCTGCCTGCTCATGAGCCATTGGAATCCAGATAAATAGTGGTATGCACTGCTTTTTCTTGGACTTCCCTGGTGGCTCAGTGGGAAAGAATCCACATGCCAACACAGGAAAAGCAGGTTCCATCCCTGGGTTGAGAAGATCCCCTGGAGAAGGAAATGGCAGCTCACTCTAGTATTCTTGCCTGGGAAATCACCCTGACAGAGGAACCTGGTAGGCTACAGTCCATGGGTTTGCGAATGACTTAGTGATTAAAACAAAATCAACAAACTTCTTGTTCTAACAGGTCAATAATGTAAGCCTCCAACAGCAAAATCAAACATTTTATCTAGTACAAAAATGAAGCATTTTACATGTCTTTTTTCCTTTAAGAGAGGGATTCTTTTCCAGAAATATACAAGGTGACCTACCACATTGTGAATAATAATGAACATCCGTGTTCAAGTCATTTCAGTCGCTCAGTCATGTCCAACTCTTTGCGACCCCATGGACTGCAAGTGTGTCAGGCCTTCCTGTCCATCGCCAACTCCCGGAGTTTACTCAAACTCATATCCGTGTTCCAAAGCCTAACTTAAAAAAGAAATTTTTAAGACTACAATTGAAATCTTTTCTGTAGCCCTCCACAATGACAGCTCTCTCACTGCTCTCAGGTCAGCATTACATGAAATTAGAGTTTGAAATGGGTCACCAGTCTCAGTGGGGCAAGCTGTGGTATGAAAACTTCAAGGCAGGCCTAGTGCAGGGACACGGTTTTCCCTGAAACCAGGCCCTCTGAAAGCTGGCAGAATCCCCTCCCACCTCTGTGTAAATCCCTGTTGCCGAGTAATGCCAATGAATTTTAAAAATCTGGAGCAAGCAAGTGTAGTTTAGTACATTTTTAAAAATCCAAATTCATTACCATAAAAATGAGCCTCTTCTCTGTCACAGCTTGCAGTTCTCACTGACATTCAATTGACTGATCAGCAGACCTGGGCTTTATAGTAGGAGACTTTTGCATTCCTCTTTGATCTGATTTCCCCCTATTTAATAGACAATTATAGGCTTTTTAAATCCCAAAGGTTCAGAGAGAGCAAATAATTACCAGTAGCAATTTTAGAATAAAGCCAATCTAAATGAGCTCAGTTAAATTATGTAATACTAAGCAGTGGCTTTTTTTTTTTTTTTTTTAAACAAGGACAGTGAACCAAAACCCCAAACAATCGTTACACCGCCTCAAATTCCTCCTGACAGCTGCCTGTTAAACTTCTGACCTGTTTGTAAAAATTTGCACACCATTTACCAAAGGGATACACACATGATTGCAAACTTCTGTTCTAAGGACATTAAATAAATTATTTCTTTAAGATCATATGGCAGATCTATAATTAATTAAACCCACCATGATATTACAGCAAAATAATTTAGCTTTTCTAAAAAGGTAAATGTAATTTGCCGATCTGGTATTTGGAAGAATGCTTTACCCCAAATCAATTCCTTTAGTTTCTAGAGAATAGAAACCAGAGGCAATCTCATTTTAATTATATCTCTTTATTGCTAACAAAGGAATGATTTATGCAATTAAATTAACCGGCTACAAAATTATTCTCAGCTGGGCTGTCCTAATTCTTTGCTTTCTGAATTGCAGGTTCTTACACTTTCCTATGTAGATTAATTTTTCTGATATGCAAACAATGCCTCTTGTGTTCATCTTTTCCACTTTTTTTTTTTTTAATTCAAAAGTCTCCTTTTCTTCTTGCTGCGACATGAGTAATATTTGTTGAACTGCTGGGCTGTGCCTAGATTTTTTTTTAAATATGTTAAAAAGATGAAAAAAATCTTTTCCAATCTCATTATTCCAGAACAGAGCAAGGTTTGAGGGATTTCTTATCTGTGATACTAGAACAGCAGCAAAGACGGAAAATTTGCAAAAATGTCAAAGGCTGCAAAATTTGAAAATGGTTTCAGCAGCCCTGGGAGTTGTAAATTAGCAAATGCTTTTAGAATCACCTTTTTCCATTGCATCCCTCTGTTCCTTTGCCTGCCCCGCACCCATCCCACACCTGTCTGTATGCTACAATCACTTCTTACAAAATGTAATCAGGTAAATCCAGGCATGCTAATATCACCAGCCACAAGTCAGCGTTTGAGCAGGACACTGAACGAGGGGCAGGTGGAGGAGGGCAGGGGAAAGGGGTTATAGAGGAATCTGAAGACATTCCCTCTGTCCTTCAATAGTTGATGGTGTAGGAGGTAATTTTTTGTAAATATTCTTATGAAGTAAGATACGTTTCTGTACTGACCAATTAAAGATAGAATCATAACATAACTTCAGGGCTGGTAACATTATTTGGGACCTACATTGATTGAGATTATTTTAAAATATTCTATATAGTTTGCTATTCATTCTTTTAAGATAGGATGAGGTAAGAAGTCGCAAAACACAGTCTGGCCACATGAAGAAAGTGACAGAAAAGAGACGAGGTGCATGTTTCCTTTCGAAGCATAAATATGTGGCTTCGCAAGTGGCTCAGATTGTAAAGTATCTGCCTGCAATGAGGGAGCTCTGGGTTTTATCCCTGGATTGGAAGATTCCCTGGAGAAAGGCATGTCAATCCACTCCAGTATTCTTGCCTAGAGAATCCCATGGACAGAGAAGCCTGGCAGGCTACAGTCCATGGGATCACAGAGTCGCACACAACTGAGCCACTAACACTTTCACTTCATATGATATAGGCATGCTTCCTATACATCCACCTTTATTTACCAGATCAGGGGTGTAACCCTTCTCTGTGAAGGGCCAAATAGTAAGTATTTTTGGAAATGTAGGTCATATTGTTTCAGAAAAGGGACCCCTTCCAGGGCCCAAAAGGGGGCTCTTGTCTAACACTAGGAAATGATTTGTCCCAGGAGACACTTGTGGTGAAAAAGCAAGAGATTTTATTGGGAATGGGTGCCCGGGAAGAGGGTAGGATGGTAAAGGAACCCAGGAGGACTGCTCTGTCATGTGGCTCTCAGTTTTGGGTTTTATGGTGATGCGATTATTTTCTGAGTTGTCTCTAATTAATCATTCTGGCTCAGGGTCCTTCTTGGTGACACGCATTGCTCAGGCAAGATGGACACCAGTGAGAAGGATTCTAGGAGGTGATAGGATGTGTGGTGTCTCCTTTAACTTCTCTTCTGGTTGGTGGTGGTTTGTTAGTTTCATGTTTCTTATTAGGACCTCCTGTTATGAAATAACTCATCTAAATAGTTACGAAAGTGCCTGGACAGGGTGGGTGGTTTCAGTGTCCTTCCCCTAACAACATGGTGTCTGTCACAATTACTGAACTCTGCCATCTTGGCTTGATCACAGGCATAGACAATATGTAAACAATGAGCCTGGCTGTGTTCTAATAAAACTTTATTAACAAAATCAAGGAGCACTTGGGGGAATTCAGGCCCAAATCTCAAGCTTCTTTTTTTTTTTTTTCCTTTTCATATACCTACAGAGGGGAGCAAGTAAGGGTGACTTTGGGGCTGAGTGTGTAGAAAGGAGAAGGGCTTTTACCTTGGAATGCCTTCACTTCCGCAGATGAACCAGGTGTTGGGGGAGAGAGGTGTATCTCTGGGCAGATGCCCTGTAGTGCGGGTAAGGCATGTGGAGCTGATGTTTGTTCCCCATCCACCTTTCTGAGAAGTTGGAAGAATAATCACTCTGAACATAAAAGTTAAAAAAAAAAAAAAAAAAAAAGAGAGAGAGAGAGAGAGAGAGAAAAGTTACCCTTTCTCTGTATGAGCAAAAGATAAGAGTTTTCTTCAGAACTCTCTGGGGCCTGGTAACCTAATTTGTTACACAGCAGTGGATAACTAATAAAGGATTGGGGCAAAAAGGAAAGCATAACATTTGCATGAAGAGAAAGCCCTTAAGAGTTGCCAGTGTCCATGGATACTTCTTGACAGCAGAAACTGACTTTTTCACTTGACTTCTTCCAGTGTATATACTTATATTGAGTGTGGTATAATTACTCTTAGTAAATGGCCATTGTACTATGGATTGAAGTGGATATCTAAATTCTGTGAAAGTAAATGAAGCCCAACCATGGATATGGATAAGGGAGCAAATAGGGCCACATGTATAGCTATATATGCGGGCTAAGTCACTTCAGTTCTATCTGACTCTGTGGCCACCATGCTCCTCTTTCCACAGGATTCTCTGGGGAAGAATACTGGAGTGGGTTGCCATGCCCTTCTCCAGGGGATCTTCCCAGTCCAGGGATCAAACCTGCGTCTCATGTCTCCTGCATTAGCAGGTGGGTTCTTTACCACTAGTGCCACCTGGGAGGCACATATGTATGTATGTATGTATGTGTGTGTGTGCGTGCGTGCGTGCGTGTGTGTGTGTGTGTGTGTGTGAAGATATATGTGTATCTTTCACATATTTAGGGAGACCAATCATTCTGGCTTGCTCTGAACTGAGGGGTTTCCTGGAATGTGGGACATGTAGGGTTAAAAACTAGGACAGTGAGAGAACTAAAGGAATCTTTCTAAGAAAAATAGAAAATGGGAGAACCCGAGGGACAGATGACTACACCTTTGAATACAGTAAGGTTTCTCCATTTGTTTCTTCAACAAATATTAGTTTGCTTCTTTTGTATGTTAAATTCTGTAAAAATCTGTGGTCTCTGACTTGAATGAGAAGTTGCCTTGATTTACATTAGGACAAATTTGCCTCTAAGATAAAATACATTTTACTGAGAACTTTTAAAAAGATATTCATATTTCTACAACTTTTTTTTTCAAGTCTAGTCTAAAGGATGGCTTTAAGCATCTCACTGTTTTCTGAATCCTTTCTCACTGGTGACATACCTGAGAACAATAAACATTAGTAGTGGGTAGGTCACAGTCGTGAGTAATACATGCTTTTTTTTTTTTTTTTCTGGTTAGATTCTATTTCTTTCAAATTGTAAAAGCTCACCTAGCACCTCTGGCAGTTATTTTTGTCATCTCTATTTCTTGGGTTTTACAAATAATAATAGCCATTTACAAAGAGTGATAAGCTCACATTTATTTTCTGACTTAATTCTTACAACTATGTGGAGTAAAGACTACTATAATCCCTAATTTACAAATGAGGAACTTGAGGCTCTGTAACATTCTATATCATGACTCAGTTCATATGGCTGGTAAGTTGCAAACATGGAATTTCAAAGTCTCTCCAAACCCCACATTCTTCACTACTACATTAAGTAGCTCATGCTAATAACTGTTAACATAATGTAAGGTGCTTGCCTATGCACAGGGTGCTGTGCCACATCCTTTATACATACCATCACTCCTTGGAAAGTAAAGGACTTGGTGAGACGAACGTGGAATCAGTGATGAGAGGCAGGGAGTGATATTGACTTTTATATTCAAAGTCTTGTCAGGAGTCCCGCAGAGTGTTTCACCCAGAAGCTGTTTAGAAATGCAGGATCTCAATTCTTTGCATGTGTGCTCAGTTGTATCTGACTCTCTGCAACTCCATGGACTGTAGCCCACCAGGCTTCCCTGTCATGGGATTCCCCAGGCAAGAATACTGGAGTGGGTTGCCATGCCCTTTTCTAGGGGATCATCCTGACCCAGGGGTCAAACCAGAGTCTCTTGCACTGGCAGGCAGATTTTTTACCACTGAGCCCTGCAGGATCTCAGTTCCCACAGCTGAATGAGAATCTGTATTTTAACAAGATCTAGTCTAGGTGACTTGTAAGCACATCAATGTATTTCAACTGCTATAAAAGACCTATGAAAAAAAAACCTATCCCCATCTGTGAATGGATTTCTCTGTTGCAGTGATTCTCTAAGTGGGATCCCTGACCAGGAGTGTCATCTTCACCAGGGAATTTGAAATGAACGTTCTAGAACCCCACCCCAGACCTTCTGAATGAGAAATTCCAAGGCAGTAATCTGTCTTAGACTTTCATGTGATTCTGATGAAACCCGAGGTTTGAGAACCATCCTTCAAAGGCTGTACAGTCCTCACACCTGTGCTCTACTTGGAATGAGGAGTCAGCAGTGACACCCTGTGGAGCCAAGGGAAACTTGCATGTTTTCTATGAGTGTATTTGCCTTTTTCACCTAGTAAGAAAGATAAAACCATCATGATCTATGTTCTTTGTACTAAAAATACAAAGCTGATTTGCTACCCAGTAAACTATATACTTTAAAATCCTCTGCCCATTTTAGCCAAGCTGACAAGATCCTTTAATTCAGCAAACATTCATTCATCATCAAGTAGGTATAAAGGACTGCAAATAGAGATAGTGCAGAAAATAGAAAGATTGCTCCCTGGAGCAATCTACTACCAGTTGTTTATAACAGCACCAGCTACCGTGTATTTGCTGTGTAGTAGGCACTGTGCTGTTTTATAAAAAACTCACTCAATTCTTATGAGCTAAAGATGTATTTATTATTCCCATTTTATAAGAAATATAAATACTGACTCTAAAGTGTATACTTTTAATCACACAGCAGATTCTTAAAGTGATTTCCAAAGATCACTTTTATAAGCACTTAGTGCACTTGTTTTAAGTGTAGCCTCCCAGAAATCCCTCCAAATCAAGGCATATCTAACAAGTACCCCGGGAAAATGGTACACATAGTATAATTTGGGAACTACTGTGTTACACCACACTGCCTCTGTCAAAGTATACTATCCTTCAAAGTATTATGGGTCATATCCTGAAATGAGTTAGCGTCAAATATTTGTAAAACAGTAGCAAAGAGATGATTAAATTTGTATTTTAGGGAGATCTATGTACTGNTGAAATGAACGTTCTAGAACCCCACCCCAGACCTTCTGAATGAGAAATTCCAAGGCAGTAATCTGTCTTAGACTTTCATGTGATTCTGATGAAACCCGAGGTTTGAGAACCATCCTTCAAAGGCTGTACAGTCCTCACACCTGTGCTCTACTTGGAATGAGGAGTCAGCAGTGACACCCTGTGGAGCCAAGGGAAACTTGCATGTTTTCTATGAGTGTATTTGCCTTTTTCGCCTAGTAAGAAAGATAAAACCATCATGATCTATGTTCTTTGTACTAAAAATACAAAGCTGATTTGCTACCCAGTAAACTATATACTTTAAAATCCTCTGCCCATTTTAGCCAAGCTGACAAGATCCTTTAATTCAGCAAACATTCATTCATCATCAAGTAGGTATAAAGGACTGCAAATAGAGATAGTGCAGAAAATAGAAAGATTGCTCCCTGGAGCAATCTACTACCAGTTGTTTATAACAGCACCAGCTACCGTGTATTTGCTGTGTAGTAGGCACTGTGCTGTTTTATAAAAAACTCACTCAGTTCTTATGAGCTAAAGATGTATTTATTATTCCCATTTTATAAGAAATATAAATACTGACTCTAAAGTGTATACTTTTAATCACACAGCAGATTCTTAAAGTGATTTCCAAAGATCACTTTTATAAGCACTTAGTGCACTTGTTTTAAGTGTAGCCTCCCAGAAATCCCTCCAAATCAAGGCATATCTAACAAGTACCCCGGGAAAATGGTACACATAGTATAATTTGGGAACTACTGTGTTACACCACACTGCCTCTGTCAAAGTATACTATCCTTCAAAGTATTATGGGTCATATCCTGAAATGAGTTAGCATCAAATATTTGTAAAACAGTAGCAAAGAGATGATTAAATTTGTATTTTAGGGAGATCTATGTACTGGCAGTATGAATGGATTAGAGGAAGATGGTAGTAATAGAGAATGATTTTATCATCTTATCATGAAGACAAACAATGTCACACTAAAACAAGGCCAGGGGGTGGTCTAGGTTAATTTCCTAAGTGACTTGTTCATTCTAGTATGGGTATCTCAAATTTTTGTGCAGGAAAGCTGTTTTAAGAGCTGCATGGAATCTAAGATAGAAAGCCTGAACCAAGAACTAGGAGACTAACTTAGGTAATCTAAAGAAAGATAACGAAATAGGGTCAGAATTGGAGCTTTGGCAGAGTCATCCTCTTACCAAACTTTTAAAATAATTTTAAGTTACTATTTAGAACCTACTTCAATTCCTAAATAGATTGTCTATAAATTCCGATTTTTTTTTGAGTTGTTACTATCACTTTAAAAATTTTCAGCTCTGCTATTTCAAATCCTAAAATCAAGTTATTCTATTTAATATCATTGGTTATACAAGTTGTGTTATGCCCCCTGGTGGCAATAAGGATAGGAAGATGAGAAGCATATTTCAATCAAAATGAGAGAGCCGACTTAATTGAAACAGGGGACAGGCCCTGAACTTGAAATGGAATTTCATATAAAACTTTTCTGGTCTTACTAAAAATAGGAAACATCCGTTAAAACTAAAATCAGATGTGTTAACTTCAGCCTGCAAGGTGCATATTTCAATTTTCCTTGCTTTATCATAAAATGGATTAGCTCCTTGAAATATGTAAGTTAAACTTGAAATTAAATATTTGCTCTACATATGGCTAAGAAGTAGCTATACTCATAAAACATAACTGAAGTCTATATACAGAATTTCCTTCAAGATCAGACTTTAGCGTATGTCACATATACACAATACCATCGGCTTCTTTCAGAGCATTAATTTCCCTCTATTAATAAACTTTTCAAGGTTACATAAGCCCAAGTAGTCATTTTCAAGAAGGTGTTAGAAAAAAGTTCTAAATTTTATAATTTGCCCTCCAATCAAAACAGCCAAATAACGGTTTTAATGGGGAATACTGACAGCTTCTTGATTAAGGCTTTTATCTGTTTGGGGACAAAAAAAGATGAGTGAAGATACTGAACTGCTAGAATCTATGCTGATGTTTGGTGTGAAAAAAAAATGCATGAAAGATCAATGCTTCTTCTTGGATTAAGAGAACTTGGCCTCAGTGGATATATTATTTGGTCAAAGAAAAAAAAAAAAGCCTATTTCTTAAGTAAACAAAGTGGCTACCAGGTGTCTGGCACTATACTATCCTATTAGTACTAAACAGAGGCAGGAGAGGAAAACCCGACCTTTAAAAACGTATTACAGCTATAGTTTGAGTTGGAGACTTGAAAAATGAGTATTGTATGTTCAGTTGGACATACAAAAAAAAAAAAAGACTATGAGAAGAAACATAGAAATACATAGAAATATGAGGTGCTAAGAAAGCAAAAATAGGTATTACTTGTGGATAAAGTTCAAATGAGAACTGGCAAGAGAAAAGGCATGGGAGTCTAGAGTACAAAATGTCTTGAAACTCATGCAAATTTCTCTGTGACAGGTCCCAAAACTTTCTCAGTTCAAGAAACTCTTAGTGTATCCAAAATTCTTTTACTATGCCCCTTGGTGGAAAAAAAAGAAAACACACCAAAAACTGAACAGTTCCATTATCAAGTAGTTAGGTTCGAACAACTTAATAGGTATTTATGCCCTAGCAATGTTCATTCTTAAGTGCAGGCAGCCAAGAGGAGCCACTCCTAGTCCAAGGTCAGAGGGAGCAGCAGGGAGGAGCTACCCCACGTCCAAGGCCAGGGGCAACGGCCGGGGGGAGCCACCCCACGTCCGAGGCCAGGGGCAACAGCCGGGGGAGAGCCACCCTATGCCTGAGACCATAGGCAGCGACAGAGGCCAGGGGCGGTGGCTGGGTGGAACAACCCAATATCCAAGGAGCTGTGGCTACACAGGCGCAGGAAGGCCTAGAGGAGCTATCCCACATTGAAGGTCGGGAANGTGGATAAAGTTCAAATGAGAACTGGCAAGAGAAAAGGCATGGGAGTCTAGAGTACAAAATGTCTTGAAATTCATGCAAATTTCTCTGTGACAGGTCCCAAAACTTTCTCAGTTCAAGAAACTCTTTAGTGTATCCAAAATTCTTTTACTATGCCCCTTGGCGAAAAAAAAAAAAAAAAAACACCAAAGACTGAACAGTTCCATTATCAAGTAGTTAGGTTCAAACAACTTAATAGGTATTTATGCCCTAGCAATGTTCATTCTTAAGTGCAGGCAGCCAAGAGGAGCCACTCCTAGTCCAGATCAGAGGGAGCGGAAGGGAGGAGCTACCCCACGTCCGNAAAAAACACCAAAGACTGAACAGTTCCATTATCAAGTAGTTAGGTTCAAACAACTTAATAGGTATTTATGCCCTAGCAATGTTCATTCTTAAGTGCAGGCAGCCAAGAGGAGCCACTCCTAGTCCAGATCAGAGGGAGCGGAAGGGAGGAGCTACCCCACGTCCGAGGCCAGGGGCCATGGCCGGGGGGAGCCACCCTATGCCTGAGACCATAGGTGGCGACAGAGGCCAGGGGCGGTGGCTGGGTGGAACACCCAACATCCAAGGAGCTGTGGCTACACAGGCGCAGGAAGGCCTAGAGGAGCTATCCCACATTGAAGGTCGGGAANACCCTGCTTATTTAACTTCTCTGCAGAATACATCATGAGAAACACTGGGCTGGAGGAAGCACAAGCTGGAATCAAGATTGCCGGGAGAAAATGTCAATAACCTCAGATATGCAGATGACACCACCTTTATGGCAAAAAGTGAAAGACTAAAGAGCTTCTTGATGGAAGTGAAAGAGGAGAGTGAAAAAGTTGGCTTAAAGCTCAACATTCAAAAAACAAAGATCATGGCCTCTGTTCCCATCATTTCATGGGAAATAGATGGGGAGACAGTGGAAACAGTGTCAGACTTTATTTTTTTGGGGTGCAGATGGTGATTCCAGCCATGAAATTAAAAGACGCTTACTCCTTGGAAGGAAGTTACGATCAACCTAGAGAGCATACAGAGATATTACTTTAGCAACAAAGGTCCGTCTAGTCAAGGTTATGGTTTTTCCAGTAGTCATGTATGGATGTGAGAGTTGGACTGTGAAGAAAGCCGAGTGCCGAAGAATTGATGCTTTTGAACTGTGGTGCTGGAGAAGACTCTTGTGAGTTCCTTGGACTGCAAGGAGATCCAACCAGTTCATTCTAAAGGAGACCAATCCTGGGTGTTTGTTGGAAGGACTGATGCTGAGGCTGAAACTCCAGTACTTTGGCCACCTCGTGTGAAGAGTTGACTCATTGGAAAAGACCCTGATGCTGGGAGGGATTGGGGGCAGGAGGAGACGGGGACAACAGAGGATGAGATGGCTGGATGGCATCACTGACTCGATGGGCATGAGTCTGAGTGGACTCCGGGAGTTGGTGATGGACAGGGAGGCCTGGCGTGCTGTGATTCATGGGGGCGCAAAGAGTCAGACAGGACTGAGGAACTGAACTGAACTGAATGACTAACACTTTTCCCCCTCAGGTTTGACTGGAGGGCTAGGAGGGGCTGGAGGAATGTCTTTCTTAATCTAGAGAAAGCTCTGGTGTCTTTTCCCCCTGGAGGATATGCCCGTGTTAGGAAGAAGACTCTGGGCTAATGTTTTGCAGTGATTATTCTTCTCCTTCCCTGCCTTAGTCTTGAGGGGATCAGTCTGGGGCCTGCGCATACACTGTGGTGGGATTCCTGGAGGTAAAGCCGTCAAAGGTGCGGCCCCTCCCTGCTCCAGACTGCGTTCTCCTAGTCTCTCCCTTTCAGGCCAGTTTATGGTGCAGCTACTGCTCCAGGTAAGCAGATCTCAGCTGTGTGTCTCCAGGTTTTCAGCGGTAGTTTGTCCTGTAACCTTTGTTCTCTGATGGGTTCAAAAGTCATTGATTTTCGGTTTATTTTTGTACAGAGATGGCTTCTAAGCCCTTTTCATACAGGAGCTGAAAGCATGCTTTCTAACTTAGATTTTATGACTTGTTACCATCTTGAGTGCCAGATGCCTAGGTTTAGGACTGCAGTGTTGTACCTGAGAGTTGCTTGTATTGGCTGCGTTTGATTCTTCATATTTACCTGCTAATTAACAGTTATTTCAAGCTACATTGTCTCTGAGCTTTTGATTTCCTTGAAAAAGCTTATCACTTTGAATTTTTTTTTTTTTTTTGCTAGTCGGAAAAACATCTTGCAACTGTTCCGAAGAACTCCTTAAATAATTTTATTTAGTTGTTGGCTGCTGGGTCTTCACTACTTTTGCTCTGGCTTTCTCTAGTAGTGGTGAGTAGGGGCTACTCTTGGTTGCGGTGCTCCATCTTCTCAATGCAGGAGACTTGTTTGATCCTTGGGCTGGGAAGATCCCCTGGAGAAGGGAATGGCCACCCACTCCAGTATTCTTGCCTGGAGAATCCCATGGACAGAGGAGCCTGATGGGCTACAGTCCACGGGGTCACAAGAGTTAGACAGGACTTAAGAGGCTAAACCACTACCACCATCGGGGAAGCCCCCTGAAGCAAATCCTGAGATATAACTTCAGATCCACATGGTGCGTAATCCAGGACACACCAACGGGGGAATGAGGAAGTCAGGGCAGAAAAGCCAGACTGTCGGGGCCGTGTCGTCAAGCCAGTTGCCACTGTGGGCAGTGAGAGCTGAGTCATGCTGGGAACAGGAGCCGGTGGAGAATGCGGGTGCCAGTTACTCTGGCTCTGAGGGGCTGCTGCTTCTAGCAGCTCACTGTGAGCGCCGCCACTTGGGAGGGCCCATTCCCCCAGAGTGTGGGCCTGCCCTGCAGGTGGGCAGATGGACTCCAGAGGCTGAAGATGCGGCGCTGGCGCGTGGAAGTCAACCCCGTGCAGGATGATGAGGCTCCAGAGGATGTGCAGGTGACGCTGTCTGCTGTATCGATTTCCTGCTGCCTGAGTCAACAGCAGCAGCTAGGAATGAAACTGGCTGTTTGCCACTTAGATTCATTTGCTTTCTAGACCTCCTGAGGTGGTAGAATGCATTCAGAAATGAGTTTCTGAAAAAAACCCAATATTCTGTCACAGTATGGTTTTCTCATGTCTTTTTAGCAGTGATCCCTTTGAAATACAAAAGGCAGCAGTTTAGAACCTAACCCTGGCCTTGTGCTTCTGGTAATGTCAGTCTGGGTAGCTTCATTCAAGATAGCTGATGCTCCTGAAAAGCCTGAGAATTTAAAAATAGTAAAGAATTACTGGGTTCCAATTTTAGGAGATGATAGAAATCCAGAGAGGTGAACAAACATCTTGTTTGGGAGGAGAGTTACTGATACCTTGACTCTTGTGGGAAATGTAAGTTTATGTTAAAAAAAGAAAATCACTGGATGACTTCTTTTTTTTTTTTAAGGAATGGCAAATTGAGAATCACTGGTTTCTTATTTACCAGATGGTTACAAAGCAACGAAGGACATAAAGTCACTGGGATTCAAATCTAGTTTTTCCTCTTACTAGCTGTGTATCCTTAGAGCAAGTTACTTAATTTCTCTAAAACTAAGAGAGGGAAAAGATAAGACTCATTGTTCTCTTCCTGTCTATCTTACACACCCTGGAATATTATGTGTTCTATTTTTTGTTCGTCTTTGCACACTTGATTAATGTACGTAAACCACTCTGTCAGCGCTGTACACCACTAGAGACTCTTGACATGCTTGCAGAATGAAACCGTCAGTAGCCATGGTTTAGGGGTTGTCCGCTCCACTAGTATGTCTTCGGACCCTGGGGCAAAGCTGGCTGCAGAGGCCATGCTGACCATGGATGTGCGTATGCTTGTAGGTATTCTGTGTGTTTGGATATCTCAGAACACTTACTTCTAACAACTATTTTTTTTTCATTCATTTCATCTTTATCTGATATACTTTTGACTTAATCTTCCTTCTTATGGGCAGAAAGGAAACAAGCAGTAATAGTGTTTGTGGTTTTGGGGGTTGTGTTTATGTACTGTTCATTTTATTCACCTCCATGAGAAGCTGCAATCTGGGGTGTACCCTGCGTGGTCTCGTGGTTAGGACTTGGTGCTTTCACTGTCATGGCCTGGGTTCAGTCTCTGGTCTGGGAAGTGATCCCACAAGCCATTTGATGCAGCCAAAAAAAAAAAAAGGAAGTTGCAATCTGGAGGCTGGTCAGCAGCTTTTGGAGTTTTGAATTTGAATTGCTTTGGCTGGGGGACGTGCCCTGACACTTAGAACCACACTTATTTTCTCTCTCTTTCCTCTTTATAATCTGCTTGGATTCTGACTACATTTGAGTTTAAGTCCCTGTGCTGACATGATATGGGCTGTTTCTGCTGGGACTGAGTGAAAATGAAATGAAAATCACTCAGTCGTGTCCGACTCTTTGTGACCCCTTGGACTATACAGTCCATGGAATTCTCCAGGCCGGAATACTGGAGTGGGTAGCCTTTCCCTTCTCCAGGAGATCTTCCCAACCCAGGGATCGAACCCAGGTCTCTCACATTACAGGTAGATTCTTTACCAGCTGAGCCACCAGGGAAGCCCAAATGTCAGCTGCAGTCAGAGCATTTCTTGAGGATGCCTGGCAATCTGGACCAGGTCCATGGGGTCAGAAATGAGGTAAAGTATGACCATTGTAATAAAGAAGCTTTAGTATGTATAATGGAATACAGAGTTAGAAAGACCTTGAGAGTAATGATTCCATGAAGTAAATGTTGGTTGTGCAGGCCCTTTTGAGCCTGTGGTCACTGCCTTCTTCCTGTCTTCCATAGGTCTTACCTAGGGAGAGCTGCTCCTTATGGGAGCATTTGATGGGAGAGAGTATTAAAGAACAATAGTTAGCCTCGTTAGCGTCTATCAGCCCTTATTCACTGACAAAGCAGGTGTCCTAAACTTGGTAATTTTAAGTAATTTGTCATATTTTCTGTCCTTTTGGTTTTCTCTAGTGTTTAAATTTGCTTTTCTCTCCATCCAGTCAACATTACCATGTGGTTTTCCTCTGCATTTGAGATATCATATATAGACACTTACATGTGTTTCTGCTCCTTGATTTTCTTAGAGAGAGGACATTCACAAATATCGAAAGGTCAAAGGATTATTCCCAGAGAGCTCGTGATGTCTGGCATTTGCTCTGAACCCTTCCTAGTTCAACAATCGCCTTAATTGTAATTATGAAATATATTTCTTTCTAGCCTTCAGAATAGACAAGGAGTGAGAAAGAATAGTGTGTATTTTTGTGTTGTCATCACTTGGTAATTTTACAGGGGATGTAGGAAAGGCACTGTTATAAGTCAGTACTGACTCTAGCTGAGGCAAAATATGACTCTCTCTCATGGAAAAAGCTACAAAATGTTTACTCTTTGACCCTTTGGAATATATACTGATGAGAAAACAGCTGGAAACTACTGAAAGGTAAATACTTAACATTTAGAGATAAACATTATGGTAATTATTTGGTACTGAAGGAACATGAGGGCTGTCCTGTTTGATTAAATAGAATTGTCTCATTAGCCTCGTAGTAAAACAAAAAAATGGCTATTGAAAGAGGCACGCTAATTTCAGACTAAATAATGATTTATAGAGAAAATGTAATTTTTCAAATCATGCTTTTAGAATATTTGTTCAGTGTCCAAATTTTATTGTCAAATTTTTGACAAATTAATGGTTTAAAATATTTCTTCCTTTAAGGATGCTAAAATCTCTTTGCTTCTGAAGTTAAAAGGCCATATATCTCATTTGAAGCCTAAAAATATTTAATCCTCTCCAAATTGGTTCTTGTTTTTAAATTAGGAAGTTTTTTCCTAAGAAAAATTTTACCTTTATTATTAAAGAAATACATGCTCTTCATATTTCTTTTTAAATGAAGAAAAGTAGATAGAATATTATCCACAGTGCTACTAACTTGAATCTATTACATTTATTTTTCATTAATTACAAATAGCAATATAATGTTTTGTGGCTAGGGTAGGAAGATTAAAAATAACTTGTAGAATTTGCAGCAAAACATTGATAGACTTCAGGGTTTTTAAAATTTTTAACTTCTTGTTCATCTACATTTTGATGAGAAAGACAACTTTTGGCGAAAACAACTTTGTTTTTCTGAGTTGCTGTCTGGGTCTTTTACATGATAATAACTCCTGGTCAGGATGATCACACTTTGCCACTTTGCTTTTCCCAGGGCATTGTTTAAAATAGCCACTCAGCGTTAAGCAGGCAGAAAGTCACGACCACCCCAGTCAGTCAGAGGCACTTGCTACCCCACCCTCTCTCCTGCTGATGTCCTCAGACAGAGAAATGCACCCCCCCCCCCCCCCCCCCCCCCCCCCCCCCCCCA
>SJYA01000582.1:1031588-1084780 GCA_006410615.1 Neotragus moschatus | reverse complement strand
CCCCCCCCCCCCCCCCCCCCCCCCCCGCTCGCCCCTCCCCGCCACCGATTCTGGGATCCATAAGTAATAATATGTCTCATATGTCAACTTAAAAAAAAAGCGCAATGCAAGAATTGCGAGCTAGGTTTTATCTGGTGCAAAATGAGGACTGCAGCCTGGGAGACAGCACCTCTGATAGCTGAGACACTGCGCCAGAGAGGCAGCGGGGCAGGACAGTATATATGTGATTTTAGTGATGGGGCATACGTGCAATTGAGCACAAATTTTTCCAGAAGGTTTCTGCTAGTCAGGTGAAGCTTTCTGCTGGTCACGAGACCGTTGTCACCATGTGGAATTTGAGTGCTCTTCTAGATACAAGGAGATACAAGGATCTGGCTCATAAAACCAGCTCTTGAAAATGTCTCAACCTGAAGGCCTGTCTTGCTGGTTTTTCCCCTAGCACGGCATGCCTCCTTTCCTGCTTTCCACCCTGAGCTCCTTTCAGAGGGTGCTGAAAACCAGCAGCTGCAGCAGCACATGATTTAAGCCTTGTAGCGTGCGATGGCAAGTGCTCAGTTGTAGTTGACACCTGAGCTCCATCCTTTGTGAGGGTATACTGAAAGAGTGCCTTCAGTCACACAACTCGGTGGGTTTCACTTCTCTATAGTGAGAGCCGGGATGCTGAGAGGAGCTCCATGCGGCCTCCATGTGTTGGCTTGGGCCTCCCATTCAGCATTCTTAATTCAGTACCCCCAGCTCCAGCTTCTCAGCACATGTTTTGGGCCAAACATAATTGTGGTTTCGGACCATGAATTTTAAGTCATTATAACTAGGCTCAAACATGTCTTTATTAATCAAAATACGAACCATCATAATTACATTTTTGCTAACAAGAAGTAACTTTATTCCTGTATTGTAAAAATCCATGCTTTGAGATTCAGCAAACCCTTGGAAAGCATTCTCTGCCTCTGCTGGTTGTGGAAGGGTTTTCCTTGAAAAAAGTTGTCCCGGGGCTTGAGGAAGTGGTAGTCCATTGGTGAGAGATCAGGTGAATATGACGGATGAGGCAAAACTTCGTAGCCCAATTTGTTCAAATGTTGAGGCATTGGTTGTGCGACATCCGGTTGGGCATTGTCATGGAGAAGAATTGGGCCCTTTCTTTTGCCCAGTGCCAGCTGCAGGCCTTGCAGTTTTCAGTGCCTCTCATCAGTTAGCTGAGCGTACTTCTCAGATGTAATGGTTTCACTGGGATTCAAAAAGCTGTAGTGGATCAGACGGGCAGCAGACCACCAGCCAGTGACCGTGACCTTTTTTTGGTGCATGTTTGGCTTTGGGACGTGCTTTGGAGCCTCTTGATCCAACCACTGAGTTGGTCATCGCAGATTGTCTTAGAAATTCCACTTTTTATCTCATGTCACAGTCCATTCGAGAAATGGTTTGTTGTTGTGTAGCCTGAGAGAAGATGACACTTCAAAATGACAGTTTTTTAAATTTGCTGTCAGCTCATGTGTACTGAGCTTTGTCACCTTTGCAGTGTGCTTCAAATGCCAGATGACTGTAGAATGGTCAACATTGGATTTTTTGGCAGCTTCTCACGTAGGTTTAAGAGGGTCAGCTCTGATGATCCTCAGTTGGTTGCTGTCAACTTCAGATGGCTGGCCACTGCGCTCCTCATCTTCCAGGCTCTCGTCTCCTTTGCAAAACTTCCTGAACCACCACTGCACTTTACGTTCATTGGCAGTTCCTGGGCCAAATGCATGGTTGATGTTGCATATTCTCTCTGCTGCTTTACAACCCATTTTGAATTCAAGTAAGAAAATCACTTGAATTTGGTTTTTGTCTAACATATTTTCCTACTCTAAAATAAATATATAAAATAAACAGCAAGTAATAAGTCATTAGCAAAAAAACAAAGTGATAAGTGCACATTAAAATGGTGTATAACATAACCATATTTATTTAAGGCTGTATGCCAATATCAAACAGCACAGTTCAGTGGTGCAAAAACACAAGTACTTTTGCACCAACCTATTATTTTCTGATTTTTTTTTTAGCATAATAGCAAAACTTAAAGTATCAATCCCTAGCACCTTGAGTGGTGTCTGACATATTGTTGTGCCCGAAGTCCAAGTCCCCAAAACTGAGAGAATAAGACGTCCACAGCAATGCAAAAGCAAAAAGGGGTTTATTGCTAGCTCGAGCTAGGGCTCAAACCACATCCAGCACAGTGGAATCAAGCAAGAGCCCCGAGCCCTGAATTACAACAGTATTTGTAAGTTTTAGAACAAAGACAGGGAGTTGGCAAAGGCGGATTGGTTGCAAGGGTTTCTGGGCATCTACTAATTGGCTAAATTTTTGCACGTGCGGGCTTCCTTGGGGGATGTCCATTATGTCCTGCTAGGCTCAAACCAGGCTACGGGGAACATGCTGATTGGTCAAGTCCTGGCACCCGTGGAAGATGATCTCAGTTCCTCCTAGGCAGTGACTCATCTTCTTGATAAATGGAACTCAGGCCTAAAAGCCTGTCATGACATATGTTAGGTCCTAACAATATAAAACTCTTACATGATTCCAGTAAACTCTTACATGATTCTACTGTAAACTCTTACAGTGTTAGCCTTTTCTCTAGAATTATTTAATGATTTTCAGAAAAAAAAAAGTTAGATTGTTCAGTACATTTAGTAGGCTATGACTGGAAAATTAGTGGAATGATTTTAGTATCATCTTAAATTGTGCCATTTGTGACAACAGGGATGGACCTAGAAGGTATTATATTTCACTATTAGTGAAATAAGTCACTCATATGGAATCTAAGAAACAAAACAAAGATAGCAAAAGAGAAAAGACTCCTAGATACAGAAAACAAACTGATAATTGCCAGAGAGGATGAGGGTGGGGGATGCAAGGAATAGATAAGGAGATTAAGAGGTATAAATTTGCAGTTATGTACAGTATAAGAAATATTAGTGATTATGTAATAACTTTGTGGTGACAGATGATCACTGAACTTAGCGTGGTGATCACTTTGTAAGGTATAAACATACCGCAGTTATAGTTCAGTAAAAAAATAATGACAACGTCTAATGAAACTGCGTATGTAGACTGTTTAGCTCTGCTTACATTATTATACTCTTCTCATTGAGCACAACCTAAACAATGTCCTGTAACTTCTTTTGGAACATAAGTACACCTTAATCGTTCACAATAGATGCTGTGCTAACCATAATGAGCTTGAAAAGGCGGAAATGCCTGTGTCTTCAGGGGGTTGCTTACGGTGAGTATGCTAAGTCGCTTTAGTCATGTCTGACTCTGTGCAGCCCCATGGATGGAAGCCCACCAGGCTCCCCTGTCACTGGGATTTTCCAGGCAAGAACACTGGAGTGGGTTGCCATTTCCTTCTCCAGTGCATGAAAGTGGAAAATGAAAGTGAAGTCGCTCAGTTGTGTCCGACTCTTAGCGACCCCATGGACTGCAGCCTACCAGGCTCCTCCATCCATAGGGTTTTGCAGGCAAGAGTACTGGAGTGGGTTGCCATTGCCTTGCTTATACTATAGGCAAATTGTTCATTGGGCTGTCTCCAGTTTGTGTGTCTGGAAAGGACTCTTCTCTGATTCACTATACCTCTCCAGAATCTGAGTGTTAGCCTCTCATTTTCTGACCACAACATGCATCTTTTCATATCACTGTCTCTGATAACCTAACTCCAACGGCCATTCAGCTACACCAAGGCCCATTGGCCCATCCACATTTTTTCATCCTGCTTCATTCTTCCTGACCCTCTCACCTCTCCTTGTCTGGCTTAAATCTGTGGCCTGTCATTCTAATCAGCACAGTGCATATACCTTTCCCTATTCTTCCTCTGTACCACCCTGGCAAAACAGACTCTCAGCTTACTAGCCACCTGTTTCCTGGCAGCTCCCAGACTGTGACTAGAGGAACATGAAACCACACCATCTTGTCTACTGGAAATTCATGTCAGCAGGTGGTTAGCCCTTTATTTGGGCTTCCCTGGTGGCTCAGATGGTAAAGAATCTTTCTGCATTGCGCAAGACCTGGGTTTGATCCCTGGGTGGGGAAGATCTCCTGGAGGAGGGCGTAGCAGCCCACTCCAGTATTCTCACCTGGAGAATCTTCATAGACAGAGGAGCCTGGCGGGCTATAGTCCACGTGGTCGCAGAGTCAGGCACGACTGGGCGACTAAGCTCAGCATAGCCTTTTATTCATTTACATTTTGAAGAATATATTACCTTGATATCTAACTGCTGAAGTTTTTCCTTTATTAACTATTCAAGTTTATAATTGAAAGTATTTGGTCACTAGTTGTTTTGCATTAACTAACCTTAAATGTTTGTTTTGACCCTCCTTTTAAAAGCTTTCAAGCCTCGGATATTGAGACCNTTTTGAAGAATATATTACCTTGATATCTAACTGCTGAAGTTTTTCCTTTATTAACTATTCAAGTTTATAATTGAAAGTATTTGGTCACTAGTTGTTTTGCATTAACTAACCTTAAATGTTTGTTTTGACCCTCCTTTTAAAAGCTTTCAAGCCTCGGATATTGAGACCATGGCTATATAGAAGGAATGGCAGATAGTATGAAGCAAAAAACTTTTTATCATGTGGATGCTAGATTCATTATTTGTTAGCATAGATTAAGTTTTCAGCCTTTTGATTTTGTCTGGATGTTTTAATTTCTTAAGCAGTTTAGGACTTGTTATTTTATTTATAACAGGCATCTGATTGGTTTCCACTTTCTTTATATTTGGGTGTTAACTTCTTGACCTGTTTAAAAGACTCCTGAAATATTTTGCTTCTGAAGATTTGGAATTAATTATATTTTTAAAAAATGACCAGGTTCTGTAAAGTAAAAAAAAAAAAAAAAAAAAAAAAAACCAGGTTTTGTCAATTCCTCTCATTTTTATAGGTTCCTCAATTTAGTATAATGATTCACTACATAAAAAGTTTCTCTAAAAAGTTACCATAATATAGCTTGAAAAATTCTATTTACCCATAAAATTGCTGAGAGTTAATACATTTTGTAGTTTAGACCAAGGAATCTTGACATGCTCTTGTGGAGAGGGTGAGCTGGAGGTATTATGTGAAAAATCTTGATGGAGTGGGTCAGACCTTATGGGTGAAGAGAAAACTTTTTTCATTTTGCCCTTAGGTGTGGGCAGCCAAGAGGCAGCCGAAAATCATGCAGTGGACGAAGTGGAAAGTAGCCCCTCTTTTTATAGCAGAGAGCTTAATTTAATTTGTGAAATTGGACAATGGGAATCTGGTGGGGGTTTTTTTGAACCACTTCCAATAACAGATATGGTTATTGTCCTGCCTAGTTGTCATGCTCAGTTGCTCAGTTGTGTCTGATTCTTCGCAACTTCACGGACTGTAGCCCACCAGGTTCCTCTGTCCATGGGATTTTCCAGGCAAGAATACTGGAGTGGGTTGCCATTTCCACTCCAGGGGATCTTCTCCATCCAAGGATTGAACCTGCATTGGCAGGAGGATTCTTTACCTATGAGCCACCTGGGAAGCCCATACTATTGTTGAAATAAAGTTGAAATAAGATCTCCATGCATAGCATTAAGGTACTGCTTGGCTCAAACAGGATAGTATATTTGTTTGGAAATCCCAGCATTTTGCAAGCACACGATAACCACATTATAGTAATTTTTTCATTTGTTGTTGTTCAGTCACTAAGTTGTGTACAACTCTTTGGAACCTCATGGACTGGAGCACGCCAGGCTTCCCTGTCCTTCAGTATCTCTCAGAGTTTGTTCAAACTCATGTCCATTGAGTCACTGAGGCTACCTAATCATCTTATCCTTTGTTGCCTCCTTCTCCTCCTGCCTTCAATCTTTCCCAGCATCAGGGTCTTTTCCAATGAGTCAGTTCTTCACATCAGGTGGCCAAAGTATTGAGTTTCAGCATCAATCCTTCCAGTGAATATTGAGGATTGATTTCCTTTAGGATTGACTGATTTGATCTCCTTGATGTCCAAGGGACTCTCAAAAGTCTTCTCCAGAAATTTTTTCATTAATTTCAACAATTATTTATTAAATGTTTGCTGGGTGCTAGCTTTTTGTTATAAGCTCAGGGGATACTGCAAGAAACAGAACAGACAAAGAACTTGCTGTGATGAAGCATACATTCTAACAGGGAGCAGACAGACAATAATTAACATAACAAATAAGAAATTAATATATTTAAGAAGGTGGTAAGTTGTATGGAGTAGGGAGGATGGGAAGTGCTAGTGTTTGGTGGTTGAGTGCTTGTCTAGACAGAACTTTGTTAAGAAGGTAATAATTGAGCAAATATTCAGTAGAGGTGAAGCTATGTGCTTAGTCGCTCATCATGTCTGACTCTTTGCGACCCTATGGACTATAGCCCACCGGGCTCCTCTGTCCATGGGATTCTCTAGGCAAGAGTACTGGAGTGGGTTGCTCAGCCCTCCTCCGGGGGATCTTCCTGACCCAGGGATTGAACACGTGTCTCTTACATCTCCTGCATTGGCAAGTGGGTTCTTTACCACTCACACCACCTGGGCTGGGATGAAAAGTATTCTAGGCAGAGGGAAGAACCCATGCATAATCCCTTACACGTTTAGTGACCCATAAGGAGACTGTGTCTAGGATGAAACGGAGGAAAATAGTGGGAAATAACTGTCGTACTGTTACATAGGGACTTTTAGGTCATTGTAAGGAACAGAGGGTCACAAATACCTTTCATGTTATATTTTAAAATTAGACCTAATGAAGAAAAAGTTAACATTTGTTGAACCCTAACCTTCCCCTGTTGTCCTGAGCTGCTTAATGGCAGAGCGCTTGATTAGCACGCTCTGGTTTCTCTGTGATTGGAAATGTTGGCTGGCTTCCTCTCCTGGTCCCTTGTGCATGGCTTCCTTCTGTGTTCCCTGTCTGGGAGGCCAAGGTTGAAGGGGGAAGGCCTGGAGTGGTTTGAGGAAAATAATCTAAATATAAATCTTCTTATACAGTTGAAGAGATTGGCTTTTTACTGACAGTTCTGTATGGAATCAGAGCAGCCTGTACAGGTAGTCTTTTTATTACTGTTTATTTTTTGGCTGCGCTAGGTCTTTGTTGGGGGACACAGGCTCTGTGTGGCTGTACAGTGACTTCTCTTATTGCAGAGTACAGGCTCTAAGGCATGTGGGTAGTTGTCGTACATGGGCTAAGTTGCTTCACAGCATGTGGGATCTTAGTTTCTGGACCAGGGATCGAACCCATGTCCCCTGCAATGACATGCTGATTCTTAGCCATTGGACCACCAGGGAAGTCCCATGAGGTTAAGTCTTAAACTAAAGAATTTCATGGCCTTTTGAAGAGTGCTTTTGTTTTTGTTATTATTTGCTTGTTTTTTCCCTACCTCCAAGCAAATATTTTAGGAAGTTATAACACCTGTTTTAGTTAAAATCTAATGTTTCACTGAAGAACTGTGGACGGAGGTTCTTGACATTGTCCAGGAGGCAGTGGTAAGATCATCCCCAAGAAAAAGAAATGCAAAAAGTCAAAATGGTTGTCTGAGGAGGCCTTACAAATAGCTGAGAAAAGAAGAGAAGCTGAAGGCAAAGGAGAAAAGGAAAGGTATACCCATCTGAATGCAGAGTTCAAGAGAACAGCAAGGAGAGATAAGAAAGCCTTCCTCAGTGATCAGTGCAAAGAAATAGATGAAAACAATAGAATGGGAAAGACTGGAGCTCTCTTCAAGAAAATTAGAAATACCAAGGGAATATTTCATACAAAGATGGGCACAATAAAGGACAGAAAAGATATAGACCTGACAGAAGCAGAAGATATTAAGAAGCAGTGGCAGGAATACACAGAAGAACTGTACAAAAAAAAGATCTTCATAACCCAGATAACCATGATGATCTGATCACTCACCCAGAGCCAGACATCCTGGAATGCAAAGTTAAATGGGCCTTAGGAAGCATCACTAGGAACAAAGCTAGTGGAGGTGATGAAATTTCAGCTGAGCTATTTCAGATCCTAAAAGATGATGCTGTGAAAATGGTGCACTCAGTATGTCAGCACATTTGGAAAACTCAGCTGTGTTCATAGGACCAGAAAAAGTCAGTTTTCACATGTATAATATCATATGTGAAACGAATCGCCAGCCCAGGTTCGATGCATGATACAGGATGCTCGGGGCTGGTGCACTGGGATGACCCAGAGGGATGGGAGGGGGGTTCAGGATGGGGAACACGTGTACACCCGTGGTGGATTCATATTGGCAAAACCAATACAATATTGTAAATTAATTAGCCTCTGATTAAAATAAATTTATATTAAAAAAAAAAGTTTTCATTCCAGTCCCAAAGAAATGCAATGCCAAAGAATGCTCAAACTATACCACACAGTTGCACTCATCTCACAGGCTAGCAAAGTAATGCTCAAAATTCTCCAAGCGAGGCTTCAAGAGTATGTGAACTGAGAACTTCCAGATGTTCAAGGTGGATTTAGAAAAGGCAGAGGAACCAGAGATCAAATTGCCAACATCCGTTGGATCATAGAACAAGCAAGAGAGTTCCAGAAAAAATCTACTTTTGCTTTATTAACTATGCCAGAGTCTTTGACTGTGTGGATCACAACAAACTGGAAAATTCTTCAAGAGGTGAGAATACCAACAGACCATTTACCTGCTTCCTGAGAAATCTGTGTGCAGATCAAGAAGCAACAGTTAGAATCGAACATGGAACAATGGACCAGTTCCAAATTGGGAAAGGAGTATGTCAAGATTGTATACTGTCACCCTTGTATATGCAAGTACATCATGTGAAATGCTGAGCTGGATGATGCACAAGCTGGAATCAAGATTGCTGGGAGAAATACCAATAAGCTCAGAAGTGCAGAGCAGAAAACAAAGAACTAGAGATCCTCTATGAAAGTGAAAGGAGAGTGAAATAGTTGGCTTAAAACTCAGCTTCAGCAAACAAAGATCATGGCATCCGATCCCGTCACTTCATGGCAAATAAATGGGTAAACAGTGACAGACTTTATTTTTTGGGGCTCCAAAATCACTGCAGATGGTGACTGCAGTCATGAAATTAAAAGACGCTTGCTCCTTGGAAGAAAAGCTATTGATAGCTTATGGTGAATGGTGTCAGATTCTTGATCTCCAGAGATTTAGTTTCAGGACCAGGCTTGATTACTCAAGCGCTTTTGTGTAGCAGAGTTTTATTAAAGTACGAAAAGAACCTTCAGAGAAAGGTTCTGACAGAGACCTCAGAAGGGGATGGAGAATGCCCACCTCACTAGTCTTAGCAAGGGAGTTATATACTGTTTTAATTAGTTATTACAATAAGTCAAAAGAATGTCTCGAGATTGTAAAGATCTTAATAGACCCACAATTTACATTTTAAGATAACAGGATTAGCCAGAAGGTTTTCAGGAAGGAGAAACTGTCCTCAAGCAGGATACGTTGTTTTTATATAATCCTTAGTACAGTTGTTTGTTGTATAATCATCAGTTCCAGGCTTAAAGAAAAAAGTTTTTCTTTTTAGTTTTCTGTGACTGTGACTAAGGAATGTAGAGAGAGAGAGGAAAAACAAAACAAAACAAAAACACGTTTGTCTTTTCCTCCTCCTTGAGAATTCTAGACACCTATCTCCACTTCCAGAGAGAGCAGCAGACCCTTTTCTCCTCCTCAGGTATCCTGGACTTCTTATCAACCTGCCTAGGAATTGACTCTCTCACTATGACCAACCTAGACAGAATATTAAAAAGCAGAGACATTACTTTGCCAACAAAGGGCTGTCTAGTCAAGGCTATGGTTTTTCCAGTAGTCATATATAGATGTGAGAGTTGGACTACAAAGAAAGCTGAGCCCGAAGAATTGATACTTTTGAACTGTAGTGTTGGAGAAGATTCTTGTGAGTCCCTGTCCTGAATATTCATTGGAAGGACTGATACAGAAGCTGAAACTCCAATACTTTGGCCACCTGATGTGAAGAACTGACTCATTGGAAAAGACCCTGATGCTGGGAAAGATAGAGGGCAGGAGGAGAAGGGGATGACAGAGGATGAGATGGTTGGATGGCATTACTGACTCAGTGGACATGAGTTTGAGCAAGCTCTGGGTATTGGTGATGGACAAGGAGGCCTGTGCTGCAGTCGGTGGGGTCAGAGTCAAGAGTCAGACAGGGCTGAGTGACTGACTGACTAACTGAAGGCATGTTTCACCTAAATGTTTCTACTCAGTATTGTCTGCAACATTTTGTTGCAAAGTTACAAATTTGTAACTTTAATATTTTCCTTTGTCTTAATGGCTCCATTCACTTTGCTTAGAGAAAGTTTTCTTCCACTTCCAAATAAAGTGGACCTTTTTCTATGCCTGTCTTTAACTTAAACAGTGCTGCAGCTGGCCTGACAGCACTTTGGTGTCTGACTCTCCTTTTGTGCAGTGGTCATTTCCCATTGGTGTTACTGTTGTGGCATGTTTTTGATTGTTTAGGTATTGGTGTTTTCTTTTGTCTGTCAAGCTTTTGAATTGACTTGTGGTGAAAGAACTAATAATAGTTTTTGGTTGGCAGATAGTTAAGAAATTGAACCGTTTGCTGTCTTTTGGGCTTATGGCATAACATTGTACAAAACAGCTTAATTTTTGAATTGGAGCTTACTGATGCTGATTTGCTTTGTCCTGGTTTTGGGGGCCATGATAATTTTTGAAAAATTAATTTATACTATAGAAGTTAGTAATGTATAAGTAGTATTGCTTTGTAGATTTCTTCTGTTTGTACATAACTTAAATAGTGTTTCTCTGCTCTCATGCTCAGTGAAATGATTTTATATGTGCAGTGGGCTCTTTACAAACAGTTCCTGAGGGGGCTGTGTGAAGACTCCACGAAGACCCAGTATTACAGGAAGCTTAGGAAAACATTGCTGTTAAGTGCCCTATTGTTTATAGGACATTGTAAGGAGAGGGAAAATGGGACTATTTGAAATCTTTCAGTTACAAATTTGAAATGAAACTGTTGAATCTAGAGTGGGCATTAGGGCAGGTTTAATCTTTGATTGGAAGGCAACACTTTTTAAAAGTTGCTTATTTATAATAACAGATTTTAATATTCTTGGATTAAAAGATGCAGTCTTATAATTTTACAATTAGAGGGGACCTTAGATGTGCTGTCATGAGTTGTGTAGTACTTACGTTTTACTTATGAAAAGTTAGAACATCAAAAATATGAGCAAAGTGAAAGTGGTCCAGATCAAAGGTGAAGAAGTAGGTATCCATTAACCTGGGCAGATGAATAAGTCAACTGTATTGCTGCTGTTGGTGTTCTCAGTACTAACACAGTTGGTCTGTGGTTTTAATTATTGAATTCCTTTATTTTTTTATTCAGTGCTATCCGGGTGTCTTCTTACATTTGACTCTTTGTTAATGATGCACACTGGGGCCTAAGTAAATTGTTCAGAAGTGTTACTCGGGAGTTTGGGAAACAGGGAATATAAAATTGGTATTTAATTTTTTTCAGTGTCTTAAAGTGTCTAACATATTTATCCTTCTCTTTTAGGAAATTGAAAATGGCCCTTCAGCAATGCTAGGTCTATAATGGGAAGTGTCACAGTTCGATATTTCTGTTATGGATGCCTTTTTACATCTGCAGCCTGGACGCTTTTGCTTTTTATTTATTTCAACTTCAGTGAAGTGACTCAGCCACTTAAGAATGTGCCCATCAAGGGGTCTGGGCCCCACGGACCATTCCCCAAAAAATTTTATCCCCGTTTCACTCGAAGTCCAAGTCTAGAATCACAGTTCAAAGCAAACAAAATTGATGATAGGATAGATAATCATGTTGAAGATCCAGAAAGAGGCAACATGAAATTCTCTTCTGAATTGGGTAAGTGTACCTGATATTTGCTAGCAATGTGTCGAAGTATTTCATCGTGGGAAGTGCAAATATTCTTTAAATCACGTATTGTTCAGAGGACTAGACATGTGACTTTTTTCTGTACTGATGTATTTTGTTCATGAACTAGCTGGGGTTCTGTGATTTTTGCAGCACAGTAGGGAGGTATATTCTATTTTGTTCAGTTCTGACTTCAGTATTTTATGAAGACTTCAGAGAAACTATGAGGTGAGAGGGCAGAAAGGAAGAAAAATTAAGTGGTTGGAAAGAAAATGGAACCTATGGGGGAAGATTTTAATTGCTAGCATTATTTAATCAGGGAAAGCAATGGTTGAAAAGTGACTATTTTAACATATTTTGAAAGGCAAAGTTAAGACAGGACATAAACTACTGGGTTTAGAATTGAGACTGCTACTGCTACTGCTAAGTCAGTTCAGTCGTGTCTGACTCTGTGTGACCCCATGGACTGCAGCCACCAGGCTCCTCCGTCTATGGGATTTTCCAGGCAAGAGTACTTGAGTGGGGTGCCATGGCCTTGGGACTACTTATACCTAAAAAGATTTCTACTTACAAGAATTATTAAGGTGCTGGAATATATTTATTAAATATAAGAGTTTTTTTTATTCTTCAAAAATTACATTCTGTTCAGTTTGGAAGCAAGACTGAATACTGCAGTTCTAGAGTCCTGGTTTCAGCAAATTTTATTTTAAGGGATATATGAGCCATTTTGGTTGTCTTTAAAACTTAAGAACTTTGATCTTCATTGAAGAATCAAATAATAAGTAATTTAAGAGTAAAAGCATATAGTGAGAGATTCTGAGAGATTGAAAGATCTACAGAATATAAAGGAAATGTAAAAACAGATTTCATCAGTTTCTAGAATTTAATCATTTCCTAATAAAGGAGGTCAAAAGTATTAAAAATTATATGAGGAAAAGGAAGCTTTTATTTTTCATAAAACATACCTTCTATTCATTTTCAAACAGCCATTGGGACCTTTTGAAAAGCATTAATGGAAATTTTTCTAATTTTTTGTTTATAGTAATTTCTATAAAATTTTTATAAAGTTATAACATTGGGTTTGCCATTTTTAATGGACTTTGCCTTTGAATGTAGTAGAATTGTAGATATTTGAAGTGACAAACTCAAATTACCCATCTGAAACACTAAATTCTTTATAAAAGATCCTAAAGGTCACAAAACAATTAGAGCTAATAAATGAATTCAGCAAAGTCGCAGGGTATAAGATCCACACACAAAAGCCAGTTGTATTTCTGGACATTAGTGTAGAACAGTCCAAAAGTAAAATTAAGAGAACAGTCTCATTTACAGTGGAATCAGAAGTACTTAAGAATAAATCTAGCCAAGGAGATATAAGGTCTGTACATCAGTTGTGGTTCAGAGCACAACGGAAAGAGATAAAAATAGACCTAAATAAATAGAGAGATACTCTAGGTTCATGGATGGAGTGCTTAACACTGGTAAAATGTCAGTGCCACCCAAAGCAGCTCACGTTGAATGTAAACCTTATCAAAATCCCAGTGGTCTTTCTTGAAAAGATGGAATAGCTGAGTCTAAAGTTGATAAGGAATTTCAGGGTGCTCTGAAGTCTTGAAAAAGAACATAAGTTGGAGAACACACACTTCTTTATTTCAAAACTTCCTAACAATATGATATGGCCTAAGGAAAGATATGTACATCGCAGGATAGACTGAGAATCCAAAAGTATACCCTCCGACATCTGTGGTTAAGTAGCATTCTATGTAACGCCTAAGAATAAGTAACATGTGTGGTCAGTTGGTTTTCAGAAAGGGGTGCTTAGAGCAGCTAATGTGGAAAGGATGGTCTTTTCAGCAAATGGTGCTGGGCCAATTAGATATCCCCATGTAAAGGAATGAAGTTGAACCTTACCTCATATTGTGTTAAATTGACTCAGAATGGATCAAAGACCATAAAACCCATAGAAAAAAATCTTCGGGATAAATCGAATAATAAATTGGGAAAACACTGCATTCTGTATTTCATCTCCTCACACCTGTGTATCTGTAAAACAGCATTCTTAAGAACAAAAGTCTACTCAACTTTAATTTTTTTCTGTTATTATTTGCCCATACCAAAAAAAAAAAAAGTGGCAGTGAGAGTGCTCAGTCCTAACCCTGGACCACCAGGGGACTCCCTTACGTGACTTTTAAAATCCTATGTTTCCCTGAGTATTTGCCCGTGAAATCTTTTTCTTCTTTTTAACCTCTACTAGTAAAGTAATGCTCAAAATTCTCCAAGCCAGGCTTCAGCAATACATGAACTGTGAAATTCCAGGTGTTCAAGCTGGTTTTAGAAAAGGCAGAGCAACCAGAGATCAAATTGCCAACATCCGCTGGATCATGGAAAAAGCAAGAGAGTTCCAGAAAAACATCTATTTCTGCTTTATTGACTAGGCCAAAGCCTTTGACTGTGTGGATCACAAGAAACTGTGGAAAATTCTGAAAGAGTTGGGAATACCAGATCGCTTGACCTGCCTCTTGAGAAACCTGTATGCAGGTCAGGAAGCAACAGTCAGAACTGGACATGGAACAACAGACTGGTTCCAAATAGGAAAAGGAGTCCGTCAAGGCTGTATATTGTCACCCTGCTTATTTAACTTCTATGCAGAGTACATCATAAGAAACGCTGGACTGGAAGAAGCACAAGCTGGAATCAAGATTGCTGGGAGAAATATCAATAACCTCAGATATGCAGATGACACCACCCTTATGGCAGAAAGTGAAGAGGAGCTAAAAAGCCTCTTGATGAAAGGGAAAGAGGAGAGTGAAAAAGTTGGCTTAAAGCTCCACATTCAGAAAAGGAAGATCATGGCATCCAGTCCCATCACTTCATGGGAAATAGATGGGGAAACAGTGGAACCAGTGTCAGATTTTATTTTGGGGGGCTCCAAAATCACTGCAGATGGTGATTGTAGCCATGAAATTAAAAGACGCTTACTCCTTGGAAGGAAAGTTATGACCAACCTAGATGGCGTATTCAAAAGTAGAGACATTGCTTTGCCAACAAAGATCCATCTAGTCAAGGCTATTGTTTTTTCAGCGGTCATGTATGGATGTGAGAGTTGGACTGTGAAGAAAGCTTAGCGCCGAAGAATTGATGCTTTTGAACTGTGGTGTTGGAGAAGACTCTTGAGAGTCCCTTGGACTGCAAGGAGATCCAACCAGTCCATTCTGAAGATCAGCCCTGGGATTCCTTTGGAAGGAATGATGCTAAAGCTGAAACTCCAGTACTTTGACTATCTCATGCGAAGAGTTGACTCATTGGAAAAGACTCTGATGCTGGGAGGGATTTGGGGCAGGAGGAGAAGGGGACGACCGAGGATGAGATGGCTGGATGGCATCACTGACTCGATGGGCGTGAGTCTGAGTGAACTCTGGGAGTTGGTGATGGACAGGGAGGCCCGGTGTGCTGCGATTCATGGGGTCACAAAGAGTTGGACACGACTGAGCAACTGAACTGAACTGAACTGTGGTGGACCTTCTTGATTCTGAAATTGATTAAAGTCTGGAACTGGAGACTTTTTACAGAAAGGGTTATCAATAGTCTAATTTTCGGGAAGAGTCCATATAAAAACTTGGGGTAAAAAAATTTTTCTAGAAAACAGAACCAAAAAAACCCCTTGCCCAGTTAATTGGGGCTTGTTGAGATCCATATGGGTTTCTGTAATATGTTGTTTTTATGGTATAAATCATCATTAAGTGTCTTTTTTTCTTGGTCATAGGTAAGTTTTTTTCTTCCTGAAAATATTCTTAAATTATGGCTAATGAGCCATAATTTATGGTTAAGGTACACTTGCTTTTTGAGCTAAACCGATGAAAATTTGACTTAAGCTTTGATACAGTTTTTTGAAAATGGAGACAAATGAGGTTTGAGAAACATGGCTGTTACTATTTATGAGAAGTTAAAGCCAAGATTTTCTTTTTCTTTAAATTTTGTTATTCATTTACTTTCTGGGGCTGCACTGTTGCTTTGCTTGGGCTTTTTCTGGTTGTGGCGAGCAGGGACTACTCTTTGTTGTGGTAAGTGGGCGTCTCACTGCGATGGCTCCTCTTGTTGCGGAGCACAGGCCTAGGCACCTGGGCTTCCATACTTGCAGTACGTGTGCTCAGTAGTTGGGGCTCACGAGCTCTAGAGTGCACGCTCAGTGCTTTGGTGCACAGCTTAATTGCTCTGTGGCATGTGGAATCTTCCTGGACCAGGGGTTGAACTCGTGTTGCCTTGGCAGGCGGATTCTTATCCATTGCACCACTAGGGAAATCCCCAAGATGTTCTTGAGATCATAACAGGAGTTGTAGCATTCATTTCCGGATTTAATTCACTGACTGTGACTTCATTCTTTTGCAGGTATGATTTTTAATGAACGTGATCAGGAGTTGAGAGACTTGGGTTATCAGAAACATGCCTTCAATATGCTTATCAGTAACCGCTTGGGCTACCACAGAGACGTGCCAGATACGAGGAATGCAGCGTACGTTCCTTCTTAGTTTCTACTCGCCATTTTAATAACATAGTGCTTTTAGTGCAGTATAAGAAGTCATGGGGGTGTTAATAATCTGCAATTAGGCTTCGTCATTCAGGATACTAGAAAATTTAAGATAGATATATTTCCACTCTTATTATGCTTGAAGCCACATGATCTGAGATTGTACTGACAGGGTTCTAGAGCTTACTGTTTCTTTTGCAATGTAAAATAATTGGAAAAAGGAGAGGAGGTACTAATTGCATATAATTAACTAACCTTCTGAGTATATGTTTATTTTAAATGTTTGTTTATTGGATTCATAACAAAAAGAAATTCACATCAGTGAAGAATTCTACTCGTGATCTCACTTTTCTGTTTTCATTCTGTTTTTTCAAAGGCTTTTCTTCCATATGGTCAATCAGTGATTCACTCTACAGATCGGCTTCAGCACCTTCTGTTTGCTGGACACTCTGTTAGGCCCTGGAAATAAAATAAGAAATAGCCCCTCGGTTCACAGGGCTTAGTATCTGTTGGGGGAGGTTGATAAGGAAGTGAGTAATTACAGTAGCACAAGAATGAAGGCTGTGATAGGAACGGGTGAGACAGGGCCCCCACACCAGAGCGACCAGGGAAGGCGTCAGAGGGACGACTGAGCAGTGCCGTACAGCAAGGTTGTCCCCTGACTGGGAACAGACTGAGGCAGGAGATACACCGTTTGTCAAAGGGACTGAAACAGTTCTGTTTGCCTGTAGCGAAAGAATGGCAAGAGGCTGGAAGTAGGCAGGCCCAGATATTGTAAGGCATTGTATGCTGTGCAGAAGAGCATGGAATTCCAGATTTTATTTTTTAAGTCAGTTTTTTTTTTTTTTTTTTTGTGGTCACTTAAAGCCACCTAACCTTTTTTAAATCAAAGAGTTGCTTACATGGAAGCTTGTCCATTAACCTGATATATGTCATAGTTTACTCAAATCTTTTTATATGATTGAGCAAAAATTAAAATTTTCAAATACAGATATTCATATTTCCTTTTGAAACTTCACTGAGAAGAAACTAAACATCAGCTGTTGAGTGCTGCATTAAAAACTTGCAGTGATTTCAGTAAAAACACATTTTTGTGTAACCTCTGTACCAAAGAAGAAAAAATTCAAGTTTTAAAAACTTGAATTGACTTAAAAATAAGCAGAGTAGCAGGAAATGGAGGCAGAAATTATTAACAATTATAAAACTCTTGAATAAGAAGCCATGTTAATTCCTTAGCCACTTTTTAATAAAAATTGTTAATGATGTAAAGAAGAGGCTCAAGGGAGCAGTTAATGTTCAGTGAATGATAACCTAAAACATTCAAGCTTTTTGAAATGTCAGCATTTTCTGATATTCGTCTTTACAGATGTAAAGACAAGTCTTACCCAGCGGATCTGCCAGTTGCTAGTGTTGTTATTTGTTTCTACAATGAAGCTTTGTCTGCCTTGCTCCGGACGGTGCACAGTGTCCTGGACCGCACGCCAGCCCGGCTTCTTCATGAAATTATCCTCGTGGACGATGACAGTGACTTTGGTGAGGAATACTGTAGCTGGCAGTGTGGGATCTCTGCTTTGGTTCACTGTAGTGATGCCCATCGGCCGTTCAGTTCTGGAAAGATCGGAGGGCCCTCACGCATGCACTTGCAACAGAGCCAGCCATAGGCGCACGCCCTGTTAGAGCGTGATTTCCAAGAAACTGCATTAACTGTGTAATGTTTTCAGACTGTGCTACCCAAGTTAGGCTCTTGAATTTTTCCCTTGGCTTACCTTTTTAAAGTAGTATTTTTATTTTGGAATAATCACAGATTTGCAGTGAGTTACAAAGGGCCCTGCCCCTCCACCCAGTTTCCGCCATTGGTCGCGTCGTCATAGAAACACAGTATTGAACCCGTGAGCGTATTTCTGTAGCCACCACTGTAATCAAGGTGCAGACAACTACTCCATCACCCCAAAGATCTCCTACCTACTACCACTCTGTGTTTACATGCATCTTTCTCCCTACACATCCTTAAGTCCTGGCAACCCCCATCTCTGTGATTTTGTTTCCATCTCTATGATATTGTCATTGGGTTGTTATATAAACAGAATCACACAGTATGTGACCTTTTAGGATTAGCTTTAACTTGGCAAAATGCTTTGGCTTAGGTTTATCTTGTCAGTCTGTTAACATCAGCTGCCTCCAGATAAAGTGGATGGCATTGTGATGGCTCTTAGATGGTCTCTGAATGCTGATATTTTATGCTTCAGTACATACTTCTTTCATTTCAGTTCGGTCGCTCAGTTGTGTCCGACTCTTTGCTACCCCATAGACTGCAGCACGCCAGGCCTCCCTGTCTATCACCAACTCCTGGAGTTCACTCAGACTCACATCCATTGAGTCGGTGATGCCATCCAGCCATCTCATCCTCTGTCGTCCCCTTCTCCTCCTGCCCCCAATCCCTCCCAGCATCAGAGTCTTTTCCAATGAGTCAACTCTTCGCATGAGGTGGCCGAAGTATTGGAGTTTCAGCTTTAGCATCAGTCCTTCCAAAGAACACCCAGGGCCGATCTCCTTCAGAATGGACTGGTTGGATCTCCTTGCAGTCCAAGGGACTCTCAAGAGTCTTCTCCAACACCACAGTTCAAAAGCATCAATTCTTCGGCACTCAATTTTCTTCACAGTCCAGCTCTCACATCCATACATGACCACTGGAAAAACCATAGCCTTGACTAGATGGGCCTTTGTTGGCAAAGTAATGTCTCTGCTTTTAATATGCTTCTTACCTTTCTTTAATTCAGCATAGACTCTTTCTAAGAGTGATTTCGTGTACACAGCAGGATGGAGGGCAGTCCTCAACCTTGTGAGAGGTGATATTCCCATTTTACAGAGGAGGAAATAGTAATTTGCTCAAGATTTTACCTGGTAGAGTTGAAATTAGACCCAAGGAATCCACCTGCCAGTGCAGGAGACTCAGGTTCTATCCCTGGGTCAGGAAGATCCTCTGGGGAAGGGAACAGCAACCCACTTCAGTATTGTTGCCTGGAAAATCCCACGGACAGAGGAGCCTGGTGAGCTACAGTCTATGGGAGAGCAAAAGAACTGGACACGACTGAGTGACGAAACCACCACCATTCAAGCTTTCTGCTCTTTTCATTAACAGTAAGCTGCAGAGACACACTGATAAATTATATGCCAGTTATATGTCTTTTCACAACTTGAGTCTTTATTAAGCATTCCTTATATATCAACAACAGAACTGGTATGCCAGTATACTTAAGTATACAAAATGAGTAAATGTATGTTGAGGTCAACGAGAGTAAAATTCTCAAACCTTGGTAAACGTTGAAACCTCGTAGGAGAAACAGGGAAAAATTAATTAAAAAATAAATGATTAAAAAAAAAAACCTAAGAATTTGAGTCTGGACCAAGTAGAAGATTGGCTAAGTAATATAATTCTAGAATTTATGGTGTTGAATTTATTTCTTTATGTCAGCCTGTGACTTGTTTTTCACTCTGTGGGTATTTTTTTCTAAAAGAGAAAACTCATGATCAGTTACAGTGGTTTATATGCTAACTATGGAAAGAATTACTTATTAGATCTCATATGATCTCTGAAGTTATGAAATTTAAAGGTAAATGAGCTAGAATTTATAAAAAATAGTGCCCATGGAATATGCTAAATTATAAATTAGTATAAGAATGTATTTACTGCTGATATTGTATAATTCTTGGTAGGACAAAGAAGTTATTTCTCAACTATTCTGAAATGGAGTAGGATTTACATTACTTTGAAAAAAGGCATTTACATATCAGTTTCTTCTTTAAGTCTGATTTCTATGTAGTCAGCTGAACATTCATACACTCAAAATACTCATTTTAAACATTCTTTATGCAAAGCATTGAGTTAGTTGCTATGGAAATGCAAAAGGTCTGTAAGTTAAGTAACTACTCCTTTAGGCTAGTATTCCAGCTCTTATGCCTCATTTTCTTCCTTTCAGGATAAGCTATGTTCTCCTGTTAAAGCAGAAGATTCTGTAGTGTTTACTTGAGCGTGTGCTGCAAGCAGCAGACACAGCTCTAGAGAATCTAAAATACCTGTGCATGTGTCTGATGTGGTGTGAACACTCTTCAATTTTCAGATGATTTGAAAGGAGAACTGGATGAATACATCCAAAAATACCTCCCTGGAAAAATCAAAGTGATAAGAAATCCAAAGCGCGAGGGTTTGATTCGAGGAAGAATGATTGGAGCAGCCCATGCAACAGGTAGAACTTTCCGTTGGCTCTCGTTGAGTGATGAGAGCTCTGTTGCCCTCGTGATTCCGCATCAGTCTGTGACAAGTGGAGTCTTAGTGGGCAGTGGCGGCAGGAGAGATGAGGCTTGTGCAGTCTGGGAAAGGCCTTTCCCTAATGGGGCCCTGTTGTAATTAGGCCCCGTTGTCCCAAAGCCCAGGCCCCAGGAAGGCGAGCTCTGGAGTCCTCACTGGTCCGCTTCTCCGTTTCTCTTCAGCTCCGTCGTCTCGGTTCAGATTTCTGTTTATCTCTATGGAAGGTTGGTGCCAGTAATTTTGATTTATGATCTGGATAAAAGCTTTTCCTTTTAAAAATACATTTATTTAAGTTAAATGAATTTGTTTAAAAATATTAGTTGTCTAATATTTCACGTAGTACCTGGAAATATTGGGCTCCCCCCCAAAAAAAATCATGAAGATGACTTTGGAATTCTGAAACTTTGGTGGGGCATCCCCTCATAGTGAGAAAATCTGCCTTCCCATGCGCTGCCCTTCTCAGGGTGACCGGTCACTGGGGTTCATGGTGGCTGGTGCTGCTGTCTGCCGCCACCCCTCCTGAACACCCCGTGTCCCATTTGCGGGGTTTATTTGTGACTTCATTTGTACAGTCTTCCTTCTTCCCTCCTCTGTCTTACACCTACAGTGAACAGAAGCAGTTAACAAAAAATGAGACGGAGCTCCCCTCCATCCAGTCCACAGGCACATGCAGGTTGAATTCAAGGCTTAGGATTTTTCTTCTGTAGAGTTCTAGTCAAATATAGACTCTCTGACTTGGCTGTTTTGACTTACAGAAGGCACCAGATAGGAAACTAGGGTGTTTGTCGGGGTACGGCAAGATCATGTCACAGAACACTGTACTTTCCCAGTACATTGCTACTGCAAGCTTTTCTTTTTCAGGCAAGTCGTCATCTAGTTTTTTTCTTTTTGTTGTCTTGGTCCTTGTTCAAATATAGTTTGGATCTGTCAAAAAAAAAAAAAAAAAAGTTTTGGGGAAATCGGTCTCAGGTTCAGTGTGACCATGTATTATCTTCCTTCATTTAGTTAAACTGACTTTTATAGGAAAAGTAGTATTTTTCGAATTAAGAAAAGGTATTAGTAAATTTTTCCCTCAAAGGAACCTTGATAAGAGGTTGAAAAGTTTGCCTTTCTGTATTAAATGACGTCTGGTGACCTCGTGAAGGTCGTTCACAGGCGCTGAAGGACACAGCCAAGTCACTGTCATACTGGAGGACTTTCTTGCCAGAGGTTCCGCTGTTGTTAATTGAAATAGGATGCATTGGTTGCTTTATGAAATCCATGTAAAATCTATATCAATACATTTATTTCATAGATGAAGCTTTCGAATAATAATAATGCTGTCTGATGACGAGATTCTAAGCTTCTCAGGTGTTCAGGAATGATCATTGAGTCATCACAGAAACCCTCACTCCTGCTCGCGTTTACCAAGCAGAATTAAAGTGCATGGGAAAACCTCCACGAGTTTTATTTTACCGACGAGAAGAAGAGTGTATCCTGTGGCCCATGAGACTGAGGGAATTAGAAAGGAAATGTCGGAAATGGAGGGCGAGATAGTCATGTGGCTGTCGAGTGGTGGATCCATGGGAGCAGGAGCCGCATGGCCCTCACTCCTGAGAATCCTGTGTTGTTGAAATAATCAGTAACAGATCACATTTGTGAGTCACCAGTGAAAGTGAGCTACGGTCCTAGCCTCGGTTTGCTGAGGCAGGGACCTGTTATATAGTAAATTTACAAATGTATCCATTACAATAATTGTAATAAAAACAGACACAGCTGACCACTCCTATTGCACTGCTCCATACCTGGCTGTCAGAGAACTGGATTGTTCCTATGAGACTCGGAATCGTTTTTTTTTTTTTTTTTTACTGAGGAGACTATGAATTGTCTGTAGCTTTTTTCAAGACTTGCTTTTATGGTCTGTGTACGTTCTTCAGTCGTGGCAGCACCCTTGAAGCTGGATTTCCCACCTAACGGGCTCCCAGGGCCGATTTGATAGCTGGGGCTGGAAGGGTGGCGGCCAGCTTTCTCGGCTGCACAGGTGTTCTCTGGAGCTGGGGGCCATTCTTGAATCGCGAGTGGCGCTGACCGCAGGGTCTCTGTGGCTTGCCTCCACAGGAGAGGTCCTGGTGTTCCTGGACAGCCACTGCGAAGTGAACGTGCTGTGGCTTCAGCCCCTGCTGGCCGCCATCCGGGAGGACCGGCGGACCGTCGTGTGCCCGGTGATCGACATCATCAGCGCCGACACGCTGGCCTACAGCTCATCCCCGGTGGTTCGGGGCGGCTTCAACTGGGGGCTGCACTTCAAGTGGGACCTCGTCCCGCTTTCCGAGCTCGGGGGACCAGAGGGAGCGACTGCACCCATAAAGTAAGCTTTCTCCTGTCTGTTGGAAAAGTTCCCTGAAGAGAAAACACGCTCAAAGCTTTGCAGAAAGCACAAGTGTTAGCTTGTTTGTCCATGACAAATTTTTTAGTGCTTGCTGGATTTACAGATAATAAATTGTCCATGCTCTCAGGATTTATATCTCAGTGAGAAAGGCAGGAGAAGTCAACAATATCCTGGGATAATTGTGTCGGACCGTCTGGAGGGACCCCCTGTGTTGTGTTGTTTTCACCAGACCCCATGGTTACTGCGTTGGTCATAATATATCTCCAGTTCTTTGCTAGTGTGAGTGGTGCTGTGAAGAGCATTTAGTATATAACTATAGTTAGGATTTTGGGATGGATTCCCACCAGTAGTACACAAAGCCATGGTGGTGGTTTAGTCCCTAAGTCGTGTCCGACTCTCGTGACCCCATGGACTGTACCCACCAGGCTCCTCTGTCCATGGGCTTCTCCAGGCAAGGATACTGGAGCGGGTGCCATTTCCCTCTCCAGGGGATCTTCCTGACCCAGGAATCGAAGCCAGGTCTCCTGCACTGCAGGCAGATGCTTTACCTGAGCCACGAGGGACGCACCACACAGAGTCATAGTGTGGGAATTATTTTCAGTTTTCATCCATATTCTCAAATATTATAAATCTGCTCCTGTATGTTATTTCTCCTTATTTCTCTTTTGTTCTAAATTTCTCATGTCAATCTCATGTTTATCTGTGTTTATACTTTAAGTTCTTGGGTCTGTTCTTTCTTTAAATAAGTTTTTTTATTGTAAATAGCATATGTAAAAAAGTACACATCTGTGTGTGTGAATATATATGCCTACAATTTAATAAATGATTATAATATGAACACCTGTGAAACTCCCGCCCAGGTCAGGAAATAGTGCCCGCATGCCCCCTGTACCTCCTCCTGGCCACAGCCCCTGGCCTGGTCCGCAGAGGTGTCACTACCCTGGCCCTCCTTGTTTCCTTGCTCTCTTCACCACTGACGTGTGACTAAACAGGGTAATTTAGTCTCATTTTCCCTGCTCTCGGACTTCATGAAAATGAAGCTGTGACTCATCATGCTTTTAGTCACATTGCTTTAAAAGCCTCTGTGCTGCATTACATAGCTGTAGTTGAACCATTTTTATTGCTTTTTATAATTATATTAACATATCATAACATTTATCCAGTTACTGTTGGTGGGGCAGTTGGGTTGTTTTCAGTTGGTTTTTTTTTTTTCCACCTTATACACACTCCTGTTGTCAGCATTCTTTTTAATGTATTTTTAATTGGAGGAAAGTTGGTTTCCAGTATTGTGTTGGTTTCTGCCATACAGCAACACAGCTCGGCCATAATTATACACGTGTCCTCCCTCCGCCCTCCCATCCCACCCTTCTGCGTCGTCAGAGTGCCAGGCTGCGCTCGCCGCCCTCGACAGCAGCTTCTCACCAGCTGTCTGTTGTGCACATGGCGGAGTACACGTCGATGCTGTGTCCTCATTCGCCCCACGCTCTCCTTCCCCACTGTATCTGCAAGTCCGCTCTCTACACCACGTCCCCAGTTCCTTTCCTGCACGTGGGCCCATCGGTACCATGGTTCTGATGCCATGTTGTTGTTCAGTCATTAAGTCATGTCCAACTCTGTGACCCCAGGGGCTGCATCACAACTGCTCCTCCGTCCTCCACTGTGTATACTGTACATAGATAAATATATTTATGTGCGTGTGTTTTATATATATTGCTCTTCTGATTGACTTCACTCTGTATAACAGGCTCTAGGTTCATTCGCCACTGGAACTGACTCAACTCCATTCTTTTCGTGGCCGAGTGATGGTCCACTGTATACATGTACCCCATCTCCTTCACCCATTCACCCGTCTGTGGATGGGCATCTCGGTTGCTTCCACTATCCTGGCTATTGTAGACAGTGCTGCAGTGAACACTGGGGTACATGTGTCTTTTAGAGTTGTAGCTTTCTCAGGGAATATGCCCAGTAATGGGATTGCTGGGTCAGATGGTACATTTATTCCTAGTTTTTTAAGGATTCTCCATACCATTCTCCATAATGGCTGTATCAGTTTACATTCCTACCAATAGTGTAGGATGGCTCCCTTTTCTCAATACTCCCCAGTATTTATTGTTTGTAGCTTTTTGGATGATGGCCATTCTGACTGGTGTGAAGTGATACTTCATTGCAGTTTTGATTTGCATTTCTCTAATAATTAGTGATGTTGAGCATCTTTTCATGTGTTTATTGGCCATCTGTATGTCTTTGGAGAAATGTCTGTTTAGGTCTTCTGCCCATTATTTGATTAGGCTGTTTTTCTGACATTTCTGTTCCTTTGCTGTGTAAAAGCTTTTCAGTTTAACTAGACCCCGTTTGTTTCTTTTGTTTTTATTTCCATTACTCTAGGAGGCGGGTCAAAGAGGATCTTGCTGTCATTTATGTCAAAGCTGTACTGCATATGTTTTCCTCTAAGAGCTTTATAGTTTCTGGCTTAAGTGGCAACCCACTCCAGTACTCTTGCCTGGAAAATCCCAAGGATGGAAGAGCCTGGTAGGCTACGGTCCATGGGGGTCCCAAAGAGTCGGACATGACTGAGCAACTTCACTTTCACTTTACATTTAAGCCTTTAATTCATTTTTAGTTTACTTTTGCGTATGGTGTTAGAAGTGTTCTAGTTTCATTCTTTTAGGTGTAGCTGTCCAGTTTTCCCAGCCCCACTTATTGAAGAGGCTGTCTTTTCTTCATTGTTCCTGCCTCCTCTGTCAAAGATAAGGTGCCCATAGGTGCGAGGGTTTATCTCTGAGCTTTCTGTCTTGTTCCATTGAGCTATGTTTCTGTTTTTGTGTGGATACCATACTCTCTTGGTCACTGTAGCTTTGTAGTGTAGTCTGAAGTCAGGAAGGTTGATTCCTCCAGATCTGTTTTTTCCCTCAAGATTGCTTTGGCTGTTTAGGGTCTTTTGTGTTTCCATACAAATTGTGAAATTTTTTTTTCTATTATTAATAGTTCTGTGACAAATACCATTGGTAGTTTGATAGACATTGCATTGAATCTGTAGATTGCTTTGGGTAGTATAGTCATTTTCACAACACTGATGCTTCTAATCCAAGAACATGGTATATTTCTTCAACTGTTTGTTGTCTTTGGTTTCTTTCATCAGTGTCTTATAGTTTTCTGTATACAGAAAACTATATACTTGTAAATAGTTTAAACTTGTATGTTGTATAAACTGTATACAGAAAACTATATATACTTGTCTCTTTAAGTAGGTTTATTCCTAGCTGTTTTATTCTTTTTGTTGCAGTGGTGAATGGAATTGTTTCCTTCAGTTCAATTCAGTCACTCAGTCGTGTCTGACTCTTTGCGACCCCATGAATCGCAGCACGCCAGGCCNTTGGAACTCTGCATTCAGATGCTATATCTTTCCTCTTCTCCTTTGCTTTTCACTTCTCTTCTTTTCACAGGTATTTGTAAGGCCTCCCAAGACAGCCATTTTGCTTTTTTGCATTTCTTTTCCATGGAGATGGTCTTGATCCCTGTCTCCTGTACAATGCCACGAACCTTGTTTCCTTAACTTCTCTAATTTTTCATTGTTAGTATGTAAGAATGCAGGGATTTCTGTGTATTAATTTTGTATCCTGTGACTTTACTGTATTCATTGATTAGCTCTAATAGTTTTCTTGTGGAATCTTTAGAATTTTCTATGTGTAGTATCATATCATCTACAAACTGAGAATTTTACTTCTTCTTTTCCAATCTGGATTCCTTTTCTTTCTTTCTCTTTGATTGCCATGGCTAGGACTTCCAAAGCTATGTTGAATAATAGTGGCGAGAATGGGCGCCCTTGTCCCGTACCTGATCTTAAATACTTCCAGTTTTTTGCCACTGAGAATAATGTTTGCTGTGCCTTTATTATGTGCGGTAGGTTCCTTCTGTGCCTCCTTTCTGGAGAATTTTATCATAAATGGGTATTGGATTTTGTCAGAGCCGTTGTCAGCATTCTGCTTCATGGCTTCTGGTTTGTAGGAGTGAAGCTGCCCAGTCATAGGCATGCCTGTCTTCGCTTGTAGTCCTGAACACTTTCCCCACACCTCCCACTGGAATGCCACTGGCTCCTCAGCTGGCCTTCGGGTACTTGCAGCTTCCTTTCTTCCGAAGCCGGCTTAGAGGGGAGGCTGCTGGAGGCCCGGCCAGCTCAGGTTGCTGACCTGAGTTCCTGGCAGGGTGGGATGTCTTCTGCTCTTAGACTTTGCGGCAGTTTTCTGGGAAGCCCGTGGAGACACCCCCAGCTCTCAGTGCTCTTGTGTCTCCACAGGCTGGCAGCCCTTCTTCCTGCCAGGGCATTCAGTGTGGTGCTCTGCCCACGTCTGCTCCCGGCCCTGCAGATGGGAGTCCGGTAATGAGCGCCTCTCGGGAGAGCAGGGCTGCCCGTGGGCTCCGTGTGTGTCCTTGTCTGCGTCCTGTTCCGGGACTGGAGGCAGGCAAGTGCCGACTCCGCTTTGAGGAGGAGGCTCCTCAGACTGTTCTCTGTATTCTCAGTCTTCGTTTCAGTGGAGTGGTCAGCTTCTTCATCTTCATGGGTGTTTGTTTGTTGAATTTTTGATATCATTTTTAATCAAAAACATGTATTCACAGTAACATATCACAGTGTAGAACAATTTAGGATGAGAAGTGACCAAGTCTACCCCTGCCCCCTTTCTCAGTCCTGTCCCCCAGAGGCAGTTCCTGCTAACTGGTTTCATTTTCTGGTCTCCTGTTTACTTCCTGAACTGTGAAGGATATGTGTAGTCCTCTTTCCAGCATCACACCAACCTCAGGCCTGCTCTGCTAGGAAAAGGGAGACTTGGTGCGTTTTACATCACTCCAGGTGCTCCTTATCTCTTCCTGTTGCAGTGTGGTTATTTTGTTTCTGTATTGGTCTTCTTTTTGATACTTAAAAAAAAAATTGTTTTTTGTTCTGACTTTTGACAGCATCACGTGACATTCTTCTCTGAATGGTAAGGATAAGCTCTTTCACTCTCAAGATAGCGAGGTTGCCAACTTCTTGAGTACTATGTTTAGATTTTTTAAATTTTTAGCCTTTTTTCTTTTCTTATATATATATACATGTATTTAAGATTGTAAGTTTTCTTCTAATCATAGCCTTAGCTGCATCCCACAAATTGTGACATATCATTTTAAATTGTTATTTATTTAAAAATGTCTTCCTTGTTGTGTTTTTTTCTGACCTGTAGTTTATTTGGCAGTACATTTATTATTTTACAGGCATATAGAAATTTTGTAGTCATTATTTTTAATCCTAGCTTACACTGTGGTCAGAATCTGTATTTTCTGCAGCTGTCAAGATGGGATTCAGCATCTGTTGGGTCAAGTTTATTGTAAAAATACTCTTTTAAAAAAATTTATATGTTCTATCAGTTTAAAATGGTGTATTAATTTCCCACTACAGTTGTGTGTGTGTTTCTCCTGGTAGTTCTTTATATATTTTCTTCATATATTTTGAGGCTATCTTAATAGATGCATGACAATTTAGAATTATATGTCTTCTGGTGAATGAAAACGATGTATCATTATGAGTTGTCTTGCCCTGTATACTTCTAGAATAGTGGAAATTTCACTTTATAGTCTGACATTAATATGCCTTAATATGCCTGTCCCAGCTTTGTTTTGTCCCGGTTTTTTTCCCATGGTCTTATGTGTTCGAGGAAGTAGATAGAGTTACTTTCGTTTCTAAACCGGTGTGGAAAACTTTGTTTTCATTGGGCTTGATTCCATTCAGTAATATCACCTATATTTTTGTGTTTATGATTACAGTGGTACTCTTTGCTTTCTATCTGTTCTGTAGTCTTTTCTCTCTGCCCTTTTGGTCTGAATTCCGATTTATTATTCTGTTCCCAACGGCCACCCATTATTAGACATTATATACATTCTCACGTTCTGTTCTTAGTGGGTACCTTAGAGAATATAACCTTCATCCATGAGTTATCAAACTGTAATATAAATTGGTACTTTCTCCAGACAGAGCAAGGATCTCAGAATGTTCCTCCTACCCCAGTTACCTGCCTCAGGTTGTGTTGAATATGGGTGTGTATGTTTAACCCAACAAGCCACTTTTTATGCAGGCGTTATTTATTTAGGTTTAGCTATANACTGTAATATAAATTGGTACTTTCTCCAGACAGAGCAAGGATCTCAGAATGTTCCTCCTACCCCAGTTACCTGCCTCAGGTTGTGTTGAATATGGGTGTGTATGTTTAACCCAACAAGCCACTTTTTATGCAGGCGTTATTTATTTAGGTTTAGCTATATAGTGCACACTCCAGTACTCTTGCCTGGAAAATCCCATGGACGGAGGAGCCTGGTAGGCTGCAGACCATTGTGTCATGAAGTCAGACACAATTGAGCGACTTCACTTTCACTTTACTTTCAGAATCCCAGGGACGAGGGAGCCTGGTGGGCTGCCGTTTATGGGGTTGCACAGAGTCGGACACGACTGAAGCGACTTAGCAGCAGCAGCAGTAGCTATATAGTTTCCTGGAGAAGGCAATGGCACCCCACTCCAGTATGCTTGCCTGGAAGATCCCATGGACGGAGGAGCCTGGTGGGCTGCAGTCCATGGGGTAGCGAAGAGTCAGACACGACTGAGCGACTTGACTTTCACTTTCCACTTTCATGCATTGGAGAAGGAAATGGCAACCCACTCCAGTGTTCTTGCCTGGAGAATCCCAGGGACAGAGGAGCCTGGTGGGCTGCCGTCTATGAGGTCGCACAGAGTTGGACCCAACTGAAGTGACTTAGCAGCAGCAGCATATAGTTCCCTTTTATCTTTTCTGCATCTGCAAGCTTCCCTCTAGGATTTATTTCCATTCTGACTAAAGGACACATTTTAGTGTTTGTTTTTGCTGAAACTTCAGGTGAGATTACTCCTCCTTTTCTGAAAATGTCTTTGTTTCATCATTATTTTGCAAACTAATTTTACTTAAGTAGATATTCAGTTCTAGATTGGCAGATGCATTTTTAGGGCTTTGAAGGCATTGTTCAAGAACTTTCTGGCTTCTACAGTTTCTGGTGAGATGTCAACAACTGTCTTATTTTTGTTTCTTTTGAAGGCAATCTCTTTTCATCAGCTGCTTACATTTTTTTTCTGAAATTGTCTGAAGTATTTTTCAGATATGCATAAATTTGGTTTATTGATAGCATCTAATTAATTATCTGCCAAAGTCTCAGTCTTGTCTTTTATGTTTGAATGTATTGAGCAGTTGCTGGTCTCTGCCTGATAGGACTCTGTTATCTGAAACCCCTGCCCATGTGTTTCTGTTTTAGATGGTTTCTCTTTTTCACTTTCATGTGATTTATCTTCTTGACTGTCTGGTTATTCTTTAGTTTGCTTGTTTATTTCTAATGGCAGACATTGTATATGAAAAGTGATAGAAACACATTCATTCAGGGGCAGTGTTTTTTCCTGCAGAGAACATTGCATCTCTCTGAGAAGTAGCTCAGGACTAGACTTCTTGACTCCTGGTGCAGAGTTCCAGGAAGTGAGACGACTGAAATCCAGGCTGGAGTCTCTGTGGGAGCCAGTCTGCATCAGATTCTCACAAACACAGGGTTTCTCCGCTGTGGCAGGATTGACCTTGGGGGCAAGGGCAGGGATGGGGGACTCTCTCGTGCATCTCAGGATATTTAGCAGCACCCCTCCCCGAGCTGTGACCGCTGAAAACGCCCCACACTTAAGTGAAGCGTCTGGTCGAGCACCACTGGTTTACCACATGCGTCCAGGTCAGAGTGAGGCGTTGTCTGGTCTCTCCTTGTCAGGCCCTGGAGCCCAGTTTTTATCCCAGGGGCTCTGGGGCTGTCAACAGAAGTTAAACAGTTCAGGTGGATTTCTGTCAACCATAGTCATAAGTAAAAAAAGAAAAGACTTGTGATGATTAGAAAAGTAGCCTTCACTTGCCAGCTCTTACGATCTAGAAAACTTAATTAGGCAGCCCAGCTCATTCCTTCATAAACATTTCAGAATAATCTAGTTTCCATTGTTGTTCAGTCAGTCAGTTATGTCCGACTCTTTGTGACCCCCAGGCCTCCCTGTCCTTCACCATCTCTGGGAGCTTGCTCAAACTCATGTTCATTGAGTTGGTGACATGACTTTTTATTAGTAATGTTCTAAAATTGCACTGAATTTTGAAAAAAAAAATAGATAATTGACTGTAGAATTGGTATAGTAACTGTCTTCCTTTTCTAGGTCACCTACAATGGCTGGAGGATTGTTTGCCATGAACAGAAACTATTTCAATGAACTTGGACAGTATGACAGTGGCATGGATATCTGGGGAGGAGAAAACTTAGAAATATCATTTCGGGTAAATTTTTTTTTTGTATGTTAATTAATTGCAGTGAAATGTAATTTTCATCTGTGATCCCATGTTTTCTGTAAATTCTCTTGCTATTTCACCATAATTTATGATATAGATAATACCATTCAAAATAGCAAAAGCCTCTGAGAAGCCTTATATTTATTTTACAAGAATTTTAAAGTGATAGGTGGTATAAATATAGAGGTCTTTGTGTGCATTGATTCTAGAGTTTTGTTTTCCCTTTGTCCATTAGTCTTATTTGATGACCTAAGATATATATATACAGTTCTGGTCATCATATTTTCTTGACTGCCCGAGATCACCCTTGTTTACACCTGTTTCCTGGAGAAATTTTATTAATAGCTCCCATTTACTTTCAGGAGTAGCCTAGTTGATATGATAAATTATACTTGCCCCCTGCATAGACTACTGAATCCTTTGTATACACAGATTCCTCCAACCTACAGAAGAAATTCGCCTTTCATTATCTCTTCGCTCATTGCTGAGGCTGGAAAGATGATGGTTGTGGGTGGGGTCTGTGGCTCAGGGAGCTGTGCTAGTGGTTAGGACGCGAGCGAGCCTTGGCGGAAAGAGGGCAAGTTCAGAATGCGGATTTCTCGCTCTCGCTCTCGCTCTCGTTCCCATCTCCTGGTGTCACAGGATCCCCCTTCAGATACCGTAATACCTTGTGTATTTCGTTCTGTATCTTTGCAAGTGTAGTGATCGCAGTTTTTCTTACAAAATCCTTACAATTTGCAAGTTGTGAGTTGTGCTAGATATTATCAGTCTTACTTTGTAGATAAGGTAACTGAATCTCATAAAAATTAAAATAACTGACTCAGTCAAGGGCAAAATTTAGACCAGAACTAAGATCTTCTGACTCTTTACTCTGTACTTTTTATAAAATCATGTTTTTCTAAAAATGTGTGTGTTTATGAGAAAGTATGTGTGAAACAGATTAGAGGATTGATTAGCATTCTTTGTCCCTAAGTCCTGAAGGTCCGCTTCCTTGATCTGTCAAAACATCATGTCTGGGAAGACAGTTTTAGGCACAGGAGAGTAAAAGAATGTCACAGTGTTTTTAGGGTTTAAAGACAGTTTTAAAATACGTGCTTTGACTTTATTCTGCTAAGACCCCTTGCAGGATCTCAGACACCTGTTTAATAGAGGTTAATATCAGGAAAGCCATGTGCTGACCGCGCAGTACTGTGGGCGCTATTAACATGTGTTCTGCTTTCAACCAGATCTGGATGTGTGGAGGTAAGCTGTTCATCATCCCTTGCTCTAGAGTCGGACACATTTTCCGGAAAAGGCGGCCCTACGGGTCCCCTGAGGGCCAGGACACCATGACACACAACTCCCTGCGGCTGGCGCACGTGTGGCTGGATGAATACAAGGTGAGGCCCAGCCTCGGGAAGGCTGCAGACAGCGCTTACCCTGGGGACGGGGTGCCGGCTGCTTCCCTCCGGGTCTCTCCTCTTCACCCAGGCTTTCACGCAGTTTTTTAATTCTGACTCCTCCTTAACTTTTCCAAGCGTCTCGTCTGTGAGAGGTAATGAGCCAGTGTCGGAGGATGCCCGGCTCCCCTCTCTGAGCTCTTGTGACTCCTGCAGAGGCCGGGCTCCTCCTCTGCTGCTGCCCGGGCTCTGCTTCAGCCCCTGCTTCCTCTCCGCCTCCTCTCCCACCGCACACAGCTTTCAGTGTTTCCTCTCTAATGACTTTACTGAGGTGACCAAAAAACCCATTCACTTACTCTTTTTTTTTTTTAAATTCAGGAGCAGTATTTTTCCTTAAGACCTGATCTGAGAACCAGAAATTACGGAAACATCAGTGAGCGTGTTGAATTAAGGAAGAAGCTGGATTGTAAATCATTTAAATGGTATTTGGATAACATTTACCCAGAGATGCAGATATCTGGGCCCAATGTCAAACCCCAGCAACCCATTTTTATCAACAGGGGGCCAAAACGCCCCAAAGTCCTTCAGCGCGGAAGGGTAAGAAAGTGATGCTATCACAGTGTTTCAGTAAATGCTGTCTAATAAAATAAATGACATTGTATACTTCATAGAATATTTAAGGATAGCCTTAGCTTGCTTTCCATTACATATTTTTTAGGAGAATTTCCTCTATTCAGGTATATTTAGTATCTTTGCTGTTTTTATTAAGGTCCCTTACCTGCCAGTGTTAGAGAAGACACAGCACATTCTCTAAGCTATGTGCTAGCTTCCAAGAGGCTATAAATGTGAAGACACAAATAAAGACATTGTACCTGAGTGTAAACTTCATTTGGCAGAGCCCAGAAAGGAACTGAAAGGAGAAATGGGGCCACTGCAGACGGGAAGTGAGAACTGGTGGCTCGGGTCCCGGTGCGGTGTGACGGCAGACTGCACGCCCCGTGCCCTGGGCTCTTTCAGTGTCAGCAGCTCTTCAGGGGCTGGAATGAAGCCTGGAGCTTTCTCCTGTTTTGTTCTCTCTACCTTATAAAAAAGTCATCGAGATGTTTATTACTATGTACTTTCCCTTTAAGTAAAAATGGGTGCGTACCATATCGTTGAAATCCCTGTTGTTACTGCCTTGCGTATGTGATCACGTTTAACGTTCAAACTGATCACTTTGGGCTTCCCTGCTAGGTCAGCTGGTAAAGAATCCGCCTGCAATGTGGGAGGACCCTGGTTCGATCCCTGGGTCAGGAAGATCCCCTGGAGAGGGCATGGCAACCCACTCCAGTATTCTTGTCTGGAGAATCCCATGGACAGAGGAGCCTGGTGGGCGAGAGTCCATAGGGTCGCAAAAAGGTGAACACGGCTGAGCAACTAAGCAAGCACTGATCACTTAGCCTAGAGGAGACACTCTGATGTAAACCATCTTTGCAGTTCCTGTGGTGTTTACAGTCTGTGTTTATCTCCACGCAGGTGTGCGTGTTAATCTAACTAGGTGCTGGCCGCTTCCACTTCCTGTTTCTCAGTGCCATCTTCAGGTTCTTTAGTGCAGAGATGGTGAATCTGATTTCCTTCTTTCCCTGGAACAGACGAGCATCTTGTCTCTTTAGGTGGAATTTCTACTTGACGCCACCTGTGTATGTTGTTAAAATTGCCCATAACCTTGAAGTCTCTGCTGTGCTGATCCTATATGCTGAAGCCAGAATCCAGTAATTAAAAATGCTTCTCTTTTTAGGACATTGCCAATCCATACCTTTGAAATAGTATTTTCATGTTTTCTCTGTCTGTCCATTCATACCACATTGTTAGGAGCGATCTCTTCTTTTACAGCTCTATCACCTTCAGACCAACAAGTGTCTGGTGGCCCAGGGCCGCCCGAGTGAGAAGGGAGGCCTCGTAGTGCTGAAGGCGTGTGACTACAGTGACCCAAACCAGGTGAGCGATGTGGGCTGTCCTTCAGGGAAGTGCCTGCAGGCACGCTGGAGCGGGGGCGGGGCAGCAGACTTCAAGGTTTTAGTCTGACTTTCCTTCTGTAGTTTTGGGTTTATTTTCAATGAGGCATAGTTGATTTATGATGTTAATTTCTACCGTACAGGAAAGTAGAATACGTATATATTATACACGTATGTTTTCATACTCTTCTCCATTATGGCTTATCACAGGATGTTGAGTATAGTTCCTGTGCTGAACGGTAGGACCATGTTGTATCTGAATAGTTTCCATCTGTTAATCCCTATTCTCAGTCCATCCCTCTCCCTGCCTGGCAACAAGTGTGTTCTGTGTGATCTGCTTCTGCTTCACAGACAAGTTCATTACTGTCACGTAAGTGCCATCGTGTGGTATTTTTCTCTGACTGACTTCACTTGGTAGGATAACCTCTAGGCCTGTCCATGTTGCTGCAGATGGCGCTGTTCCACTCTTAGGGCTGGGCAGTAGTACCCTATTATCAGGCGCCACACCGTCCTTGTCCGCCCTTCTGTTGATGGACATTTGGCTTGCTCACGTCTTGGCTGTTGTGAGCAGTGCTGCTCTGAGCATGGTGGTGCACAGCTCTGAGTTCGTTCTGCCCAGATATGTGCCCAGGAGTGGGGCTGCTGGGTCACGTGGTGACTCTGCTTAGCTTCTTGAGGCCCCTCCATACTGTTTTCCAGTCGCTGCACCAGTTCACTTTCCCAGCAGCAGTACAGGAGAGTTCCCTTTCCTCCAGACCCTCTCCAGTGCGTCTGTAGGCTTTTTAATGATGGCCCTTCTGACCACTGTGAGGTGGTAGCTCACTGCAGTTTTGATTTGCACTTTTCTGATACTGAGCAGTGCTGAGTATCTCCCGTGCCTGTCCGCCATCTGCATGTCTTCTGGAGAGTCTTCTGCCCGTCTTTTGATTGGGTGGCTTGTTGCTGCTGTGCAGTTGTATTAACTATTTTTGTATTTTGGGAATTAAGTCATTGGTTGCATCGTTTGTATTTTCTCCCAGTCCATACGTAGGCTGTCGTTTCATCTTGCTTTTGGTTTCCTTTGTTGTGTAGAAACCTTGTAAGTTTGGGTGGGTCCCATTTATGCTTGCTTTTCTTTCTTTTACTTTGGAAGGCTGACCTAAGGAAACATTGGTGCAATTAAAAGGTCTGAATGTGTTGCCAGGGTTCTCTTCTAGGAGTTGTATGGTGTCATGTCTTACATTTAAGTCTTTTAGCCATTTTGAGTATTTTTGTGTATGCTGTAACTTCCTTGATTTACATGGGGCTGTCGAACTCTCTCAGACACTGCTTGCTGAAGTTATTTGTTTAGGCTGGGAATGATTTTAGAGATCACTAATTTGTTGTCTCCTATAGTATTTTTAGAGCATTCTCAGTTATACAGAATGCATTTGAAGTGTATAAATTGAAAGCTATATGGATTTATTTAAATTGCAAAGGAAGTACACCTTCTTTCAAGTTTTCTGTGGAACTGAGTTTTCCTCATTTTTAGTAGTTCAGAGGGAACCACAACAAAATTTCAATTCATGTCATTCACATAATTTATTCTCATACCATATGTGTCCTTTCAGTGATTCTGAGTGGTGGATGGGGTCATTCAGGAATGGAAAGAACACCTGGGCCTTTTTGGGATAGAGTTCAAAGCATGCAGTTTCATAACAGCCTATTTCTAGAGTCCATGCACACTAACACAATGGAAAACACGGTGGAAAAAGGATTTTGTGCCAAATCTGGGTGCGAGAGCTGTCCGTATTGTGGATAGGGAAGTGGTAAACTGTAGTGAGGATGAGATGACCGAAATTCATTCCAGGAAAATGTTAGGACGTTTGAGGAGGTGGAGTGATTCTCCTATCCAGACTATGTTGTGACTATTGAAATTTAAACTAATTAAAATGAAATACATTTTAACAGTCCATTTCCAGTTCTCATCAGCCATACGTGGGCCCGTGGCTCCTTTGTCAGACAACATAGGCGATGTTCTATCACAGCAGTGATGGGGAGCCCTCTCCCCATGTTATAGATTTACCGATGGTGCATGCTGGAGAAAAATCATTCACTGCACTTGTCCATTTCAGCCACATCCAGGCCTGTTTTTCCTGAAAAGACTGAGACCGTAAAGACATCAGTGAAACTGGGCCTGGGATTAGAGTATAATATTCCAGGCTGATGTGATGAGGAATGTGGAACTAAAGCCCTGAGTCTTCTGTGTGCACACTGTCCTTACACAGGCCGAGAGTTAAAGCAGTGTGAAACGGTGGGATCTTCAGTCAGTCAAGTCAGTCCACTCCTGCACGAAATGTGCGAAGGGTCATGCAATCTGAATTTCAGAACCTAAAGCAAAATTTGAGGTTTCAACATTTTTTTTTCTTCCTTAGGTTTGGATTTATAATGAAGAACATGAGTTGGTTTTAAATAATCTCCTTTGCCTGGATATGTCAGAAACTCGCTCATCTGACCCCCCACGACTCATGAAGTGCCATGGGTCTGGAGGATCCCAGCAGTGGACCTTTGGGGTAAGGAACTTGGGTGATGGTGATGGGAGGTGTGAGGAGACGGACAGGGCTGAGGGGTCCTAGTCTAGTTTGCAGACGGTGGTTCTGAGTGTGCAGCAGCCCGTAAGTCGGTCATCTTCTGTTCCACATCCTGTTGAGATTTTTGCCTCCTCTTTACCATATTCTGGCAGTAAGTTTTTTTAACCCAAGTAATTGGTGGTGTTTTTCCTCCACTTTATTTCCAGAGGAATAACCGGCTGTACCAGGTATCAGTGGGCCAGTGCCTCCGAGGAGTCGCTCCACTGAGTCGCAAAGGCTCTGTTGCCATGGCGATCTGTGATGGCTCCCCCTCACAGCAGTGGCATTTGGAATCTTAAGATGGATGCTGTGGCCGGAATGGTGACTGGCATGCTCATCCTCACCATGTAGCTGAAGAAGTATGCTTCCTCAAGAGGTTGAAGTCATTTCTGGACTACTGTTCAGGAATTTCCTCCTTATGGTAGGAAACCAGAATGCAGCATTAATTCGAGAGTCAGGTTTGTATAGAAGGATAAAGCCCAGGAGATTAATGTGTCTGTTCAGATTTATTTGATCAGGAACTTGTTGTGATTTCCCTTAGATTTCATAGCTGATGGTTAATTTTTAAATTTCTACTACCATGTTCTGAATAATTTTAAATATACTGAATCCACATTACTTTTAACTTCAGAAGGCATTCATTTATAAGATTATATTTAAGAGGCAGTTAATATTATAAATTATTTTGATGACTATGGTACTATCCACATTTACATTAAAGGATCCTTTTGAGTATTTGCCCTAGGGTTCTCGGTCTGCTCTTTCTTTCATCTTGTACTGGAGCCTCTGCTCTGTGTGTGAGACACATGGTAAGAAGTTCGCTGAGGTTTGGCTGATGGACCAGTAAGTGATGTAGGTCACAGCCCTAAGTGACCTCAGGGGTGTTTGTTTCTTAGCTTGAACCATGTGAGTTGTAAGCATTCAAATTCACATACCTTCAGCCTCAAAGTTGCCTGTGAAACACCCAGGTAGAGTTGTTAAAATAGGAGGTCAGGAGTTCAGAAGATATATCTCAGAGGTTTGAATTTAGGAATCATCTGTATATACTATACATATCCAAATATAAAGTGAGTTTTTTCACAGTGCATCTCAGAGGAGATAATCTCACAGGGAATTTTTCTAATGTTGAAGCACAAAGCAAAGTGTAAGTACCATATTTGAAACACGTTACAACATAATACATGCACACACACACACTAACAGTTAACTTCAAAATCAGAATCAATAATCATATATAATCTGATTAGATATGAATGGGTCCTCCTGAGCCCAGATTGTGCCTTTGTGGCCTCAAAGTCTTGGAAACCAACTCTAGCTCCCATGACATCTTGGAGCAGCTAAGTTAAGAGGAGAGTGGTCAGGATGGCGAAGCAGGAAGACCCTAAGCTTGCCTCCTCTCATGCGCACACCAAAATTATAACTATTTGCAGAAAATCCATTGATGAAAAAGACCAGAACCTGTCAGAAAAGATCCTCTTCATCCACACGACAAGACAGGTAGGAGGGTGGAGTCGCTGCCTAGTCCAGCCCCATCCCCCAAGTGTGTGACCCACTGACGGGAGAGTAATTACAGTGGGGGGTCCAAGCCTCACGCTGCGCCCCAGCCCTGGGGTCTTGCACCAGGAAGACAAGTCCAGTTTACTTCCAGGAGTCACAGAGAGCCGGGGGAAGTAGACTTCACCCGAGAAGACGCTCACACCATTGCTCACACTCTGGGACCCAGGGCAGAAGCAGTTAATTGCAAAGGAGCCTGGGGCAGACAGACCTACCCACTGGTCTTGCAGAGTTCCCAAAGAGGCAGGAGGCATCCTGTCCCCGCAACAGACCCTGGTGCATCCAATTCCGGGAGCTTGTTCTATCCTGGGTGTGCTGGTGAACACCAGTTTGGAATTCTCCCGCTGGTCCAGCAACCTGCAGGCACATCTCAGACCAGACATCTAACTGGGCACCCACTCAGCTAAGACAGGGTGCCTTCAGACCCCCAGGGCTTGGCCCCTCACACAGCACACAGGCAGCAGACCCGCTCAAGCTTCACAACGAGCCTCATCCACCGGCCAAGAGAAAACCACAGCCCTGCAGCCTGGGGACCAGCCACTAGCAATCTGATACCAGCTCTGGAAGCAGACTTGAGGACCTTGCTCTGCCCACCAACAGGCTTGCACGAGGTATGTAAATGGGTCAAAGTGTCCCCAGTTAGAAGGATAACAATGTAAGACCCAATTATACGCTGCCTGTAAGAAACTCACTTAAAGAGAATGATACAAGTGTTAAAAATGAAAGGATGGGGAGATATATAAATGTTGAACACCCATTGGAAGATATCCAGAGTAGCTAAATTAATATTAGACAAAGGAGATTTCAGAGCAAAGAATACCCTGGAGATAATACCCCTTTATAATCTCAAGCATCTATAAACCTGACAACACAACTTCAACTTTGTGTCACCAAACAAGTGGATGGAACAGGAGGATAAAGAAAACTTAAACGAACAACACTATTAACCAGCTTGACAAAGAATACTCATCCTTTTCAAGTGCACATGAAATATTTACTGACAGAGATCACATTCCAGGACATTAAAGAAATCAATAACTTTATATAAATTCAACTCGTGCAAATTACAGTGGCAATCAGTAACAACTAATAGAAATCAGTGATAAAGATACCTGGGGGATTCCCTGGCTGGCCAGTGGTTAGAACTCCCATGTTTTCACTGCTGAGGGGTCAGTCCCTGGTCAGGGAACTAAGATCCACGAGCCAGATAGATGGGTGGATACCTGGAAGATCAACCAAGAACATATTTCCCAATACTCTGTGGGTCCAAAGAAACCAAAAGGCTATTTTCAGCTGCCTGAAAATGAAAACACAAGATATCAAAGACTATAGGATGTAGCTCACTCACTACGTGGCAAGTTTATAGAACTGAGCTGTATTAGAAAAGGATAAAGGATTAAAATTAATGACAAGCTTCCACCTTAAAGTAGAAAGTTAGAAAAGCAAAGAAGACATACTAGACAGACATGAAAGAGAAAACAACAAAAAGTTAATGAAACCAAAGCTGGATTAAGATTACTGATAAACTGTCTATTAAGAAATTACCAACATCAACACTGAGTGGCAACGTGACTAGAGATTCTGCATATGTTAAAAACAGATGAGCAGTGGGAACTCTTATTCACTGCTGCTGGGAATGCAAAAGGGTATGGCCAATTTGGAAAACAGTTTGGTGGTTTCTTGCAAAACTAAACGCATCATACTATCAAAAGCCTGCACACGAGATGTTTACAGCAGCTTCATTTGTAATTGCCAAAATCTGGAAGCAACTATGATGTCCTTCTATAGGTGAACGGGTAAACCGCTACATCTAGACAATGGAATATTTAGTGCTAAGGAGAAATGAGCTACCAAGCCACAAAAAAAAACTGGGCTAACTTTTAATGTATGTTACTCGAGAAAGAAGCCATCTGCAAAGTCTACATACATGTGATTCCAACTCCATGACATTCTGGAAAAGGGAGAACTGTAGAGACAGTGATATATCACTTGTCGCCAGGGGTAAGGTGGGGAGAAAGATATGGGCAGGGCCCGGAGGATTCTTCAGGCAGGGCAACTACTACTGTGTATGAGCCTGTCACATAGGTTGACACATGTTGTCATACAGCAGTCAGAACCCACAGAGTAAGTAAAACTAAGCGTGAAGTGTCACGTCAGCTATGGACGTGGGGTGAGAATGACGTGTCAGGGTGGGTGTATCGGCTGCAACAAAGGCACCCAGAGAGTTTATCTGGACCACACGACAAGACATCAACACAGAAATGCATTGTGGGAACTCCCTGGTGGTCCGGTGGTTCGGACTCTTGCTGCCAAGGGCCCAAGTTCAACTCCTAGTCAGAGAACTATGTCCACAAGCTGTGTAGCCAAAAAAATAAAACACAAACATATCGAAAAAGTGAATTGTACCTCTATATAGCTTCCCAGGTGGCTCAGATGGTAAGGAATCCGCGTGCAGTGCAGGAGATGAAGGCAGACCTGGGTTCGATCCCTAGGTTGGGAAGATTGCCTGGAGGAGGAAATGGCAACCCACCCCAGTACTCTCGCCTGGAGAATCCCATGGACAGAGGAGCCTGGTGGGCTACAGTCCACGGAGTCACAAGGAGTCAGACATAACTGAAGCAGCTGAGCACATTATAGCAACAGACAGTTCAAAATAAAAAAAAAATTGGGATTGTAACTAATTTACAATAGCATCAAAAAGATGAAATAATTTTAAGATTTATACAGTGAGAAATACAAAACACTGCTAAGAGAAATTAAAGAAAACCTACATAAATGGACATGAGCTTGAGCAAACTCCGGAGATAGTGAAGAGTCTTTATAAAAATGGTGCTAGAAGCAATTTTCTGTTCCTACAGATAAAAATGACCCTTGACTCCTATCTTATACATAAAATTTATTTCAACATGGTCATAGATCTAAATAAACTATAAAGCTTTTAGAGAAAAATGACAAATACCTTCATATAGGAGAGGCAAAGATTTCTTTACCAATTTCAAAGCAGTCCTCAAAGATCAATGAATGACTCTATCAAAACTAAAATCTTCTGATGAAGACAGCATCGAGGAAGAAGTCTACACACCACAGACTTGTGCCCAGATTGTATGAAGTGCTTAAAAGTCAATTTAAGGGACGTCCCTGGTGGGTCAGTGCTTCAGACTCCTCCGCCTGCCAATGCAGGAGACACAGGTTCAAGCCCTGGGCCGGGAGGATCACACGTGCCCCGGAGCAGCTGAGCATGTGCGGCAGTTATGAGACCGCGCTCTGCACCTTCCTGAGAGGTGACCGCAATGGGAAGCCCGCCCACTGCGAGCGAACAGTGGCAACCAGAGAGCGGCAGACACATGGCCACACAGACCCAGTGCTGTCGAAGATCAAAATTCAAACCGATTTTCAAAACGGACAGAATACTCACAGATTCTTAAGGAACGATGCATAAAATGGCTCCGTGTAGGAAAAAGGTTAAATATCAGAGACGGTTATCAGGGAAATACAGAATACAGGCTAAAACCAATCAGATACCATTAAAATGGTTAAAACAGAAAGACTGATGTGATGGGTTCTGAGGAGAGAAGGTACTGCGGTGCAGCTTTGGGGTTCCGCCCAGCGGACCCCATGTCCGCTCAGAGCAGGCGATAGCCCTGACGCACCCAGGTGACAAGATCAACTCCGGACAAGCCACCAGCCGAGAGGCCTGTGTGTTACCACCACGGGGGCAGGAAGCAGGAGAAGCCTCTGGGTAAATCCCTGATCGGGCATAGGGATCAACTGGAAGCTGTGAGTCCTTTCCCACTCGCAGTGGGAGAGCGAGCCGGGGGGCCTATGGCCTAGAATTTGCAGAATGGAATATGGGGCAGGAAGGAGCCACCGAGAAAGAGGGTCCAGAAACATGCAGATGGGTCTCTGAGTCTGGCTCTGCCCGTCTGTCCATGGTTAAGTGTGACCCCCGAGAATGAGCCTAGAACACATTCCAAGGAAAGACAACTTGTGGGAAGCTGTGACCTCAACAGGCCAAGGCAGCCCCCTCGCCCAACACCCAGGGCACCCATGTGCCCCCCCGACGTCAGACTCCTTCGGACGCTTCCAGAACAAGCTTCAAAACGAACTGACACGCATCAATCAACTGCCACCAGAATAAACGAACAACTTTTAAGAGCGCAACATAACCCAACACAGCATTAACGCACGAATTCTGAAACCCGATAAGGATTTTAGACCTGGAAAGACACGGTCACCAGTGGGGCCCAGAGAAAGTGGCCAGGTTCATGCAGGTCAGAGGCGCTGGCGGCCAGAACCACCCTGCTCGCCAGATGGGTGGGCCTAGGGGTGGCGGCAACGCCAGGTCTCCCGCCTTGCCTGCTGGGTGGCGAGATCCGAGGAGGAACAGCTGCCCAAGAAGGGCCCCCCAGCCCGGCCGGATACCAGCATGTCCAGGCCTGTCCCGACGGACAGCTTCACAGATGCGGGCGGCTTCCGGTGAGCAGCAAACGCCGACCGGTCAGATGGTGGGTGCCTGCAGACTTGCTGTAAAACCGTGCAGTACAGAAGCTGTTTTCGGCTGTTCACAAAGCACAAGCTGTTGTAGGAATTGAGTGGGATTCTAGGCAGTTTAATTCTTAGCAACTCCTTTGAGTTAAATCTAAAATACACACAACAGGAGAAATAAAGTCTCTACACACAGCAAGTCTGGAAGAGCTGCTTCCAAAAAAAAAATCAGAGGACTGAATTTAACAATAAAAACAGACTTTAAACAAGGGAATGAAACACCAGGAAGATTTTTCACTTTGGCCTTGAAAACATCCTAAAAAGAAACCAGTTACCCTTCTTTATCCAACCACAGAAAGAGTCTGTTTGGCCTGAGTTATGAACTTACATTTAAAAAGAGAGAGAAGCAAGTTGACTACATCCACAGGCCAGTCACTCAGAAATGGCAGACCAGCCTGTTGGTTTAGTTCAAACGCTCATCAGTTTCTGAGTTGAGACCGGAACACTAACAGAGACTCAGGCAGCTTATATAGATGTAAAATATTTTATTTGTAAATGGTGATCTTCTAAATCTGTGTCCACAAATTCCAAAACCCATAACACTCTGTATACTTCAAAAAATTCAATTTTTGCCAACATTAGATACTATTATACAGAACAGAAAACAAAAACCCGGGAGGACAAATACTGGTAGGATGTCAGAATATTGTACAAGAGAAGAAAAATATTCAAGAAACAAATTTCATACAGCTATTTATCAAGAGAAAAATATATACAATTGATTTATTCTGTAAGATAAAAATACATCATGCCATATACATTACAAGTTCAGAACTGCATCACTGGATATACCAACAGCTTACAGTCCACTTGAATTGTGCACACAAAAACTTCATTTTATACTCAGCCTGTGAAGTGTCAGTACCAGAATTTTAAGTACAAAATAAAAACCTAACCTGGTTCAAAATGCTTATTAAGTTTCTACAAGCAAACACAAAACTGTGTGTGTGTGTTTTAATTAAAGAAATGTAAACAAACAGTTCATACAAACACATCTTAAAATTACATCTTCCAAAACCCTATTGCCGGGGTCCTGCAGTTGCAAGCAGTCACATCTCTCTCTCTCTCTTTTTTTTTTTTTTCATATTTTCGTGTTAAATAGGCTAGAGAGTTAAATTTGAGTTCCTGCTACATGATCCTAGTATGTTTACATGATTTTTGTTTTGTGTGTGGCTTGAAACAAAGTTCTAATCAAAACTACTTTTGCTGAAGAAAAATTCAGCTTCCATTTGGGGTTGTTTTTAAGCAGTTATTCACAGTTATCACAAATTGTAAAAGCACAAAAAACCTGACTGAAGAAGTAGGGATGCAACAATATAATGTGAAAAAATTAGTTTAAGTTACCAAAACGGCTATAAAAGTTGTAGCCATAGCATACACTCCGTTCTATCAGAAGCAAGGTGTATAAAACAAGTAAGTACTAATAGACTGTCATTTCCAAAAAGTCCCAAACACTCTAGGTGGAAATTTTGGTTATTACATAATTATAATGGCATATTTAATAACAAAATTATATTGTAACATCCCTATGAACATTTTATAAGCACCCGAGCTGCTGCAGAGCCTGGTAGCATTTGGTCAATAACTATTTTTATACTGTATTTTTTTTTTCCTCAAAATATTTACATGTTTGTACAAAGTAACAGGGTTTGTTAGTTTTGCAGGTAACAGCAGCAGCTTGGCTTTCTTCTAACTTTTATTTAAAAATAGCTTCATTCACTTATTCAATAATAAATACAAAAAGTTTCTCTTATTTTACAGAAATCAAAAACTACAATAAACTGACTCATGGAATCAAGTATTTAAATGTATTTTAGTGCAAGTTATTGTCCCTTAGCTCTATTCCTAAGGAAGTCATTTCAGTACATTCCTTGTTCAGTGGTGTCTACTTTAGTTTTAAAAACTCTTAAGTCAGAGGGCCTGCCCCTTCTCAGATAAGGCCGTGGCCAGCACTTCGGACATCTCCCTCTCGCTGGTGATCTCAGTCTTACATTCATAGGAAGGCCCCGCCCTGGGGCAGGGCAGCCGTCGGCTCTTTGCCCCAGTAAAAGTTTCTCCTTAGTGAGACTCAAGAAACAAGAGGAAACAAAACCCACCCACAGAAAGAAAAAAGAAAGAAAGGAAAAGGAAACAAAAAAAAGTGCTGGACCATTCTGTAAATCTTCGACCTCGGCAGCTTGGGTCAAGCGGCCTCGGTCAGCTTCTTCCTGGTGCTCCTAAGTTAACTCAAGGACCGAGGAAATCAGGACTCCTAGGAGCTAGTTTTCAAAAAAGACATAAAACAAAAACCTCTGTTCGGTCTGCGAAATTCCAACGGTGCGTGGACTCGCTGCTTTCGGGACGAGCCGCCTCCGAGGCGCGGGGCCGCGTCAGTTCATCCACTTGCGGCAGTTCACGGCTCCACAGTGACAGGGGATCTTGTGCTGGTCGTCCTCAAAGTCAAACTTATAGTCATAGCACAGCTGCCCGCCAAAGACACACAGTGAGAGGCCGCTCCCCCGTGCTCAGCGCCCCGGGCCCACGGGAGCCGCTGTCTGCGCAGGGCCGGGCCCCCCGCTTCCCGGGACTTCCCCGGGCCTGCGTCTCCCCGCGTGAGAAGCCCCGTTGTCAGAGCGGCTGGGCGCCTGCCGGAGGGCCTCCCCCTGGACGCTGAGCCAAGGACGGACAGGCCGCAGCCGGCGCCCCGCAGGAAGCAGCCCTCCCGCCCCGAGGGGTGCCCCGCGGTCCTGGGGGGCTTGCCCTCCTCGCAGCACTCCCACTGTCCACAGCTCTTCCCTGAGGACTCAGGGCGGCTCCCTTACACAAACGATGAGGCAGAGGCTTGGGCGGCATCACAGGGGCCCCCCGACAACTCAAGCAGGGTGGGGGGCAAGGCCAGGTGGGGGGGCCTCCGCTGTTGCCAGGCCATGCTGCCCGCCCGGGGGAACCAGGCTAGGGGCCATTTGGGTTCTTCCACATCCACTTATTGAGATGTGCGAGACGAGCCCTGGTCAATTCGATTTAAAAAGGCACGTTCCCGTAAGATGACCCCAAAATACAAGTGTCCTCTCAGGGCAGGGCTGGAGGCTCCAGCCGAGTGAAGACCCTCAGGTTCCTCACCCCCGTAAAGAGGGGAGGCCCCCACAGAACCCACCCTGCCGGGCAGCCCCGAAGCATGCTCATCACGTCTGTGACCAAGTCAGGGAATATCAACGCGATGACGGAGGCTGACGGCCATCCTCACGGGCGACATGCAGGGCGGAGGGAAGGGACGACTAACGGAGGAGCTGAACCCCAGAGACCTGCTCGCAGAGGGCCCGGGAGCGGGGACTGGTCTGGGGTGTGCAGGAGCCCCGGGGCCGCCTGAGGAGCCATCAGCTCCGTGCCAGCGGCAGGAGGGGTGGGAGCCGCAGGGGCCAAGGCGCTTACCTCTTCTCCTTTCTGGATTCTCCGGCTGGAGCTGATGATGATCTTGTGGCCGCGCTCGAACGTCACCACCTCTGCCACGCAGTTGGGCGCACACGAGTGGTTGATGTACCTGCAGGCAGCAGTCCAGAGATGGGCCCCATCCAGCAGCCAGGCGGGCCCTTTCAACCTGCCCGCTCACAGCACACGCGCCCACGGACACGGCGGCGCGGCTGCAGGACCTCAGCGCCCCAGCCAGCCAGGGAGCCCGGTCTTGGCAGTCAATGTCCTGAGCCCGGGCCGCCAGGGAATTCCCAAACGCACAGAAGAAAGCTGAGAAAGAGCTCTTGCCGTGACTGAAGGCCCCCACCCTGGCCCCTGCCTCACCTGGCAGGCCCTCCCGTGAGCGTGGCGTCAATCACGTGGTCACTGTCCATGCGGAACATGTACACGCCTCGGTTCTGAAAGAGAAAGCACTCAGCACCTGCCTGCGCCCAGGCTGGGAGCACCCATCACCCTGGACCGAAGCAGCACCTGGCAGGTCGCCTGTGAGGCCGACGGAAGAAACGTCGGTGGGAAAATACGAGGCTACCCAGGTGTGGTTTCCAGGGTTCACAGCCAGCCCAGGCCCCAGGCGCCCCAAGGCCCAAGAGGGCGCAAGCTCACCTGGGACTCATAGAGCTTCTCCTTCCTGTTGGCGACCTCGTTCCGGATGATGGTCCCGATGTACTCAATGACCATGGTGTGCTTCTCGATGTCCCGGGCGGCGTACAGGCCTAGCCCCTGCGGAGACGCGCGCACGCCTGAGCGCTGGCTGCCGGCAACAGGCCTGCGTGATCTTTAGGCGGAGGTCCTGCCCTCGGGCACAGCAGCCACCTGCGTGCTCCTTCAGGCAAGGTCCTGCCCTCGGGCACAGCAGCTGTCCCAGGAAGCCCCCACCTGAACTCACGTGACCGCTCTCATCTGGACCTGTAACACTGGACTTAATCTTTTAATTTTTCCACCTAAAGTCATGGTACCATTCCCTTTTTTTTTTTTTTTTACACTAAACCCTGAGGGCATTTTTACAAAGTGTTTCTATCTGGCCATCTTTTCTGGGGGGCTTCCCTGGTGGCTCAGCTGGTAACGACTCTGCCTGCATTGCGGGAGACCAGGGTTTGATCCCTGGCTTGGGAAGATCCGCTGGAGAAGGGAAAGGCTGCCCACCCCCGTCTTCCGGCCTGGAGAATCCCATGGGCTATATAGTCCACGGGGCTGCAGTCAGGCACGACCAAGTGACTTTCACTCATCTTCTCCCATACGTGATCATCACACCCAGATCCCACCAACTAAACAGGCTAATAGCTTCTGCTATTTATTTTACCCCACTGTGATTTCTAAAAGGACATAGCAAACTTCTGAAGCAGGAACAGGGTTAACTGTTAGTAAGGGACTATCACAATGTGAGTTTCTGCATTCTCAACCAAACTGACCAGAAGACCCCCAACCCCAGACACAGTCATTGTCAAGTACCACCTGGGAATAGACGGTACGGGGGCTGTTGTTGGGAGACTTTGGGGGTGAGAATTAACTTCTGAAAAGAAATACTCAAGCAGGTTGTGTGTTCAATTCCAGGTGTGACTCCAGTGTGACAAAGCAGGATATACAGAAAGAATCTGCATGGAGGGGCGTACAGCGTAAGAGACCAGAAGTTCACTGGAAATGAACCGAGAATCCAAACAGCCAGGCACATGCGAACACTTTGTGAAGGAGCTTGGTGGTAACTCAGTTTAACACGGATGGGTTATGTATTACTAAATGGTGCCCCCACAACTGGTTATTCAACAGAAGAAAAAAATTGTTTTAAAACACAAAAGATAGAATCACTGAAAGAAAAAGAATCTAAGAAACTACATATGCAATCTACAGTCCTAACCAATCAGAGAAGCTATAGAAAATTATGTATGTTTGACGGTATAAAAATTAATACTCCTAGAGTAAAAAACATTCCACACTTACTGAGGTATTTTCCCCTAAAAAACATCTTTTGCCAAATACACAAGTTCTTATAAATTGAAAAATGGACAAAGGATATGGATATGCGGTGCAGTTCATAGCAAGCAAACACAAGTGGGAAACCTAAAAGGTGCGACTGAGGTGGCATCAGTCTGTGCTTAACAGGCTGGTAGAAGTACGGAAGGGCCCTAACACTTCAAACGGGAAACAAGAAGTTGTTTTGTGCTCTGCAGGAGAAGAGCATACAATTACAGCCTGTTTAGAAAGCAGGCGATGTCTACAAAAGTGAAAAGTGCATGTACTTCTATGCAGAAATCTCACTTGGGAGCACACACTCCACAGAAGTTACATGGGCATCTGTACAAGTCCTGATGGCAATGCTGTTTCGGGAAAGAACTCCAAACACAAGAAACGCTTGGCAGTAGTGCAATGGTTTAACCAATCACAGCTCATCGATTTCACAGGAAGTAACAGAGCCACTGAAGAATGAATTGTGTCCGAATACTAGCGAGAAAAGGAAGACACAGGAAAGTGCAGATAACACGACCCTGCCTTCCCACACTCACACAGACATGAACGTGCTGTTAGGACAGCAGCATGGGGAAAACCAGGGTCTTTTGCAGGTTGCTAGCATGAGGACCTGGGCGGTGGACGGAAGGGAGGTAACAGAGGGAGGCAGGAAAAGGCGAGCAGTCACCAAGAGCCCTCAAAAAAGATGACGGACTGAACATGGGCGGTTAGAAACCCTTCACACGACCGGGGAAGAAACCAACACTGAGCAGGAAGGCGGCGGGAACGAGCCATTTGGAAACATCTTAGACGGAGAAGCCACTGAGCAGAGGAGGACGCCGGCGTGGCCGGGAGCGGAAGTCGAACCCTGACGGCCCCAGGAGCCGAGACACGCTCCTTCAGAGACAAGAGCGCGCTCATCTGCAACACGCAAAGTGCCAGAGGAAAAGAGGAGAAGGTGCAGACGCCGCGCAGAAGCATCTCAGGGTCAGGACGAGGAACCCTAAGACAAGGCCACTTGTCAGAGGTCAGAGCTGAGATGGAGTCTTCTCTGGTGGCATGAAGACCATCACGGGCCCACCTGGGGGGCCAGACTCAGTAAGGCCAGGGACCACAAACCTGCAACCCAGGCAGAGCCCTGGGTGATGCTCCTGCCGGGGGGCTGGGGCCACACTATGAGACCCCGATCTCAGGGACCCAGTATTTGTGTAGAGAGAAACAGAGGCAGGACTTTGCAGAAGAATCAGCACAGAAACATTTCTTAGACGCGTGGCCACACTGCTTCAGGCTGAAAGGATTCACCACTGGGGAAAGCAACAGGCCCACTTTGCTAAAACACTGAAATAGTGAGTTAAAAGATCCTAAAAGTTTCCACATGAAGAACGTGGATAAACAGCGTGTGAAAGCCGCCTTCTACCTGAGAGACCAGCATAGCTTGTGACTGGGACTGCACAGGAGGGGTGGGCAGGCCTGCACGGTGCCCACAGGTGAGACGGGCAGTCAGAGCAGGGCAGCAGAGCTGGGGTGGGTCAGAGCAAACCTCAGAGAGAAAAGGGCAACAGACCCCAACGATGCTGTGGATCTGTACACTGAGGCCAACGCACAGAACTAACAGTGGTGACCTCACTCAGCAACACAAGGAGCCTGGGGGAGAATCTGGGTCCTTGGACCCGCCTCGGCGAGCATGACCCGCCCCAGCAAGCGTGACCTGGGTCCGGGGACCCGCCTCAGCGTGACATGGGTCGCCTCACAAGTGTGACATGGGTCCCAGGACACGCCTCACCCGGGTCCTGAGACCCACCTCAGGAAGTGTGACTGGGTAAACTTGAATGCCTATTAGCCTAAGATGGTTTTACCTGTTCCACAACCTACCCAAATACACGATGATTTCATGAAAACAAGGCTTCCAAAATTGGGCACCCTTTGAAAACATTTTCGTTTGTTGTTTTTCACAAGCACCTTTAACCCAAGTGAGCTTGCCATATCTCCTGTGTGTGGAGAATACAACGTTCCCTGCATCCCGTGGGGTCTCAGCACAATGTGAAGACGTGTTCAGAGGCCAGCTCCCATTTGGGGAAGAACAGCGTCTGCGTCCTGAGACCGCAGATGGAGCGGCTAATGCCTGGGCCTCAAACGACACTGCCCGACAGGGTGTCTCTCCCTGCGGCCTGCAGCCTCCTCGCTTGCACGCCGGACACCCACCTCTCCCTAAGAGTGCCCTGCCCACTTCTCGCCATCCCAGACACCCAGCCCCCACTCACCTGAATCCGGGACCGGGCCAGGTACACGTTGGACTTCCACTCGGTCTTCATCTTCCGGTACTGCGACGACTTGGAGTGGACGAACTGCTTGCTGTAGGGCGCGCTCAGCTCCCCGGTGACGGTGCTCTGGAAGGACTTGGAGGTGCTGGTGCTGTTCAGGGTGTGAGGCCTGCAGACGGCGGACGCCGACAGGGAGAACACAAGGGAGACTGAAGGCGTCTCTGGGCGGGCCCAGCGGGTCCAGCTGGTGCTGACAGGCACACACACGCGGGCCGGCGGGTCCAGCTGGTGCTGACAGGCACACACACGCGGGCCACGCGGCCAGTCCAGCTGGTACTGACAGGCACAGACGCGGGCCACGCGGTCAGTCCAGCTGGTGCTGACAGGCACACACACACGCGGGCCGCCGGGCGGGCCGGACGGGTGCAGCTGGTGCTGACAGGCACACACACGGGGAGCCGCCGAGCGGGCCATGCGGCCAGGCCGCGGTGAGCCGCAGACACAGCCAGGACAGCGAGGTTTGTAAGCAGCAGACGCGCCAAGCACAGACACCACTAGGAGGCCTGGAAACCCCGGGCTGCACTATGTGAAGTCAAAACAAAATACCTTAACACAAACCTCTTGACATGGGCACTCATTTTAGGTTCGGACCGGGCACAACCTGTGGGGTTGATGGCCAGCGGCAGCTCCATGAGGGGGTTCCGGCCATACCGGAAGGTGTAGTTTTCACATGCCTCAACCCCAGGGAGCTGGAGAGAAGCAGAGACAGACAGACAGGTAACTCACGTGATCAAGACTGCAGGCAAGACAGACCCGCCAGAGCACGCCCCAAACTCAACTCTGCAGACAGAAGCCACTGCCCTCAGAGCCCGACTGCGTGGCGAGCTCACCGTGGTCGGGCCCCGGGAGTCGGGGTGACCTGAGGGTGGCTCGCAGGATCACCTGCGATACAGGCCTTTCCTGCAGGCGGTCTCCTGTGGACTCTGCCCATGAAGGGCGACAGAGCCCCAGCACTTGGGGAGGGTGCAGCCGAAGCAAGTGGGGGCTTCTGGGGTGTCCTCTCTGTTCCATAGAAAGCCCGTCAACGACTTTCTTGAAAACAATGTCTTACGAGCTACAGAGTTTTCCACAAGCACTGTGTGTAAAGTGTCACATGTGTGTGACATGCAGGTGTCAGGGACTCAGGGCTCATGAAACCCAGCCACGTGTTAGTGACCAACCCGGGCCTTGGTGGGAGAGTGGATGTGAACGCCAGGCACCAACCTGCCACCCCGCAGGAGCGGGGCCTCACCCCACCGCATGGCTGATACCCAGCCCCGCAGACCCTGAGCCCTGTGACCTGCCTCAGCACGTCAACACGGACACAGGAGCCACTCACGAAGGCCTGTTTTCTCTCAGGCACGAGCTCATCACCAGCCAAGCCACTCCCTGGAAGTGTGGGGACTGTGATTGCCCTGCCTGGTGTTAGGGGATGCGTGTGGCAGGACAGGAGGGCAGCCCCACACTCACTGACTCGGCGATCCGTGCCACTGCAGAGACGGTCAGGCCAAACAGGTCCTCCCCTTTCAGATAGGCTGGGAAAAGCTGCAGCATTTCAGATTTTTTCCTTACACAGGCCACGGGCTCCAAAATTTTATCCCAAACACCTACATATGGACAAAAAGACATTTTCAAATAACAAACTTGCTCTCAGGTAAAGAGGAAAAAGGATGGCATATAAAAGCAAAAGCAAAAGGAAGACCCACTGCTTACCAAGACTTACCGAACCCAAGTAAAGCCCATGGGCAGGCTATCACCTGCTTATCGGATGGGAGTAGTTTTTTTTTTATTAAAGACTTTTTGTAAAGTTTGGGGGGAAAGAATATGCTACAGTCAGAGAATCAAACAATAAAGTTGGAAAGTAAAGTCTAACATAGCTGAAATTCATGCTGGCCACGCAGTGTATCAGATTTTCAAAGGATTAATCCACTGAAGTAACACCTGCAGAGAGATCCTTTCCTCTCAGAGTTAAATCAAAATCTGAAATTGATATTTCAGTGGAATTATCTTTGGAGCATTTTCTTTAAAAAAAAAAAAAAAAAAAAAAAA
>SJYA01000582.1:929751-1031472 GCA_006410615.1 Neotragus moschatus | reverse complement strand
TTTACTTAAAAAAAAAAAAAAAAAAAAAAAAAACAAAACCAAACTACTAAACTTATTTAAGAAAAGCTGTTCTGCACCACTTCTACATCAATAAAAACAACAATCTAGGCTTAACTAGCCTAGAGGCCAAAACTAAGTGACTGATGGCTCTAAATTTAGTATCTGATGCTCCTGAGATAAGACAATCTGTACAATATGCTTTATTTTTTCCCACCTTCTAGGTGATGTTAAAAGGGTCCCTAAGGTGACAGGCAACCTCTACCTAGAAGTCACTCTATCTATCTCATACACTGCTGGCATTTCTAAGTACACTCTGATGTGAGGAAGTCTAGTGAGTGTCTGGAAATGGTGTGGCAAAGACAAAGGGGGCACACAAGGAAGCCAAGACCCGCGTTTGTCAGCGGAGAGCCGCCCTGCTGCCCGGAGACACAGCCGCAAGCAGACCCAGGGGAGCACTGCGGTGAACCCTTCCCTGGCCTCAGGCTGCAGGGACGTGCCTGACCTTTGGGCGAGGTGTCGCTCAGGACGAGGTCCTCGTGGCCCTGCTCCACGACCCTGATGAGGAACACGGGGCGGCCGTCCTGCTCTTCGATGGAGCAGAGGTAGCGGCAGCGGCGGTTGGCGTAGCGCGTGCTCCAGTACAGCCGGCTGGCCTCGTAGCCCACGGGGAAGAGCGCCGTGGGCGAGTGGAAGGCCGGCATCTGCTGCGGGAGCAGCTGGCCGATGGCGTGGAAGACGAGGCTGCCCACGCGGAAGGTGTGCTCACGCTCGCCGCGCTGCACGACACTGGCGATCTGTCGCACCTCGTCGCGCTGCACGTACACCCTCCTGAAGACGGCAAAGTGGCTGAGCTCCTGCTCGTGGAGGCCCTTCGGCTTGTGCAGGGGACACAGCATGGTTTTGTCTTTGAAAAACATGCACTGTGCTTTAATGGCGCAGGTGAAGTGGTAGACGTTGGCGCAGCGGAACCGGTGACAGCCGCCAGTGGCCCCCGTCTTGTGGCAGAAGACACACTTCATCTGCAGGCCCCTCCGCAGGGCCAGCTCCACGTTGATCAGGGCGCCAGCCTGGGTCTCGTAGACCTCCGTGGACCACAGCGCGCAGTTCAGATGGACCCACAGGTCCAGGTCGAGGTTGAGCAGCCTCGCCGGCCCGTCCGTCAGCCCGTCGCCCTCTTCGTGGCAGAAGCAGCACTTGCGGTAGTCTTTGGGCACAGGGTCGGGTTTCAGGGAGGTGCCCAGCTTCTTCAGAAACTCATCAATCTCCTCCTCGCAAGGGGCCTTGAAGGCCCCCTTGGGGACCACGATGTGGATGCTCCACTTCTTCCACTTCATCCCCCTCCACTTCTTAGGGATCGGCCTACAGTCTTCAAACCCACCGTGGACAGTTCTCAGCCGAGGCTTTAACTTGACTGTGACCTTAAGCTCGTCAGGCTTTGCCTCCACTTTGGCCGCTTCAAAAGCAGGAGGGAAAGAGATGGGAGGGGACGCCGGGGGCGAGGCTCTCTCCTGGAGCTGTGGGAGGCAGCGCACGTCTAGTGAGGAGATGTTGTTGCTGTACTGGTGTGGTGCTTTGGGAGGCAGCTCTCTTACAGGGGACTGCGGCAACGAAGGAGCCGATTCCTGTGCAATCGAGAAAAACACTAAGAGAGTCATCCCAAAGCTCCAAAAGCAATTCTGCCTAAAGCAAGCAGCCAGGCAGGAGTTCTAGCAGCGTGTGTGGGTGTGTAAGCGAGTAGGGAGGGAGCACGCACAGCAGATGTCGACACCGAGCGCCCACTGCACCGCACACACCTACCAAGTATCGACCAGGCTGGGGGGTGGGGTGGGCGGGGGGAAGGGTTTCTCTACAAAGACTTAACTCTGGAGAATATCCTGCCCTTAGACTTTCATGGATCCTCCCATTTCAAATCATCATAAAGCCTGAAAACTCAGTGTTGCCACAGGAGCGCATATAATTTACACAATGAAACAGTGTTCTTTGTGAAATAAAATGAGAACTTAATCTTCTATGAGCTTGTCCCACCCTCTGAAATTCCTGTTTGTTAATCCTAGGCTTAATAAATGGGCACAAATGTTAAAGATGGGGAAGATGTCCCCATCAATAAGTCGTATTTAACTTTTTCTCAGAGGCTGACTGGCTCCCACTGAGCTACTGAAGGGGCTGAGCTGAGATAGAAGTCCGGTTAGTTTCTCTTTAAAGTATCATAAACGAATCAACAGCAAACCTGCAGGTTTTCCCCATCCAGCACCATTCTGAAAAATAGACAAGCCTCATTGAAAATCCAGCAGCAGGCAGGTGCTGTACACTGACGTAAGCAACAATCTGGTGAAGAAATCAACTTCTCCCTTCGAGGCTCATATATCTTGCAGTCTAAATGTATCTGGCACTTTTTAGCTTGAATTTAATTACACTGGGCACTGCTGCTGGTTAGAAAATCAGACTGGACTGACTGAGACAGTCTGCATCTCACCTTGCCTTCTGAGTTTTTTGCTTGTGCAGTTGATGAATAGAGAATAAAGCAGTTGTTACTACAGAAGACAGTGTCCCTCTCCACTCTGCTGGGGCCGTCTCGGGAGCCCTGGAAAGCAAAGAGAAGCATGTGGCAGCTCAACAAGTCAGAACTCGATAGAAGATCACAGAGCAGTCTCTGCTGCTGCTCTTAAACGTAGCCGGAAAGCGACTACAAGCCAATATTTAGCACAGAATAATTTAGCCACAGGGAAAATACATTAACCAACTCTCCGTATTTCACTATTTAAAAAGACGTGCTTCTCCCAGGATCCTACAGAACGGCTGCTTTCGCTACTGTGCTATAGCACACCAGGCACACGCCAATGCTCCTTCCAGGAGGCGGCGTCCACGGGGCTGCCAACGGGCTCCTCTGGACGCGGGAGAGGGCGGCACCCAGGACACAGTGGGGCGGGGAGGGAACACCGAGTACCTGATTCACAAAGGCCAGATCTCTGGCCGACTTCCTCACGCCGCTGCCCAGGATGACCACCTTGCAGTGACAGCACCACTGGGGCCTGAGCGCTGTGCGCTCTGAGACGCCGCGGCCGGCATCCTTGTATCCAGAGAGACCTGAGGACAGAGCGCGCGTCAGTGACAAGCGCCAGCAGCACGGCGCACCGGGCGCGGCTCCAGGCCTTCAGTGAGAGCCATCTCCTCAGCAGTGGTCGCAGGGTGTCTGCTCTGTGCAGGACACTGGGGGGCAAGGGAAGGAAGCTCTCCTCACACGGCTGGACACAGGGCTGGGAGAAGCGCAGAAAGAACCTGGGACACGCGTGCCATCTCCAGTCTACGTGTGAACCCTGGACACACGCACGCCATCTCCGGTCTATGTGTGAACCCTGGACACATGTCATCTCCGGTCTACGTGTGAACCCTGGACACGCACGCCATCTCTGGTCTATGTGTGAACCCTGGACACATGACATCTCCGGTCTACGTGTGAACCCTGGACACACGCACGTCTTCTCTGGTCTACATGTGAAACCTAGACACGTCATCTCCAGTCTACGTGTAAACCCTGGAAACGCGCGTGCTATCTCCGGTCTACGTGTAAACCCTGGAAACGCGCGTGCCATCTCCGGTCTACGTGTGAACCCTGGACACATGCATGTCATCTCTGGTCTACGTGAACCCTGGACACACGTGTGTCTTCTCTGGTCTACATGTGAACCCTGGACACGCGTGTGTCATCTCCGGTCTACGTGTGAACCCTGGACACATACCATCTCCGGTCTATGTGGGAACCCTGGACACACGCATGTCATCTCCAGTCTACATGTGAACCCTGGACACGCGCGCGCCATCTCCAGTCTACATGTGAACCCTGGACACATGCCATCTCCGGTCTACGTGTGAACCCTGGACACGCGCGCGCCATCTCCGGTCTACATGTGAACCCTGGACACATGCCATCTCCGGTCTACGTGTGAACCCTGGACACACGCATGTCATCTCCAGTCTACGTGTGAACCCTGGACACGCGCGTGCCATCTCCAGTCTACGTGTGAACCCTAGACACATGCTATCTCCGGTCTACGTGTGAACCCTGGACACACGTGTGCCATCTCCGGTCTACGTGTGAACCCTGGACACACATGTGTTATCTCCGGTCTACGTGTGAACCCTGGACACATGTCATCTCTGGTCTACGTGTACCCTGGACACGCGCGCGCCATCTCCAGTCTACATGTGAACCCTGGACACATGCCATCTCCGGTCTACGTGTGAACCGTGGACACGTGCGTGTCATCTCCGGTCTACGTGTGAACCCTGGACACGTGCGTGTCATCTCCGGTCTACGTGTGAACCCTGGACACGCGCGTGTCATCTCCGGTCTACGTGTGAACCCTGGACACGCACGTGTCATCTCCGGTCTATGTGTAAACCCTGGACACACACGTGTCATCTCCGGTCTACGTGTGAACCCTGGACATGCGTGTGTCATCTCCAATCTACATGTGAACCCTGGACACATGCCATCTCCGGTCTACGTGTACCCTGGACATGCGCGTGTCATCTCCGGTCTACGTGTACCCTGGACACACGCATGTCATCTCTGGTCTACATGTGAACCCTGGACAGGCGCGCGTCATCTCTGGTCTACATGTGAACCCTGGACAGGCGCGCGTCATCTCTGGTCTACGTGTGAACCCTGGACACGCGTGTGTGTTCTCCGGTCTATGTGTGAAGTGAGCAGGGAGGGAGAGTGCTTCTGCTTGAAGGTGAAGATGACACGAAATGCCTCATGGAAAGTGAAAAGGCTCACACACCAGAGTCTCACGTGAGTGCAACAGGAAAGTCACAGAGAGACAGAGATTCTGGGGTCAAGATAAAACTGGTCAGGACCCGGATTAGAAGGCCTGAGGCCCCTGCAGAGCGCAGCGCTCGTGTGGCTGCAGGGGTTCATGGGGAGAAGCAGGGCGGGCCTGAGTGAACAAGAGGCCACAGACTCAGCCTCTCCCAGTGAGGCCCAAGCGTGGCTGGGCTCAGACAGCACGAACAAGACGCAGGAGCCCGGTGAGTAAAGAGATGAGGGACACAGGGCAAGGCCAGGGGGGAGGGAGGACCTCGCTCGGCTGAAGCAAGGGCCACCCCTCTCGGCGGCGGTAATGGTGCTGGCAGGCCTGCGGCAGAGAAGGGCCTGGAGATGGCGCGGGAGAGACAGGAAAGGACACAGGTGGGACAGCCTGTCTGCACTCTGGGCGCAGGGGAAGTGGGTAGGGGGGTGACGCAGGCTCTAACGCACCCCCAGGCACTGCAGGTCAGGTCACCACAGAAGACAGAACACACGGCGGTTAATCCACTGAGGACCGGGCCGGCGTGTGACCTGTTATTTGCTAAGACCGAAGTGAGATTGTAGAGGAGGAGCACGACTTTGGCGTCAAGAGCATTTCGAGTTAGTGACACGTAAACCAGCTCACCATTGCTTGCCGGAGGGAGCGGTGTGCTAGGCTGCTTCAGGTGGAAAGAGCTGGCTAGCCTGGGAGGGCGCGCAGATCCTGGTGGAGGCCCACGAAGAAATACACGCTGTCGATACTCCAAACCTGGGTTTACTCTGTGGCTACTGACCAAACCCACGGATGGAACATCTGGAGCATTACTAACCTCGTAGCTGTTAGGAATCCGAACGTGGAGGAGGTCGGAAAATGCAGCCACAACACTGCTAATGTTCTAGAACAAAGGCAAACACTGCGTTACCGCCCAGAGGGACAGAGGACACCGTGGGAACACTCGCACTGGGACAGACGCACACACTGCAAGCAAATCCAGCCATTCTTATGCAGACCTGAGAGTCTCAGGAGGAGGAAAGGCTGCGATGGGCCAATATCCAAACAAAGCTCTCATAAACAGAGGTCCTTGCACAGGGGCTCCAATTAATGTTAAGTATCCATCAGAGCGTTAAACTGTTTTAGACGTTTTAGCACAAGCAATGAGCGAATAATAAGCCCTGTCATGGTTTTTGCAGCTGGTCAGAAGCTTCCTTCCAGTGGACTCTTGCAGCTCTGGGCAGAAGTCTGCCATAATCTACAAGAACACACCACTACGTTCTGTTGACAACCGAAACACCCCGTCAGTGACTATGAGCTTGGCTGCCAACAAAACGCCTTCAAGAATTAAGAGTCCTCAGTAATGTACTAATGTCTGATACGGGAACTGGAACATTTTCATAGCTGATGAGAAGGTTCCTCGCTGCTTAACTGTGTGAAAACACTCATCAAAAGGCTGCTCTCTAAGGAGTGCTCTGCGTACACACACACACTCTAAGGAGTGCTCCGTGTACACACACACACACTCTAAGGAGTGCTCCGCGTACACACACACACACTCTCTAAGGAGTGCTCCGTGTACACACACACACACATTCTTAAGGAGTGCTCCGTGTACCCACACACACTCTAAAGAGTGCTCTGCGTACCCACACACACTCTAAGGAGTGCTCCGCATACCTACACACACTCTAAGGAGTGCTCCACGTACACACACTCTCTAAGGAGTGCTCTGTGCATGCACACACACACTCTAAGGAGTGCTCCGCATACACACACTCTCTAAGGAGTGCTCCGTATGCACACACACACACACTCTAAGGAGTGCTCCGCATACACACACACACTCTGAGGAGTGCTCCGCATACCCACATACACTCTAAGGAGTGCTCCGTGTACACACAGACACTCTTTAAGGAGTGTTCCGCACACACACACACACATACACGCACACACACTAAGGAGTGCTCCATCTATACGTTCTTTAGTAAAACGACGAGAACTCTCACTTCACCCGCCCTTTCTGTCTGGCTTCGGAGCTCTGACTTCACCCGCCCTTTGTGTCCGGCTTCGGAGCTCTGACTTCACCCGCCCTTTCTGCCTGGCTTTGGCTGAGACCAGCCTGCCGCGCTCGGAGCAGCGGGCGTGCGGGGCGGCTTAGCCGGCCCTAGCCTGGTGCTGTTCTACAGGCCACGCAGACAGCCCACCTTTACCTCAGCAGCTGCAGGGTGCAGGGTGATTGCCACAGATATCAGACCCGACCTGGGACCATTTGGGGATGAGCCAAAAGGTGACGTGAAAAATAAAGTGCCTGGCTCAGTTTTGATATCATTCCTTCTGGATTCCAAGCCTTAAAAAAACAGCAAGGACAAGCTGTGTGTTAAGCCTTTTCTAGACTCAAGCAGGAGCCAACCCCCGCCCCCACCCCGTCGGGCGCCCCTACCTCTGCCGGCGTTGCTGGGAAGGATGGGGATGGTGGGGGATGGCGCGGGCTCCGGGGGCTCCTCTTTGACTAGCGACAGGTCCGGGTACCTGCTCACTTCCATCCCAACCACGCTCTCGGGGGAGGACGAGGGGACAAAGCTGTCGGGGCTGTCCCGCTCTCCCCCGTGCTCCTGCATCCTGAGAGGAGGGGAAAAACGTGTGGGCATATGGGCACGTCCACGGCGGGGGCTTCCCGCAGCGGCCCCGCCTGTCCACGCCTGTGATCTCACTGTGACTGCACAGCGACGGTAACATGAGAAGCCACAGATTCATTTTGGACCAAACAGGAAATCCCTTGGAAAAAAATAAGAAATGTGTCGAACTATAAAGTAACTGAAATGTACATGTCTTCTGACTAAAGCTTCAGCATCCAAGTTTAAAGACCTAGCAAAGGAGGAAGCTGCTGCATCTGTAACTCAGCACAGACAGAAGGCTCCCAGCCCTGCAGGCGCCCAGCCCAGCAAGACCAGAGACACGCGTGCAGCAAGAGGGGCAAGTGCGTCCCCCACACAGCCAGTCTCGGGGCAGACAGCTCTCCCACGGCTGCAGCTGACTTAGAGAGGGGAAGGGTGAAAACCTGAAGGCCTTAGGCTTCAGAGGCCTGTATTTTTCTTAATGGATAAGGTTAAGGTGAACAAAACAGAAGAGACGAGACCAGAAGCTAAAGGTTGCCAAGGCAACTGGGGCTGGAAGGCGAGTGTGTTCTGGGCTGAACGTGGCAGGGCAGCCTGAGAGCCTGGGGTCTCACCCGTCCCGGAGCAGACACCTTTGTGCTGAAGGATGTGGTTTACGCAGCGTTTAACACAGGACCCAGGAGAGGGTCCCTGAACAACCATGGTGGGCACTATACACACACACCTGGGAAGCCGCCCACCACCGGGCGCCTGACTCACGACTCGCGCAAAGCCAGCAGTGAGGTGCAGGAGGAAGAGGCCTGGGCCCTGACGCTGGGCGAGGCCCCCAGTCGGCACACAGCTCTCTCGTTAATACAGCAGAGGAACCACAGCTTGGACAACGATCTTGGGAACACTGTGCGTGTCCTGCTGCTTTACTGTCTGCCTGATTATTTGCTGAATTTCCTGTATCAGGAGATTTCTGAAGTGCACAAATTCCACTTCATCGCAAGAATGTTTTATAATGGTTACATTTTGAAGAAAATTACTCACCAAATTTTACCTTTTAAGTGTCTTTACATGCCTTTCCTATAAGATGTTATGCTACATACAAACATAGATAACATTTCTTAATAAATGAAATAGCTAACAACTATTTGAGAGCAAGGGACGCCTACCTCAATTCCTCCTGGTTGTTATGGGGCGGAGTTGGGAGTGAGGCGGGGACGTCCACCGTCTCGGGGCCTTGAGCAACTGCTCTGGCCAGCAAGTCGTCTTGCGGTCTGAACGGCAGCTGAAACCCTTTAGATCCGAGGCTTTTGGCAACTGGAAAAGTAAAAACACAAACCTCCAAGTATGTTCAGCTGAACCCATGGGCGGGAAAAACCCCACAGTCTGGCCGCCATCTCACCGCACGCAGCGGCACGCGTGGGGTTGGCATCCTACCTTCGTGGCTCACTAACACGCCAGCTTTTCCAGCAAGCTCTTCAGTTGTTGCAAAACCATTTGCCATCTTCTGACAAGCCACAGGAGGTGGTGTGGGAGGAAGAGAGGCAGGGGGTGTTGGAGGATTACTTAAATTATTCTGCTGCAGGAGACCAAAAAATTTTAGAATTATATGCTACAGAGCAAACATGCCATGACCTCGCTACAACTTAGTTCTGTGAATTTTTAGCACAGGGAAGCAAGGCTACAGAAATGTAATCAGATGCATCTTCATTCCTAAAGTGCACACCAAGAAGGAGAAGAGACGTGCAGGCCAGGAGGCTCTTCCATGGAGCAGATACCCACAATCCTCCGGACACACTGCCCACAGGCTCGCTTTCCCCAGCTTGCGTACTCAGTTTTGAAATTAAGAAGCAAATTGACACTGTGCCTCATTCAGTTCTATATGACTCACTTCAAGTTTCACTGTTAAAGCCAGTGAAGGATAGCTTTAAATTCAACCAATAAACAGTAATTAAATTAAGATATGCCCCAGTTCTATCAAAAATTTGAGAATTTAAGATCCCGCTCCAATACCTGCAACTCGTATCTTAGTAATAGCATCTGGATTGTCCAGAAATCTCAGAAAGAAGCAAAAAGGAGTAGCAATAATACTAAACGGATTGAGCCATTAGCAAACGTAGTTCCCTCCAAACAGTTCTCCCTGTTTGTCACCACTCAGTCACTTGACTCGTTTGTCTCTTGGGAACTGTTGGCATCTACCAACACCATCAGGCTAACCAAGTGCAGGGCACAGTCAAACATGCTGCAAAGACCTAGGAGCTCATGAAGATGAGGCGGCTGTGTGGAGAACAGCCCGCATCAGAAGAGAAGGCGTCTACAAGAGTCGGGAGAGGTTCCAACTGGAGAGGAAAGCAGACCCCAATAATACAGAGCACCACAAGAGAAGGGCTGTAATGCTGAAGAAGAGACGCCCCAGGACACTGACGATGCTCTCAAGCATTTTTGCAAAAAAAAAAAAAAAAAAAGATCACTTTACACAAGTCGGATGTGAAGTCAAGAATATCTAATGAGCCTATCACAAAACTTTGTTTAAAAAAAAAAGGATAAACACGGTTTAGTTTGGTATTATTTTAGTAGCCTAAGGGTTAACGCGTAGTGGCAATTGGTGCCTAAATTATTAGACTTAACACGTTTTTCAGGGTTTTTCATCGTATTTTTTATGGTAAATTCCTAACTACACTTTTTTATTCTATTTACTATGAATTCGGATTCATCTTAAGAATTAACAAAGATTTCTAAGACACTAAGTATTTTCCTCTACCACAGAAACACATAATGGATGTTTTTTCACAGCGTGTATTCTGACCTATACAAAACCACTTTACTTGGTCAAGTTTTAACCTTTGAGTTGAACTCAAGTTTAAATGGAACCTGGAAGATTAGATGTAAACTAGATGGAAAAACGAGGCCAGCTCTACCAGTTTGGCTATGGTATCCAAAAGAGGAAGCAAGGCAACACCTTGGCAGAGAAACATACCTTGTAGGTCAACTGAGAATAGTAATCCGAAACCCCTTCAAGGGCGGCACTGCCAAAAGCTCCTAGAAGTCGATTCCCACTATTAAACTGGCCACTGCCGTAAGGAAGAAAGTGGGCAAAGTTCACTCCAATGACCGGTTCCATTAGAGGGAGCAGAGAGAGCTGCTATTGAAAAACACATTTAAGAGTAATGTACACGGTAAACAAAACAAGTGTTTCTCCATTTTCCTAAGACCCAAGGCAACTCAGTCAAATAAGGCTTGAGAAAAATAAGACTTAAAAATTTCAAGTGTCAAAACGCTGGAATAAGTGAGAGAGACTACAGGATCTTTTTGAGATATACTTAAAAATGAGCCTTATCCTCATCTGTCTTAAAGAGATGCTGCCAGGCATCTAGCAAGAAAAACACCTTCCTTCTCCCAGCTGAGCAAGACTCGGGGCGGACCTGAGGCTCGGCGCCCCCAGCGGCCCTTTCAGCAGCTGTCTCCCACCTTCTGTGACAGCCACGAAGGTGTAAGGATGGACTTTACTACGGGAGAGACCAACGCCTGCGTTTCTCTGTGTCCAGAGTCACAAGGAATGCGGACAGAATTTTCCTGGCTGCTGAGGCTGCTCCCTTAGAATGTAAGTAAATCTCGACAATCCAGCTATTTTAAAGTAATTCTGGGGTGCCAATGGAAGAGGTGCAATTTGCCTGCAAACAGGGAATCTGTTAGGCTCCTTGTTGAGATGTCTCTTACCCCTCTACTTTTTGGAAATGATGGCAACCAAGAGTTACATAGGGCTGAAAAAGCATCTGACGTCTCACTTCCTTGAAATTTACAGGGACTCTCCGGGAGGCTCACCTGTTTGAGGTGGGTGAAGGTGTCGCTGGTGGAGTACAGAGCTTGTCTCTCCTCGTCCTCCTTTTTCCTCTTCTTTGACCGAGGCGCCGCTTTCTCCCCAGTCCTCTGAGTCCTTTTGCTTCGCTGTTTCTTGGTTTCACTTCCTCCATCTGTTTTTGGCAACTGGTTGTTGCCACATCCAAGACCACCTTGCACTTGAGCCCCCAAAGTTTGCTGATGTAATCGGAAAGGTTAAGAAAGAAGTGAACCATCCACGTGCTCGATTTTCAATTCCTGCTAACCCAGCGCCATCCTAAGACACACACTCCCCAGGTGGGTACCCCAAGCTAAGGAGGGAAGACGGTGGCCTCAAAAGGCCAGCCTCCTGAGAACGGCATGCCCCCTTTCAGACATGACTCTCAGGCACGAAAACCAGCAACAGCTGCAAAGCTTGGCGAGAGAGCAGAGCTCGTCCCCCTTCAGAGACGCGCAACCCCCGGCCTGCCCGCCTGCCCGGGAGCCGCTGACAGTCCGAAGCCCCGTCTTCTCTGGGCTTGGGAAAGGGTGCTCTGCAGCTGGGGGAACAGGTTGCCTGACCGAAGGCTGTGCCGGTCTCTGCACGGTGGTCACGGTGCCTTGTCTGGGCTCACCTTAGGGAGGGGTGAAGTACAGGTGTGTGGAAACCACTGCTAGGCCAAGAAAAGTATCACAGACTCTGTCTCTCAGTCAAGAGGCCCAGCTAGCCTCAGAGAGTGGTGAAGACAGACAACGTGCTTCATTCCAGTGCGTTCACGGCCGCACATCTGACTGACCGACCACCACCACACACTTCGAGCCAGCGGAAGGAGACCGAGGCGGTGACAGATAAGCCTCTCCCTTCCTTCATCTTCCCGGTGAAGAATGAACCGGGCATTAAGGAAGTTCTTACGGGCAGTGCTACCAACACCCTGAAGATATGGCACTCTTTTTAGGAGCCTTACTTCTAAACTTGACACCCAACACTTTGCTGCAGGCAAGCACAGCTCCTAGAGCGATTCTAGCGTGCTGTGCACTGACTCTTCGGGGGCTTACAGATTACAGTCTCATGGCACTGTGCATAGGTGGCAACATTTCTCTGTACAAGGCCAAAGACTGAGTATCTTATCACCGACTCAACAGGCATGAGTTTGAGCAAACTTGGGGAGATGGTGAAGGACAGGGAAGCCTGATGTGTTACAGTCTATGGGGTCTCAAAGACTGGACACAACTGAGTGACTGAGCAACAACAAATATCTTATGCTTTGCAGACCAAACACCGTCTGTTACAAACACTCCACTCTCTGCCCCGACACTACAAAATCAATTACAGCAACCCATAAACTGATGAGTTTGGCTCTGGGCCAATAAAATACTTTCAATTCATGGACACCAACCTTGAAGACCATAATTTCCACATGTTGTGCAACATCGCTGTTGCAAATTTTCTTCAACCATTAAAAACGCAAAAACAACTCTTGGTTCATACCAACGAGGCTATGGCAGCAGGCACACGGTGCCCGCCCCAGGGCTGACCCAAGGTTCTCCAAGGGAGGTCCCCAGAGAGGCAGACAGCAACCCCCAGGATGGGTGAACATTCTCTGGTCCCACCCAGACCTGTTGGATGTGAACCGGGGTGGGAGGCCAGCCAGTGGTTTCACAGGCCCTCCAGGTGACTCTGGCACGTTCACATTCCAAAGGCTCTGGCCTACAGCTATGCCTCTCGTGTCCACGTGAATGTGAATCACCTGGGATCTTGTTAAAAATGCATTCTGATTGGTATGTCGGTGCTGGGGGCACAAGATTCCGCTTCCTAAGCAGCTCCTAGGTGAGCCTGACCCCCAAGGACAGCACGGGGACGAGTACGGAGTAAGGCTCAAGCACTTCTCTGTTGTTCTCCAGTCACTAAATTCTGTCTGACTCTTTTGTGACCCTATGGACCGTAGTCCACCAGCTCCGCTGTCCATGGGATTTCCCAGATAAGAATCCTGGAGTGGGTTGCCATTTCCTTCTCCAGGGGATCTTCCTTTCCCAGGAATCGAACCCAGGTCTCCTGAGCTGGCAGGCAGGTTCTTTACCACTGAGCCACAGAAAGCCCCAAGCACTTCTTACTGGCTTATAAGAGAAGAGTCATCCAACTGCTTGTTAGATGTGCAGGGTCAGGCCCCTTTAAGTGCCTAAGAGAATTCTCCCGTCCTCACAATGACCCTGAAAACCAGCCATTACTGTACTTCAAATTACAGAAGAACACAAAAGATTAAAAGTTATCCAAAAGTTTGCCTGAGATAGGAACAGTTCACATTTTAATGTTTCCGATCTTTCATCTACACATACATATATTATGATAAAAACACAATGAACCATATTCAATATTCTTTTATTCTGGTGGCTGTCTTTTAAACGTGACAGGTGGTTTGTCCCCTGTGACATTAAACATTCACGCATGGCACAAATTTTAATGGCTGCAAAAAATCTGTATATCATTCAGATATATATATGGAAACATCAAATCAGTAACTAGAATATTGGATTTAGATTGCTTTCTCTCCTTCTTATCTATCAGTAAAGACAAAGCCGTCCAGTAGCTTTTTGTGTGGTCACGTCTTTGCACCTACTAGAATGTTACATTCCTCCTGCCTGGCCACCAGATGGTCACAGGTATGCACCGCCTTTCATAATATCACAGGCACAGGGTGAACCCTAATTCTTTTTATCCTTGTGACAACCCACCGACAGGGAGCATTACTGGTCCTGTTTTACAGGAGAGGGACCCGAGGCACAGAAAGCCTGACTCACCCAGGCTGCACCCTGGGAAGAGGAGACATGGACTCAGAGCAAACTGAGGGGGTGACCGCTCCACACCAGCAGGGGCTTCGCCCCAACACCACAAGCAACAGCCACTCTGTGAGGGAAAACAGTCTTGGCACGTAGGGAGACGGGGCTGTCCAACTACGGCCACAACAGTTTCGTCTTGAGCATGACTAGACAGTAAATGGATTTCACCGTCTGTAAAATGGGAGTAATAACTGTGCCTGCATTATCTCAGGGCAAGTGCTCAGCACAGTGTAACCCCTGGAATGTGGTTAAGAAGGCATCACCCTGGTAACCTAGGGCCCTGCTCCCTACCAGACGGACAAACACGCGACACAGTCCAGACGTTTATACACATATACACAAGCTGACCTCGCCCTTGTTGCATCGCAACACCCAGCAGCCGCATGTTTTATGTATAATTGCTAGTGGTGTTAGGACAAACTTCAATTCACCGAGTGCCGCCTCTGTGGCAAGCACTGTGTCAGGCATGGAGGACAGAAGGGGCTTGGGTGCAGTCTACACCTTTCAGGAGCCACCTGCATCCAGAGGCCCTAGAGACACTGCACGTGAGCACACGGGCACTCACTCGCTGGCTGGGCTGAGATAGTATCGGGGGAAGAGGATTCTAGAACTGAGTTTTGAAAGACAGAGACATTGGCCAGATGTGGACTCTCTAAGCCCCTCAGGGGCTGCAAGGCGCCCAGGGTTCCCAGGGGCAGAGGAAGCGACAGACTGAGCGGCAACAGAGCTGCCTCTGGGCTGACGGCAAACACGACTGCAAGCCTCACCAGCACTCGAATCCACAACATTCATGTCTGAATCTGGAATCAGCACTCGCCCTCTACTGAACCAGACAGAGAAAGAACACAGAGTAAGCTAATGCTTGTGAAAGGAAAGGCTCACCAACAACTGCACACATGGACAACTATAGGCACCAGTTCATCCCATTCAGTTAAAAAAGGAAATCTAACTTGAGAAGCTCTGCAGGGAATTTACGAACACAACCGCAATGGCACTGCAGCTTTTGAAGAAAAGACAAGTAGATAAACTCCTTCGACCGAGAAAACCTGCTGTGGGAAATCTCTCAGGGAAATTCACTGGAGTGCAGGAGATGGAATCTGGTAGAGGAATATTCACAAGGGAATTCTGCACACAAATGAAGCAAATCCAGTGTTCTGTAACTTAAAAATGGAAAAATACTGACACATGGAAAACCACGAAGGTAAAATAACATCTACAAGTTACGACCGTGTGTGTATAACATGAAGTATTAACACTCAGAAACAGAATGGATCCCCAGTATGCATTACAGGGGTGCGTGAGCTACTTTCTGTTATTGCCAAGAGGTTAACGGAAACCGCAGGCAATCTGCAATTAGGACACATAGACACTTACTTTTCTGCTTGAGTTAGAGCCACTCTACGTGGTGACAATCAGCTGATGGGAACATGCTAGGTATGAAATGCACTGCCCGACAGATCTCTGATTTTTGAAAAACATAATAAATTATTGCTTGATAATAATTTACAGCCTTAAATCAAAACATGAGGTCCATGTTAACTTCCCTCCATAATAAAAAGGTTATACAAGGCTGGCACTCATCTGTTAAGGTGGAATAAGAAAGGACAAAGGACACTGTGGCTTTCCTGGGCTGTACTTACCACCTCAGCTGGGTTCTGCCTCTCGACCAGTTTGCTGTCCTTTGTAGAATCATCTTCTGAACAAAAACCACCTTCAGGTTTCTGATTTAAAAGGGAAGATGTCTTTTTATTTTTAAGCAAGTGCTTCAGAAGCTCATTGCCCGAGTCCCCTTTGGTAGCAGGAGCCCCAGCAGGTCGGGGAGGGCTGTGCGTGGGGCAGGTGGCAGCAGCCGTGGCCTGCTCTTCAGCTTGGTCCCCAGGGAGCTGCTCGGCTTCAGGTACCCCTTGGCTCGGGCCCTGCTCTGGCTCGGGGGTCTCCAGTTTCGCCTCTTGGATGGTGGCAGGGGTCTCCGTGGAGAGCTTCTCCACCTCTGACTCTGCATAGGTCTGCTGATCTGGGGTTCCCTGTGCGAAGTCCCTGCCAGGTAGCTGGGCCTCTGGCTCAGTGCACAGTGGGCCTGCTGCCGTGTCGGGCGGGGATGGGCCCGCGGGCTCTGCCACCTTGGGTCCCACCAGCTGCGGGGGCTCACTGGGCACGGGCACAGCGGGCATAGAGGTAGTTTCGGGGACGCTTGGGGTGGGTGGGGCAGTGACGTCCGAGTGGGGGGTGGATGGCGCCTTGGCTGACTCTGCATCCTCGTCCTTCTTCTTCTTCCGGGTCCTCTTCTTTTTCCCTTTCTCTTCCGGGATTATGTCAGAATATAGCTGGATGAGCGACTGTGCCGAGCCCAGGTAGCTCTGCCCCTGGGTGATGGCCGGGTCCTGGCTGCCGAGGAGACCGCTGCTGGCTGCGGGGGGCGCCGCGGGGAGAGCAGGTGCAAACGGCGGCCTCGTGGGGGACAGCTGGAAGCCAGGCCCAGGAAGACCTCCGTGGACCTGCTTCACGGGGTGGAAACTTGGGCTTCCCCCTGGAATAGAGGGAGACTCAGGAACAAAGGAGGGTGGTCCTGTTTGCCTCCGCTCATTGGTCTGCAGGAAACCTGGGGTTGGGGGTGAGCTGAGAGGCGCCTGCTGCATACTTTGGGGCTGCACCGCCTGCCCCATCTGGTGCTGCGGAGATGGTGGGAGGGGCCGCGGGGGCGGCACGAAGTCGCGGGGAAGGTCCGAGCTGAAGAAGGGGAGCTGGGGCGCGGGTGGCCGGCTGCTCAGCTCTGAGCCCATCAGGCCGTGCTGCTCCAGCTCCAGCCGCTGCTGCAAAGCTCTCTGTCTGTCGACTTCCTGCATGAGCTGGATCCGCTGTCTCTCCTGCTGTTCCCGGAGACGTTCCTTCCGTTCCCGTTCTTGAAAACTTTCACTAAATGGGTTATTGTCATCGAATTCCACCCGAGGTGGCGGTCCACTCTGGGGATTTGCATTTGACACGGCCCCTGGGGCTGGTGTGCAAGTTTTTATTGGTAACTGTGCAACCGGAGGCTGAATCCTAGGAGGGTTGAGAGGGAGGTGAGGAGGAGCACTGGGAGGTTGCCACCCAGGTATGCTGGGCATTCTGGCCGGGCTGCTGTGGCCAGGCATGACCGCAGGGTGCTGCAGCTGTGGGGGCACCATTGGGAAGCTGGGCTGGCTCATGGCAGGCGGGGGGGCACCCGGAACCAGGGGCGGCTGGGGCTGGACCCCGGGCAGAACGGTGGGCGGAGGGGCCATTGCACATTGCTGCTGCTGCTGCTGCTTAGTCCTGTAATCTTCAATCAACTCGGCATGCTCCTTCTGTTGTTTACGAATCTGGAATCAGAGAAGGAAGTCTTGCTCATTATGTATGTACCACAGGCTTCACACAACACTGGCTGATGATAAAGGTGCAGGTTACGCAGAAGGCAATTAGATCTTGTAGAGGCAAAATTATTTCACTTATTAGGGTGATGGCAAACATCACACCCCTCCAAAAAACTCATCAACTAAAAACTGCCAATCTTTTTGATAATAAGATGTTTCTAAATATGAAATACCAAAAAAAAATTTGAAAAACATTTTTTGATAATAATATTAAGAAAATCTTACTCTGAAAGTCATGAGCTTTTTAAAGTATTTAAAAAAAGACAACAGGGGATTCCCCAGCAGTCCAGAGGTTAGGACTCCACACTTTGCACTGCTGTGGCCTGAGTTCAAACCCTCATTGGGGAACTAAAGTTCTACAAACTATGTGCCGTGGACCAAAAAAAAAAAAACAAAAAAAACCTAAAACCATAAACAAAGGTTATAACAGGAATCAGCTAATTGTGATGCCTTGCTAAGTCACTTCAGTCATGTCCGACTGCGACCCCATAGGCGGCAGCCCACCAGGCTCCGCCATCCCTGGGAATCCCCAAGCAAGAACACTGGAGTGGGGTGTCATTTCCTTCTCCAATGCATGAAAGTGAAAAGTGAAAGGGAAGTTACTCAGTCGTATCCAACTCTTAGCAACCCCATGGACTGTAGCCTACCAGGCTCCTCCGTCCATAGGATTTTCCAGGCAAGAGTACTGGAGTGGGGTGCCATTGCCTTCTCCCTTAGAGGTTACATTAATACATAAGGTTAGACTAACTGTGAGATTTAACTCAAATTTTAACCATTTAAATGTTAAGATTTCACTTAAATATACAAAACTGTACAACGTGTTAAACAAAAGATGAATTAGCAGTACACACACCACACCCTCCCATCCATGTTAGAAAGACTAGACTGGTAAAACTCCTTGAAATTAAATAGGTATAATTTCTGAAATATGGAGACGCTCTGGGGTGGTATTCTGAACACTTCCTACTAGGCTCCTAACACCACGACTGACTTGTCAGCGAGCTCATCCCAGGCCCGTGGTGGCCCCGGGGGCAGACGCTCGGGACGACCTCGGTGAAGATACAAGCCCTGTCCTGAGGACACACCACCTCATGCAGGGAGCTGGGAGGCAGGGCTGCGAGACACACGTGTTCTCCACAAGGGCTGCATTTCCGCATACTGGACATGTGCACTGACCCAAATGCTGACAGCTTTTCAACTTATTATCAACAGGTTCCAGGCCGACTAGCATACTGCCCGCACCCATCATTTGGGCCTGTTTCCCACTGGCTGGAAACTCCCACTTGTTCTCTTCTCTCTTCCGACTGGCTTCCTACTAGAACTGAGAAGGTCACCACTGGACTTTGGAGAAGGAGAATGAACACACCTCAAGCGCCCAGAACATGATCTGCAGTACAGAAGGCGCTGAGCCAGGCCTCTCCTGGGACACTTTGGAATTCTCTTAGAAACACTGTCGTTAATTGCTGATCTTAACGAGACGACGCTGGATCGCTGCCAACTATGCAACAGAGGATGTGTCCCATTTTCCAAGTATAGCATTAACTGCTAAATAGGATTTGATCCACGTATATGCAAAAACTAGGCCCTCATCATAAAAAATTTATAGAGATACACCAGAAGGTAATAACAAAGCTAAAAATAATTTATAAAAGAACCCTTAAAAGCATATTTACATGCAGTAAAAAATGGCCCCAGAAACTAAACTGAAAGAGAAATGAAACCTCACTCTGGAAGAGTCCTGGTTTTAAACAAGGGGACCATACTGTAACCGCCAGGGGGTGGCAGAGGAGATGGGGAGATGGCATCACTGACTCAATGGATGTGACTTTGAGCAAACTCTGGGAGACAGTCAAGGACAGGAGAGCCTGGCGTGCGAAAGAACACAGGGTTTCAATGAGTAGTGACAGACCAACAGCACAGCTCGCAGATAAAATGCCTCTCGTCAGCTATCTCATCCGTCTCCACAAGGACTCAGCAGACTCTTTATCTGTTGTTGTTCTGTTGCTAAGTGATGTCCGACTCTTTGGGACCCTGTGACCTGTGGCATACCAGGCTTCCCTGTCCTTCACCATCTCCTGGAGCTTGCTCAAGCTCATGTCCATTGAGTCAATGATGCCATCCAACCATCCTGTCATCCCCTTTCCTCCTGCCCTCAATTTTTCCTGTGTAAAACAATGATAATACCCCCTTGTTCAGAAGGTTAAGTAAGACAGGGCATGTGACTAAGTGCCCTATGCAGAAAGTTCTCCTGTGATTTTTACCAAGTCAATCAAACTGCTCTTTTCTACTATCAACTTGGAGAATAAAATTTATGTTGACAATCAAAAACAAGATGGACCTTTCTGATGTATAATTCTATGCATTTCAACACAGTGAAGACCACTGTGGCCGTCAGCACAACCAAGAAACAGGCCACTGCCCCTGTAGGCAAATCCTCCTCCCCCAGCTCTAGGCCCTGGCAACCACTAAACCACCGTCTAACTATGTAATTCTGTCATCTCAAGAATTTTCACTCAGCACAACCCTCTTGCTGTGTCTACCCCAGCTGTGGTGTACTTCAGCAGTTTCATTCTTTTTGGTTGCTGAGTAAGTATTTCATCATTCCAATGTGCCACGCTTTACCATTGAAGAATGGCGAGGGGTGCTTGGGGCTGTCCCAGTTTTTGGTAACTATGTTAGAGATGCTGTCTGTGTACACATAGGTTTTGGGTGAACCTAAGTTTTTAATTCAAGTAAATACCTAAGAGGGTCCCTTAATGCATTTTAAATACTACTACTTTTTCATTTTAAATAAAAAAAACTCAAGTTTTACCTCTCTGTAAGTATAACTGCGGTATTTCAGTATGAACATTTTGAGAACCATCAGGTCTATAATGGAAGATAATAGCAAACTGGTCTTATATTTCAGGAATGAGTCCTTTACAGTCAATGTATATTAAGATCAAAATACTGAGAGGGAACACTAATAAAAACATAGTATGAAAAAAAAAACACCAGAATGATTGAAATGCTCCATCTGAAATTCCACTGGAGACTAGGGAACCAAAGACAGGGCGAGGCAAAGGTCAACTCCAAGTACCGACAGGAAACCGAGGCTCTCCCCTTGTGCTATCTCCAGGAAAGCTGAAGACTGCACAGAGACCCCCCAGTGCAGGGAGAGCACCCCAGTTCCCCCAGCTCTATCAGCTCCAGCAGGGTTTTCTACCAGAGGATGGCCACAGTCCCTCTACGTCAGGACTAGGACGACGCGCCTTGGTAGAGGCACCTGCCGCAGTACATGCCTCGTGACCAGAACTCTGGGGAAAGGACTGGAGCAGTCACTCCCCAGGAAGAGGTCTGAGAGCTGTCACTCCTGACAGCGCGCTTCTGTGTGCCACTTCAGTTCAGTCCAGTCCAGTCCAGTCGCTCAGTCGTATCCGACTCTGTGCGACCCCATGAATCTTACTGCCAGCCAAATCCATTCGTCATTACTTAAGAGCAGACTGTCTGGCCAAGCTGTGTGTTACCTGCTCCAGCTGCTTCTGAACCATGCTCTGCTGTTCGGTGACGTGCTTGAGCTGCTCAGCGTCCTCCTCTGGGAACTCTCGCCCAGCCTTCTTGGCGGTACGCTGCTTAGCTGAAAGGGCCTTCTTGGATTTCCTGTGTGCGCCGATTTGTTCTTCAAGATATTTCTGCTGCATCTGAAGAAGCTGTTGGGTCTCCTGAAGCCATTCTTCATACTGTTTACGTTGTGAATCATCTGAGGAAAAAAATTAAAATTCATCTGTGTTAATTTTCTAAAGAGTCCAATACAAGATACACAAATCCATTTTGTAAGGAAACAGTTTGACCATGACCTTGTCATAGGTATTTTGAAAACATAATACTAAATATTAGACCATAATGCAACTATTGAAGATTTTAGAAAAATATTTAAGAATACTAAAGAATGCATATTCTTAGGACACACGCTAAACTCATACCTATAAATACTATAAACCCAATCTTTGAAAAGCAGACTTATCTGATACTTTTTATCTACTACATCATAGAATTATCTAACCCAAAAGCCACTTTTTACTAAAATAAAACTACATTTGTATTACTCAGCTTAACAGATTCTGAAGTGATGAAGTAAGACGCAGCCTACCAAGGTGGAGAGCATGGATCAGGCATCATTTCCCATGCTAAGTGTCCAAAGCTTTAAGGCCTCCCTATTTCTAAATAGTGAAAACATGCCCTGAACTAACAGGGAAAGAACCTACAATGTTTTAGAAAGGACCAACATGAAGTCTGTTTTATAAAGGAAATCTGTAAGCTAAAAAAAACTGATGATTTTTAAGAATTCTGTCATTTATATTTCTATAAATAAGCCCTTAACCAAGTAAAATCTTTTCCACTTGTATGACTGTCATTAATATCTCCCCAAACAGTTGTATCTCTTCATCTTGTAGCAATATTTCTTATTCTTTGAGGGCACTTTACTTCATTGATGCCAAGTTAAGAAAAAAGAAAAAGTAATCTTATGTTGTGAAATTCAGAATATACCATTTTGACTCACTTTAAGACAAAGAAATGAATAAATACAATTCCAAGAAGGACATTAGCTGAAAAATTACATCAATGATAACAGAATATCGTCATACAATAAGAATCCACCCAAAGTCAATGGGCACAATAAAGCCAGAAAAAGCCAGTTGGTTATAGTAATTCACTTGTTTTTAAGGCAAATATGTATTCAAATTATAATCATTAATGAAAGGGGAATTTCAAAACGTTGGACTTTGGGTTTGTTCTTAAACCCAGAAGTTCCGTCCGTGTATGAACTTGAATCTTGTCTACTAAATTTGCAGGGCATTGTTCTAGAACAGGCTTTTTCACAAGATTTCAGAAGTTCTGCTTCTGGTAGAATGAGACCTACCGCAAGGAAAGCCTTTCTGGTTTCTGGAACCAGGAGAGCAGAGGTGAGCAAAATGAAAAATAACGGTGAAAAAAAAGTTAGCTAGACAGTCTGGAGAGTTCAGAAAGGTTCAGTTTGGGGAGAACTTTCAACGCTATCCTGAAGCACCGTGGGACCCCTGAAGGTAAGTAACTACGAGGATGTGGTAGCATCCTGCATCCCTGACTTCACACCACGCTGCTAAACCCGGCTCCTCTTTAAGCACACACCCTTTGCTGTTCCCATTTAGTGTCCTTGTCACTGACACAGACAGTCATTAGAGAAGAAGTGGTTTTACGCCACAGATTGTGAAGTGCCCAGTCTATATACAAAAACAGCAGCAGCACTGAAGAAAGAGCGGGGAGACGATTTTTCTGTATTAAAATACTCATCTCTAACCATAAGTATTCATGCACAGAAAAAAGAAAAGAAAAGCAATGAAATACATGCCTCGAGGAAGAGGACCCTAATAGGGCAGCAGTGATGTTTAATACAAGATTGAGGGCACTCTGACTTCAAACAACACACCTACACTAACTCCAAGATTTTAGAAGAACACAAATATAGTGCAAACCAGCAATCCCCAGAGAACACGTAACTGATTAGATTTATACTTACTGACAAAGCCTGGACCAAAATTTGGAGGATTAGGCCTAGAAATCTGATGTGTTATACTGCCATCCTAAAATAAGTAAAATTTACAAATAGGTTTATTCCACATTTCAGTTAAAGGGGGACAAAAACTTAAAAAAAGGAAAAAGAAGTGGAAGGGAAAAAACTTCAATTTCTTATGACATCTTTGAAGCTTTCGTTTCGATAAAAAGTAGAATGAATTTTGTGGTGACAACCTACTTTTTGAAACTTTTAAACTACCTCTGAACTGTTCTATTTGCTAGGTCTCAGCTGAAAAACAGTTATTTTTGAACTAAGAGGTTATTCATCAAAAATATGATAGTAGGGCAAATCAAATAGTACTTAGCTGAAGATTCACATAAAACCCTACTTTGTGATCAAATCTACCTGGTTTCTTCAGCAAATAAGACATAGAAACATGGGTTCCAGATTTACTAAATTCCACTTCACAAAGTTATTTACAAACAAGAACCAGTATCTCTAACAGGCACAAATAATAAAACATATATACACCAAACATTACTCTCATTTCTAATTGAATGTCTTATTTTTTCCAGGGAGGTTGAATAAATAGTTATCATCTCACAATTCCCTGGTAACAATCTGATAAATAAAATTAACTTTGAAAAAGCATTTACTGAGTTCTCACAAATTCGAGCTGTAGACAAAGTAACGACGACAAATAGCATCAGCACTCAGAATGCACTGAATGTAAACCATAAAATCCCGCAAAGCAGGTAGTGTAACAGTCGACAGATCAGAAAATGGAGGCTAAAAAGTTTGCCCCAAAATCCCAATAAACTCACAGTGGAAATCAGATTAAACTCAGCTACGAAGCCTATGTTTTTTCAACAATGTCAGATGGCTCTTTTTTAATGAAAATATAATTATCAGCATAATAAATCTAAAGCAGGGCAAAAACAAAGTGCCCAAAAGACATGTAGAAAGTAGGTAGCCTTCTGTTTTTTTTTCCCTAGGCAGAACTTGGTGAAAAGAAAAACTGAAAACACAATATAAAGTGTAGTTCTAACTTTCCTGGACATCACTTGACACTGAATATTTACACTTAAAGCTGATTGTTGTCAATGTTAAATACTTCAAAATTAAATTATTCCAAGGAATAAATTGCAGCACGTGGTTGTATCTAAATAAAATGACTATAATCATTATTTTCTGCAATTTGTAGCAGTTTTACATTTAAATGTAAGGACTGAATTTTAAAATGCTGGATGTGAAAACGTCTCCCTGGAGTTAAAAGTAAATGAAATCAAACCCTAAGACCCTAAGCACCTGGCTTCCCTCCAAGTGACCTACCCTTAAACATACAGATCCTTCTCAGAAACTACCAACGTTTTAACCTTAACTTGTCTTGTCCTTAAAAACACAGTGAAATGTCTTGTTTCTGCTGAGCTGGTAACATGCTGGGGCAGTGTTCTAGGACTTCCACTGTTTCCTAGAAGCGGCCTCACTGCAAAGGCTAGTGAGACACACAGGAAGGGCACTACAGCTCGAGAGTGACTGGCGACAGGCGGCAATACCTGAGAGGCTGCCTGCGGCAGGAGGGTCTGGCTGTCCCCGCTCTGTGCCCCGGGCACTGACTGGCCCACGAAGGGGAACCTGCAGAAAGAATGACTGAGCATCAGAGAAATATCTGAAACTGACACCATCTTTGTCCTGAATCATCTTCTCTTCCAGGGAAGGCGAGTAATAGCAATGTGTCTCTTGTCAAAAACACTGACTCGGGCCCTGCCTTTTTGTGCCCCAACTACACGACGGAGAAGGCAATGGCACCCCACTCCAGTACTCTTGCCTGGAGAATCCCATGGGCTGAGGAGCCTGGAAGGCTGCAGTCCACGGGGTCGCTAAGAGTCAGGCATGCCTGAGCGACTTCACTTTCACTTTTCACTTTCCTGCACTGGAGAAGGCAATGGCAACCCACTCCAGTGTCCTTGCCTGGAGAATCCCAGGGACGGGGGAGCCTGGTGGGCTGCCGTCTATGGGGTTGCAGAGTCGGACACGACTGAAGCGACTCAGCAGCAGCAGCAGCAGCTACTACATGACTGTGTGGAGTGTGAACGCTTCCTACTCATTTTGCCTCTGATGAAAGGGAAGCTCCAGAGATTAACTTTCCCACAGTGCCTAGTGTGGCTACAGCGCCTGTGAGGCTGTTCCAGGGTCCGCTTGGTTATGCGCCTCATTACACATTAAAATTCATCCAAATCTTTTAGGAAATAATGAAGGCATAGGTTTCTTAGAATTTACACAGACTGTTCATTCTGATCTTTACAAAAGCTGTATCTCCATTAAGAACCTTCATATATCTTTATGTCTAAAGGTTAGAGCAAATAAAAAATTGGCCACTAAAAAAGTGTCTATATGGTTAAAAGTATCTAGCAAAGTGTTACTTATTCTAGTTAAAACCTTCAGAAACCTGACTGCTTTGAGTGAAAACACCGCATATAGTTACCAAATGCTTCAATATATATCGTCCAAATTATTTATCAAACATTATAATTAATGTCTAAGTAGTAGATAATTATGTCTAACATTATAAATAATGTCTAATCAGAATTTGGAACATATGCTTTGTAAGTGTTTCACTCAGCTTTTTGATTCATCTGTTGCCCCTGGCCCCGCTATAGCCTGGTGTGGAACGGCCTCTCAATCCACAGAGCACTCATGTCCATCACCCTCAGCCAACTTCTGTCACCGCATGAAAGAGGGACCCTCATCTCTGCCTCTTCAAAGATCTCAGCAGAAGCGCTAACAACTCACCAACTGACTAACACATCAGTGTGTCTAAGTGGTAGAGACTTATGCTGAAGGAGCAGGGGTTCCAAATCTCAGGTCTGTATTTTAAAGTGCAGAATGAAATTTACAATCTCCTTCTATTTTGACTACAGGCAGCAAACTACAGTATTATCGGCAGTACTGTGACTTCTCAAAAACAGAACTTGTTATTTTCATGGCAAAAGTTGCACAAACCCAGTCAGTCATTTAGGTTCATCACATCATTTTTTTGAAGTTATGGTAGTTATCAGACCTACTGCCAAATTTATTCATGAATTAGAGAAGCACATACACCATAACTTTTACATTTAAATAACTGTATCTCAAATATAATTGATCTCTTCTGTAATATTATGTTTTTGGCTTGGCATTAAAATATTCTGAGGAGTTCAAAGGCTTTACTGGAATGCCAGAAAGTCCACGACATAAAAAAGTTAAGAACCCTCATGACAGAGAAACAGTGCTCACAGATGCGGAGCATGCAAGTCATTACAGTCTCTTCTTTGATCTCAACAATGCTTCTCAACCATTTCCAAAGTATCCAACAAAGCACCTTTGAAGAACTGTGTTTAAATTCATGTAGACTTCATATTCAGTCTCACGATCACCCACACTCAACAAGCAATTAGGCTAAATTGAGGCTCTATGCCTAATCTATGGACAGAGGTTCTCAAACAGCAATATACAAAAGAATCACCCATGGCGTCCGCTCAAACTACAATCACCATCTCCAGATACTCTGATTCAGTATGTCTGCAGTTGAGCAAAGGAAACTTAAGGAATTTTTAAAAAAGCTACCACATAATTCTGATGATGGTCCACGATCAGAACTTAAGAAACCCTTAGGGGGTGTAAATAATTTCAGAAATTCAGAGAGTCGAATAACTCATAATCTTCTCTAATGTATAATTTTCCCGTTTTTTCCTATTAATAGTGAAAAGGCTTATAAAGTTTCAAAGTGCTAACTCTCATATGTCCTCTGATGAGATAAAAAACCTTCAGAGTAACACGCTATCTTCTGTTCTCAGCACAGAACAGTTTAATGTCTGTTCTCCTGCTCACCCTCGCCTACTCAGGATGAAGTGCTTCTGTCCCAAGCAGTGTTAGGTCAGCGTTACCAACTCCAAAGCACTTAAACGAGCATGTATTTAACCATGTTGAATCTCCTGCTTAGTCAAGTCATTCTTGCAAACCACTCTATGATGCTTTATTATGTTTACCCTGCAACGAATGAAAACTCAATCTTTACATTCATACAGCATTCTGCTTTTGATTATATTCAGCTGACATCACAACCAATTAAAATAATTGCCGTTCATTCCTAGAATATGAGCTTTGCGTCACTATATGCTCCTTCTAGGAGCTAGCAGTGACGGCGCACACTTCTGACGCACAGCAAGCGTGAGGCATTGTTACCTACCTGTTCATGACCATCGGCGGCATGCCCATGTTGTTTTGCGCCATTACTTTATTTATGCCCTTAAGGGCCACCATTTTGGCTTTCATTATAGGGTCTGTAATTGCATCAAAATCTAAAGAAGAAACACATTTTAAAGTTACTCATGTCACAGTACTCGGTTCAAATGACACTAAGAAGAAATGTAACTGTCACAAACATTACATAACTTAGACTCTTACTCCTTGTTATTTAATAATCACTATTATAGGTCTCTATACTACGTAAAAAATTATGAGAACCTCATCCTGAATTTACTCCCATCTAAGTGATTAACGCATTTAATACCTTAGTCCTGCAAAAATCTAAACAAGGTATTTGCCAAATACTGTTATAAGGGAAATGATAGCAGTAACCTAAAGTGATGCACTTCTATTTATCTCAACTTTCAAAAGGCTCAGCAGAACATTCCACTATGATGAGAAGCTGCACTTATTACAAATACTAAGGAATTTTTGCTAAATTGGTTATTACTCAAGAGAAAAATGTATCAAGTTCTAATAAGGATAGGCTAAGGGAAAAGACCTCTTTGCATATTGAAATGGGCTAAAATGATGGAACTGGTAATGAACGTAGGACAGAAGGTCAGTTTTATTGTTTAGAAAAAGAAGCATTCAAAAAAAAAAAAATGGGAAGGATTCCTTGGACATGCGTCCTTTGATTGCTAGCTCTTTCTCTTAGAGGCACTCAGGCGTTTTTATTAGTGCATTGCTGTTTTTTTTTTTGGGGGGGGGGATGTTCCCTCAAATTAGTAAGCTACTAAAATAAGTTAGAGAGCTTTATATGACTAAAAAATTGCCAAGCATTCATTGTACAAGTAGGAACTTTACTCCTAGCATAATTTCTTTAAATTCACCTTTCAATGATTCTGAAAACACCTGGCAATAATGAGAACACATAAAAGGAAGGAACCAAATATAATATACAGAAGGAACCAGAAACGATTTATTTCTATTAAGTCATCCCATAAAAAATAGAATTGAGAACGTCTGAAACTCCAAGAGTTTAATTTCTTGATTTTCTGGGGAGGAATCTTGAAATTCTTAGTCAGTTTCATCTCAAAGCTGAAGAAGGAACAGAAATACAACCCTCAGTACTCTAGGCCACATGTAATTTTAACACAGAAAAAAGCTTGTAAGCATATCACATTCCACCCAAAGCCCCGGGTAACTGTTTCTGAAACTCGGAGGAACTCCTACCGATATTCGGGAAGAATGGCTCAGATCGCTGGCGGATCATGGCTTGCATCTGCCTCTGCTGCTGCTGCTCTTGTCTCTCTTGATCCAAAAGATCCTGCAGAAGTAGAGGCTGCTCCTCCAGAAGGAGGGGCCTCTCTCTGCTCTGCTGGGCTAACGTCTGAGGAATCATTAGCTGCTGGGCTCCAGACATCCCACTGGTCCCAGGCTGACTCGTCAGGGGCACAGGCTGACTGGCAGGTTTGCCTGTCCCGAAAGTGTGGTTTACTGGCGGCTGACCCTGAATGAAGCCTGGATTTACCTGCACACCCTGAGGGAAAGCATGGTTTAGTCGAGGGACTACTGTCACATTAGAGTTCATGGTGTTATCCAAAACTTGACCAGGCGGTGTCATCAGAGGGGGAGGCAAACCTGACACGTGGCCGGACGGGGAGGCCGGCAGAGTTGGTGCTGGAGATGCCAATGGCCTCATGTCTGCAGGATCAGGTTTTTCGTTAGCAAGCAGACTTGAGAGAACTGGAGTTGGCCCAGGCATGCCGCACGGAGTGATGGCATCTTCGGCAGGCAGCTGAGTGGCCCCACGAGCCGCGCTCGGGTTGGAGCCAGTCGCTTCTTGTGTAGTCCTTTTCTCCAGCAGGTCTGCCTCACAGGGCTGCACAGGAGCCTTGTCCCCATCGCTCCTGTCCAGAGGAGCAGAGGCCGGTGGGCAGGGAGGGTCAGCAGTATCTTTACCGTCCTCACTTTTCTCACTTTCACACTTGGCTTCCCCTTTAGAATTTGGAGACAGCACTTCCGTTTTTATCTCGCTGCTGACAGTGGATTTTTTCCAAGGAGAAGGCTTATCAGAAGGAACCACACTTTTACTGTCTTGCTCCTTTTTTTCGGATTCAACAGATACACACTTATTATCTAACTTATCATCAATTGGGACGTTGAGGTCCAGTTCCTCATTGAACATGTTCTTCTTGTCTTCCAGGTCAAGTTCTGGGTCTGTGTAAGCGATGATATCAAACTCCCCCGACCGTAAGAGGTCGTCCAGGTTGGGGTCATTAGCTTCCAAATTCCCCAGAGTATCCAACTCGTCCCCTTTGCCATCTTCTGTATCCAGGTTTAAATTTTCAAGATCTTCGTCATCTAAGTCTTTGACTTCAACCCCTTCAAGGTCTTTAACATCGAGTTCTTTGACAGATGGGTCATCAGGATCAAGCTTTTCTTCAAGACCATCAGAAGACTGGGTGGTTATCTGTAAATTTTCAGATGTCGTTTCAGCTGCCACAGAGGCTGACAAAGGGGCCTCTGAGAAATCACCACCCAAGGGGTGACTCAGAGACCTCATGACCATAGCAGACGAATGGACAGCATGGCTCTGCTCCTGCTGAGATGGCGGCACCTGTTCCAAATTTGGGTGCACGGGCAGCTGATGAGGGAGACCTTGGGAGGGCCGTCTCATGGGGTCTGAGTGTCTGGGGCCTGGGAAGTCTGGCCGGGGAATGAAGCTTCCATGGCGGGGATGGGAGGGTGCCTCGATGACGCTGCCAGGAGCAGCAGGGAAGGGCAGCCGGGGCCTCCCGTCCGGGGCCCGGTGCCTCAGCTCAATGAAGGCCTGGCCCAGTATGTTATGCTGCTGAACCGGCAGGCTCTGTGCTGGAAAATGTGCAGGAAGTCCACCGGGATTATTCATTGGTGAGTTATTTAAAGGTCTGGGCATATCTACAGATAGAGACCTTCTGAGCTGTGGAGGAACTCCAGATCCTTGCATTTGCTGAGCAGGTACAAGGAAGCGTTCCTGACCTGCCAAGGTGCCATGACCACCTCCTGGAAATCCAAACCTAAAAGAAGAAATAAAGAACACAGATAGTTAACATAAAGTATTGTACTGAATTCAGAGATAGGTTGATAAAAAGGAGAAGTTTTAGGTTAAATACAGATAGGGCTCCTCGGGTGGCTCAGATGGTAAAGAACCTGCCTGCAATGTGGCAGACTCGGGTTTGATCCCTGAGTTGGGAAGAGCCTCTGGAAAAGGAAACGGCAACCCATTTCCTTCAGTACTTCAGTACTTTTGTACTTCTGCCAGGAAAATCCCATGGACAGAGGAGCCTGGTGGGCTGTAGTCCATGAGGTCACAAAGAGTCAGACAGGACTGAATAAGCACACTAAATGTTGCCAAATGTAATAATGACTTAGTAAAAACAAAATTATCACCATTAGGAAGTATTTATAAAGAATCTATATGAACATAAATGTTTGCCACATACTCTACAGTAAACACCATACCTGAGCTCTGATAACATCTAACAGAGATCATAAACGAAGACCAAGGGAAACAAACAAGCAGATGGAATCGGTTGCTTACAAATCGGCATATGCTACTGGAGATGCAAAGAAGGTGATGATATGGAGGAGCTGACGTAGGGGGACGCTTGAATAGGAGGTCTAACGAATTTTACCAGAGACCTACAGGTCTCTGCACTTAAGAAAACAAAGGCATGATGACTGGACAGATTAATCTATTTGCTCAAGGAATAAGAACCAGGGGTAGTAAGAAAAGAATGATAGGCATTATCTGTTAAGACTCAGTAAGTGAATGAATTTCAGAAAAACTTTTATTTATATTGTACCTCATCCTAGAAAGAAGGAAAGGCAAGTTGCAAACAAATATGGGTTTTCCAGGTGGTGCTAGTGGCAAAGAACACGCCTTCAATGCAGAAGACTGAATAAGACACACTGGTTCCAGCCCTGGGTCGGGAAGATCCCCTGGAGGAGGGCATGGCAACCCACTCCAGTATTCTTGCCTGGAGAATCGCCATGGACAGAGGAGCCTGGTGGGCTACAGTCCATGGGGTCATGAGGACTGAAGCAACTTAACACATGCAAATAAATATAAACAGAGTAACAGGCATAAAAGAAGAAGAAAAAAGAAANCCTGGAGGAGGGCATGGCAACCCACTCCAGTATTCTTGCCTGGAGAATCGCCATGGACAGAGGAGCCTGGTGGGCTACAGTCCATGGGGTCATGAGGACTGAAGCAACTTAACACATGCAAATAAATATAAACAGAGTAACAGGCATAAAAGAAGAAGAAAAAAGAAAAATAAGGGGAAGACTTTAACAGGAAGGTAAGTATTAAACTAAAAAATATACCTGATAAAATGAAAAGCATATGTTAAAAGAAATGCCTCCTTATTACAACTCAGGCCCACATTTGGCTCTGACCATTCTACTAGTCATTTCAAAAGAGAAAACCACTAATTTTACAACCCTATTTCATCATGAGAAGTTCCTAGAGGAAAACATCCTTTCGATTTGGGAATTTCCACAAATATATACAGTGTAAATTAAAATTAAAAATCTAAGAAGAAAATAATTCATATCACATATTTGACTGAATATGGCAGTAACACATTAGAGGTTTGATTAGTATGATAAACAATATCATTGTGGCTGTAATGTAATGCTAGTACAGTCAATATTTAATAAGGAAGGGAATGTTTTTAGTCTGCAGAGTACTTAGAGGTTTAGAAAAAAATCTACGACCTCTCATGAGTGGAAGGTAACATTGATTTTATCTCAAAGGAATCAAGAAGTAAAACCGAGCAACGAGGTCTTGATTGAGAGTCGTATCAAAGAATATATGAATATACAAAACACCGGATCACGCTGCTGTACACCTGAAACTAACACAGCATTGCAAATCCACCACACTCCGATTAAAACAGAGTAAAAAGAAGTCCTTTCAGTTGGGCATCCCCTTCTGTTGGCAGTTTACTCTGGCGTGAAATGAAAAGCCTTACCTGAATCCATGTGGCCTCATCCCCATACTGCTGACATCAGGGGGATAGACTCCACGGGCCTCCTTTGGGAAAACGGGGTATCGAGGTCCCAGAGGAGGGACCATGGGAGACCTGATGCTCCCAGGGTAGGGGGGTGGGGGCCGAGCAAACGCCTGGCTGACGCTCTCTGGCTGCCAGTGTGGCAGGGGCCCCGGGTGGGGCACCGCTCCTGGATCCTGGGTCCCCTTCTCCTGCCGACCAGCCATCTTCTTCTGCTGCTGCTGCTGAAGGATGATCTCACGAAGCTTCTGTCGCTGGATGGAGAGAAACGCAAGGTGACTGGTACTTCTGCTGACCCGTGCCTTTTTCAGCCTCAATGATTCTAATACTCCACTATGGTACTGTTTGAATCTTAGTATTTCAAAGTATAATAAAACACGAGTTACACTTAGTCAGTAGGTTGTAAAAAATAGACATGATTTGGGTCCTTTCCTTTGCCTTATAACCACCACAGAACTGAAGCTTTCATATTTACGAATTCCCCTACAAACTCATGAATTAGATAACAAGAATAGCTCCAATTCACTGGTGTTGATTCTACCAATTTCACTTTTCTTCTCTGCAGTATGACAAATTCTACTGAAAAGATCTGCTTTGTATATGTTACTCGATAAAACAGCTTTCTCAAATAATACATTTAAGACAATTAAGAAAATTCAAGCTGTTTACCTGTCTCAATTTCTCTGTATCAGCCTGGGACATGTTGACAGTGCTCTGAGTGTCAGTTACCCCGGAGGTGGGTACGGGTCCGGGAAGCTGGGAGACGCTGGAGAACTGCTGGCCTTGCGGAGTCATGGGCGCGTTGGAAGGTGCCCCAAAACTCCCCTCAGACCCAGGCCGTGGCTGATCAGCAACATCATGGGCAACCTGAGTTGTTCCAAAAGCGTCAGGCTGTGGTCTCGGAGTCATGGGAGGCTGATCGTAGGGATCACGGGGAGCAGATGGGGAAAGGCGGCTAAAAGTGTCCGAAAGACCAGGACCAGGCGGCCTGGGAGTCTGGGAACAAGCATCAGGCGGCCGCACCAGAGGGCCGGGTAAGGCTGCTCCTCGACTATGTGCTTGCAGGAAAGGGTCCTGGCGTGGCATGAGGGCCGGTCTTGTCGAAGACCTAGTAAAACCCTCTGCAATCCTTGGCCGTGGTGCTGCTGGTGTTTGCGAGTAAGGAACAGACATTCCAGGTCTTGGGGTTCCAGGAGGATGAGCATATGGGTCAGAATGTCTCTGACTGGCTGCAGATGTAGCAAACAAGTCTGCTTGTGCAGATGGACGTGGGGTGGGCGGCTGCTGACTATATGGATCCACTGTAGTGGGCCGGGGAGTTCCAGGAGGTTGAGAATAGGGGTCTGGGTTGGAGCGAGATGTTCCTGGGGGCTGGGAATAGGAATCTACAACAGGTCGTGGAGTTCCTGGAGGCTGGGAATACGGGTCCTGAGATGTTGACCTTGATATGGGTCCAGGCTGGGAAAAAGCCCTTGAGGGATGGGAGAAAGATTCATTCATTGCCGGATGCGGGGTGAGGGGAGGCTGGCTATAGGGATCACTGGACTGGTTATGAGAAAAGCTGTCTACAGGTCGTGGTGTCAACGTGGGCCTTTCATAAGGGTCGATGGACAATCGCCTTGGTGCCTGGGACACTGGCCCGTAAGGATCCTGGGAGGGAGGAAGGGGCTGCATCTGACCTTTAAAAGGGCCGGGACCACCGTCGAGAGGAGCAGGTGTCAACAAGGGTCGAGCGTATGGGTCAGGGATCCGCTGTCTCTGAAATGCATCTGCCCGAGGAGATGGTTTGGGGAAATGGTCACTGGTGCCAGGGGCGAGAGGGCCTTGTGAGGTCTGGTCAGAAAGGGCAGGAGACCGAGGCAGGCTGAGGGGCTTAGGAAATGGCTCTGTCAGCACAGGCCGAGGGGTGTCTGGAGGCTTCGCGTAGGGGTCATTGCCGCCAGCAGTGGCGGCGCACGCCTCTCGGACCGGCGACGGCCGGTTGGCCACGGCCTCGCCCATCTGAGGCAGCCTGGAGGCCGATGGCAGTGGCCCACAGCTCTCCGCCAGGGCGGTGTTTCTTCTGGGAAAGCCGTGGCCCCCGGGAGGCGGCCGTGGGGTACCAACCATTTTCGCATAAGGGTCCATTGGAGACGGTGGTCGAGAGTTGGACGATCCAGGGGCAAACACCTGTGGGGATGGGGACTGAGAAGGCTGAGCCTGAGACAGACTCTCCTGCAGGGACAGGCGCGAGGGCGCGGGGGGAGGCGGGGGAGCTTGCGGCTTCACAAACACATCATCTGAGGGGGCGGGGGTGGGGGTGCTGGGCAGCGGCTTTGGAAACAGGTCCTTGTGGAATGACTGGGCAGGAGACAGACTTCCATTGCCGGCCTGTGGGGTCAGGGGGCTCTGGATCCCACTACTGGGCGTGTCTGAGCCAGACTGGCCCATCGCAGGCTGAGAGCTGAGCTGCTGCTGCTGCTGCTGTTGCTGCTGCTGCTGCTGCTGCTCGCTCTTCACCTGCTCCAGCTTCTGCGTGGCTTCGATCTTAGCCTGCTGCTTGCTTTTCTGACGCATTTGCTGTTTAAACAGGAAAACAAGCCTATGTTTAAGGAAGAATATAGCCCCCTTTGGGGAACGGTGGGGGCAACAGAAACTGTGTCTGTTGTCATCAGTTTCCAGATTGTTCCCGTATTAAATTATAAATTCCTAAAGAGGGGAGACAGTTATTCACCAGAGCATACCTAAGGTCCACAGAAGTATACTGTTTATAATATTCACTATAACTTCCCAAAGTCAACATAAATGTATTTTACTGAAAAAAGGAAAGCCTATTTTTAATCAGATTTTTATATTCTAGAAAGAACTGTATCTGAAATGATGACATAAATAGCTCTTTTCTCAAAAACCAAAAAAACCAACCTAAAAAGTCAATTCTTAAAAAATAAACCCGAAAGAAACACACCTGTCTGAACTTCCATTCCTGTTCATGTTCCGATTCTCTTTGCTTCAGTGGGTCTTTAAAAAGATCTGAATCGATGCGAGAGCTGGGATCGATGCTGTCTTGCTGTTGCTGCCTTTTCATGGAATCATTTGACATCTGTACTTTATTAATGCGTAAAGCAGCTCTGTTATCTCTGGCTTTTTGCTGTGAAAAAAGGAGAAGAAGATTATCTCCCAGTATATGTTAAAATTAGAAAAACTATGACAAACTTTATCATACCAAAGCAAGAAAATGTCAGGTTAAATAGTTGAAATATTATCCTTGAGAACTTACAGCCTCTTACATGAAAAGATCAGATGCTACCCCAACTCCCCTTCTCACAAGGCATGTTTCCATTGAAGACTTGTTTCTATCTCTATTTGAACAAGGGTAGAGAACCCAGGTGTAATCTAACATTTTTGAATCCTAATTCTGGTAACAAACTCCTCAAAAATGCACCCACCATTGAGAAACATTAAAAGTGCCCTGGCCTTACCTCTGCCAGCCAAGGGAAAACAAAACAAAGAATCATCAGCACATCCCCCCAAATAGCAATGGTTTGCTTTCTCCAAGCAGTCAGCAGCACTGGCAATGCATACGCTGAAGACCAGAGCACAAAGTAGCTGCGTGTTTTCACAACAATAATGCAGATTTAAAATGCTTTAACATGAAAGCAAAGATGTGGATCCAGTTGACAATCTTAACTTGGCTCTTTGGGAGAAAATAATTCACCATCTGAATGGTCAATCTTATAAAACACTCTAATAATTATAAAAGTTCTAAAACCTTTTAGAACACCCAAGAAATATGTCCTTTTCATTACAGGGGATTGCAATGCAAAAGAAGGAAGTCAAGAAACACCTGGAGTAACAGGCAAATTTGGCCTTGGAATACGGAATCGAGCAGGGCAAAGGCTAATAGAATTTTGCCTAGAGAACGCACTGGTCATAGGGAACACCCTCTTCCAACAACACAAGAGAAGACTCTACACATGGACATCACCAGATGGTCAACACCGAAATCAGACTGNGAGTTGGTGATGGACAAGGAGGCCTGGTGTCCTGCAATTCATGAGGTCGCAAAGAGTTGGACACAACTGAGCAACTGAACTGACCTGAACTGACTGAGTAATTCCTGGCAAAGTCCATATTTCAAAAACTCCTTCAAAGTGTCCAGATATGTCTCTTTTAAGATACACAAAGATTCTCTACTAAACTTCATACAAAAAGGGCTTATTGTGAAAATAACTGAGGCATATTAATGCAGTTGCAAAATATAGTACTTTTTTGAAGAGATAAAGCAATTTAAGTGAAATGAATTAACCATGCTCTCAGAATAAGTGACTTCAAGCTTCAACATGCTGCTTCTGTTCACCAGCTTGTGAAAATGTCACCCTCTATTTTAAGACATCATGACTGAGGAAATCACTATAAAACAAAGCTGGTTATTAGCTGTACAAGTTATTCAAGATAGGTTTTTTTCTGCAATGGAAAATTTTTTTAATTAAACTAAGACAACGAGAGTAAGGTTCAGGTATTCTGTTTAAGGATATAACACACAGCAGCTCTGTAAATACCACATATGGTGCTCTCTCCTGTGAGCTTGCTTTTCTCCACAACTTGGCAATTTGCTTCACTCTAGTCGTCCAGTCTGCAACGAAAGCACACAGCATACATACTTACAGAGCCACAATAATGACGCATCTTAATAAAATGGTTGGTAAACTGCTAGCAGTTACATCTGTCTTGTCCTTATTTTCTTAAGTGAATACTCCTGTATTTAGTTCTCTGTACACTATTGAGTTCCTGGCACACAACAGGGCAAGCATACCTCTGAATGCAGTGCTGCCTCACCATCAATCTCACCTGCAGAGCTGAAGTTTTTACATCACAGTTCTAAGCAGCCAAGATAAAGTTAAGCCAGATATAATAAATTTCCTCAACTATGTAAGATGCTACCAGAACCAAAGCTACAAGTTTTGGAAAACATCTATACATGAGACAAGTCTACCACGTTGACCAAAAGGAAGTAACCAGTATTAAAAATAAGCATCAGTATTTGCTTACACACAGACAGGAGAGAGCAGTGATTTCAACCTGTGTTAGGACAGGTTGAAACCAAAACTGAAGTTTGGGTGTGATCAACAGTCAGCAACACATGTACAAACGGTCCTGTCCATATTTAGAAAGAGAGAGCTTCAACAAAGCCAGTGACAAAGGCAGTCAGCTGAGAGGCCAACAGGCGTAACATGGTATTTCATGATTTCTAGAATCAACACAGCACATCTATTACAGAAAATTACTTTTTAAAAAGAAAACCTATAGTGTCAATCTAAGGACAATTTACACTGACGTTTTAAGTGACTTAACAGACCTTTCTAAGCAGCAAAAGAAGTGTGATTAAAAAAAAAATAACGTGAAGAATGTGTGTATTGGTTTAACATTAAACCACTGATTTATCAGCATTAAACCACTGATTTCTATTGTTAGGTAGCATTTATTTCTATACATGATGAATAAAGTACTACAAGGCGTCCAAAGCAAAAAAGCACATAAAAGACAGGGATCATCCATAAGAAAACCCACTTCTAGGTACCCTTCTAGTAATTTAAAAGCGCCGTTATGTTGACAGCTGGGAAACACTTTCAAGACAGAGCTTAAATGTCCTTTTCAAATCCTGGTTTGTCTTGCAACATTAACTCAAGATAATAAATCAGCATTTGCTTACAAATATCCTGTCAGTGACATTTCATTCATCCAAATGTTTTGTCCTCCAGTTAATAAGAATGTTCAAAAAAATGGTAATACTGCACCATCTGCTTTTTTCAAACAGGTTGGACAGTTGGGGAGAAGGGGAAATAGTGAGTTAGTTTCCATGTGAATAATACTTAGAACTGGGTCTAATTTAGCCTAACTTAATACTTTTGATTAGATAATAAGTTTCTAGTCTAGGAAATTTTTTTTTTTAGAACTATGTATGTAACACAATACTGACTTCCACGTATTTAAGAAGACTGCTAAGAGCTACAATCATTTCATTAACTGAAATTAACTCTGAGGAAATGGCAAATGGGTATAGGACTTAGGACGAAGAAAATGCAAAAGATGTCTCTAGGTATCTAGGGAATCTTCGCACTGCACAGTCACGCTAGTTAAGAACTGACGGTGATACTGGGCGCTCTAGTGTAGGGAAGCAAAAACCCAAGAGCCTGTCAGCACACGTGTGGGAGAGCCAGTCAGATGGAAAGCAGGGACATGCCCATGACTTACCCGGGAACTCTTCCCTCAGGTTGGGGAAATTGACATTGGTGTAGAGAACTGGAGCTACTGTTGCCATCTCACCCAGGGCCTCCTCCTTCTCCCACTTGAGAGTGCTCCTCTGGGCGTTTGACATTGTGTCGTTCTCTCCCTCCACAGGGGGAGCCGACGATGTCCATGCGCTGGTAGGATCACCAGCCACTGGATTAAATGCCGGATTTTTATCCCTGCCAAATGATAAAAAACTTTACTTCATACACACAGAATAGCTTTCTAAGTACTACGGTCAAGTACACCTTCATTAAACCCACAGCTACAATGTTTGATGGGTTTTAGCAAAGATCACCATTTTAAGACACTAACACTCGTCATAGTAAGTCAGACTGATAAACACCTATATAACAGAAATGATTTATGTTTCCATATAAAGTCAAGGCTTTTAAATACCTGGTATCAGCATAGGGGGATTGTGCTATGGCAGAGAAAGTTCCCAGTCCACTTCCGGGAGGTAAAGCATTGTGCGGGAGGTGAGGCCCGGGTCCAATGAGGCCGTTCATGAGTGGCATCCGTGAAAAGACATCTTCAGAGAAGAAAGCATATTATTCAAAAATAATTTAAAAGTAGCAGAAATATTTCTAAATAAAAATCTGTACTACTACTCAAAAGTAGAATTTCCCCTCAATATTATACTGTAAAATATTGCTTGAAGAGTGACTTTTGGCTATAAAATTTTGAAGTATTTTTCTATAATTCTGTTTACTTCATCACGGTGTGATGGGAGTAGCATGTGTTTTGGAGTCTGATGGCCTAGGCTTGAATCTTCATTCTGCTACTTGTGAGAAGCAGAATCGATCACTATTTCTATAACATGAAGGTATTCTATAATATATGTAACTGGCATATTGTATGTGCAGTTTTCAGCACAGTGCCTACTATGCAGTAAGTATCCAGCACATATGAGCTCTAAGAAAAAAAATCAATCTCAAGAAATGGGTTTTACCAAATCCTCTTCTTCACTCAAAATTTATGAACAGATAGTCCATATACAAATAAAAACCCCACCTATTATTGTTAAATTGGCACTTTAACTCGCATTCCATCACCTTCATCTCTTCTTTCCTCAGAGACATAAGGCAAACCATAATAAGACCACCCTGTGTTTCCCCAAACTCTGCACAAACACAGAACTCCAACCCTTATTGTGATTGCCTGTTTTCCTAAACTATTTGGTAGTAAGTCAACTGTCCTTAGCCAAGCAATTTTCCAGCCAAAAAAAAGGGGCACACACAAAAAATAACTTTTTTGGGTGTATCTTAAAAAATCCCTTCCATAAACTTACAGAGGTAATCATTTCATGATGTAAGGTAAACTGTTATGCTATATACTTGAAACTATAGACAGCTCTATGTCAATTATCTCTCAATAAAACTGGAAGAGGGGGAGAAAACCCCTCCAACTTAGAGACACACTTTCAAGTAACAAATACATGGCCTCTACTGATAATTGTAACACTCAGAACAACACTGAAGATCCATACCTATATCACCAGTTAGTTATGCAAATAAAAATCGATCATGAGGTTAGCTACTACTTGGCACCCCTGGCACAGTGACAGAGCACTCCTAGCCTCATCACTTGCCAAATGGTTAGAAAGAAGAATAACCAGAAGTGCCTTGCCCACAACATGCTCTGCACCACAGAATGTCAACTCAGCTAAACCAGATCCTCCATTACAACTCTCAAGTTCCTGTCTGAGGACGCTGGGGCTGAACGTCCACAGATTTTCAGGCTCTGTCTCAAGGGCACTGGTTCTGGAAACACCCGACATCAGGTTAGGGCTCCTGCAGAATGGCAGGGCGGCCCACTGGTTCGGGACTACTCCACAACAGCCAAGTGTTCATCCCAAGGATTAGATTTAAGGAGCAAGATTTCTGCATTCATTCCAAGTAGAATGTTATACCTCTATTTTCATCTTAAGAGAAAAGGAGGTTCCACTAAGCAATGATTTCACTGAAAAATATGAAGTGTCTTGCATGTAATTAGGCTAAACCAGGGCTCCCTTTCTGGCCCTGAGAACGGGAGCAGTCCCGTGGCACTCTACTGGCACTGACAACTGTGCCCGCAACACAATCGTACTGGAAGGTTATGTAACAACAATAGCTATTGCCTATTGGCCTGGCCCTGTACTAAAGGCTTTACATGTATTAATTAACTCGCTGGTCCTCACACCAACTCCATAGAATGGGTTATTATGTGTAGCTCCATTTATGCAAAAAAGAAAAAAGACAGACACAGAGAAATTAAGCAGCCTGTTGTTGCTGTACACATAAATAAATGCAAAGCATTTTTCCTTTACTATGATTTTAATTAGGAGGTGGTCTCCACCCACTACCCCGTACCTCTCAATTTACCATTACCTGGTCACACTAGTATCTTTTTCAAAGCGCAGATAAGAACTGATTGAAAAGTTACTTCATGTAACCTCCACTTAAAAGTGATTTCAAGTTACTCTCAGTCTTCCTGAAACTTCTCTTCTCCACTTTCTGACCTGCATAACTGCCAGCACACCACGCTCTGCCCTCCTCTCCACTCCTACCAGGCTGCTCCGCTAAGCATCACGACAGCCTTGTCTGATCCAAGGGACAGCACACCACCTTTCCGTCTACTTGGCCTTACGGACTGTGTCACGAGCATCACCGCTAAGACCCTACCTCGCACTCAGGGTCTCTACCTCTGTTTTTCACTTTCATCCAACCCTCAAAAGAGGGAAAGAAAAGGAGCACGCAATTATATACGAATATGAACCAGCTGTGAAGCATACAATTTATTACATTCACTTAAAAAGAGTTTAAGATTCTACATTCTACTGAAGTATATTCTCTTAAGAAATCTTACCCTGCTGATCACTAAACAGACAAGTCCTAAGCTTTTATCTACAGCTCTGAACAACTACAAATGCCTGTAAGTCAGAACAATGTATACGCTCATTTCTAACAAAGTAAAAACGCCTAAAACTAAGTTCATTACATCTCCACCTCTCTCCTCTACAACACAGACACATTCTGTCTCTCTCTCCTTTGTTTCATGTTTCAAGTTTACAGCATCACTGATTATCTTCTAGGCCAGCCTGACATATATACAGTCCAGTTCAGTTTCTTTCCTTTCTCTTCACATCGTACACCCAGTTGGTAGCACAATGCCACTTATGCTTACACTGCTGTCTATCAAATCCGTTTCTTCCTTTCAGTTACTACTGCAGATATATTCACATGGAACCCAATTTTTCTTTCAGTCCCAACTGAAATAAACTCATTAATATACAACTCTTCCCATCCCAAATCCACTTCCAATATTAACACCAGAGCTACTTTGCCAAAACATGTGACTCATCAGATCATTTCACTGGTGTGAGGTCTCCAAAGGCTGGAGGAAAAGAGGCCAACTGCCAACGCCTAGCTGTCCAGACAAAATCTAGCCCCAATGTCGCACTTTCTAATTTGGCCTCCTTAAATACTGTCCCTTTTACCTCTCCTTTGCTCTGGTACATAGCAGAGCTGCCATTCCTAAATAGGCACATGTCTCCCTGCATGTGATCTGACGATATTTTATCCTTAAGTTATTATTCTTTCAAACACAAATGCTGAAATCGCAGAGACTCTTACAGCTCTGCTTGAATTACACTCACTATAATGGACATAAGTTTGAGCAAACTCTAGGAGATAGTGAAGGACAAGGAAGTCTGGCATGCTACAGTCCATGGGGTTGCAGAGAGACACAACTGAGTGACTGAACCACATCAACAATAACAGAAATCAGTTGTCTACCTCAAAGTCTACAACACTACAATTATAAACTCTGGTGGATAGTCAGCCTTAGTCATCTGAGTTACATGTAAGCACATAGCCAAAACCCACCTCCTCTGCAAGTAGACATCAACATCCCTAATCCTCAGTATCTTATTAAACATGAGACTGCACATTGAAATGATTTAAACAATGATCATAAAACCTTTTTATAAAGGAATACATCTTTAACTGATTTGATTTTTGAAATACTTCTAGTTTCAGAAAACTTGGAGACAGTTGCTTTTATTTTTATATGCTGTGAAGAGAAACACGGAAGAGTTCTTAATGATTAAGAATGTGTATGGGGACAATTATGTCAAGAAGCGCTTATGAATCTGTTTCATCCAAATGTACATCACATTTGGTCTAGCAAACATCATGGTAAATTGATGCTTAGCGGCTAACACTGGCAGAAACCAACACATCTCAATCATGTGCACTATAGACATGCTCACGTATGCACAGCATTTGTGGCCAAGGTCACATTAGATCATCTGCTCTTTTCAGCACTTACACTAATACAGTGTATGAGCTTATAAAGCACCATCATAAATCATTCAGTTCAGTACAGAATCACAAAGCAGTGACGACAGGATATAGAGAGAGGACCCAATACTCAAATTATCAAGAATGTAGTCTGAAGCAGTATCTCCTTACCTATGCCCACAAAATTTTGATCCTAGCCTATCAGATTTCAGCTCTTCAAAAAGAGAAAGGAAAGCCTAAAATTTGTTCTGCAACTACTTACAAATAGAAAGAAGAAAGTATATTAAACAAAATAGGCAAATTTCCTATTTGCCTATAGGAAGTAGGATTTCAGTCGATAGTGGTAGAAAGGGCACCGATTTACTCTGCAAGAATTTACTGAGGCCATGCTCTGTGGCAGGTATACAGCAAAGGCAGCGGTGACTCTGGCCTTCAAGGAGCTCACCATCTGCAGGGAAACCCGTAATGCCCCAAACGGGCATTTATATTTGTACCACATGCTATGAATGTAAAGCCCGGGGGGAGTGTGGCGTGGAGACTTGCTGACCACAGAGGGAGTGACTGAGACTCAGACCAGATGGATGAGTCCAAGGCAGATGGTGAGGGCTGAGCAGTTCTCGGAACATTTCTGCGGGAACGACTGAGGAAAGGTGACGTGGGACCAGGACTGGGGGCAGGGGGGAGGCCAGCACTGTTAACAGGGGCACTGCCAACAGGGCACTGCCAGTGATGTGGGCAAAAGAATTCTAACCATAGAGTGAGCTGCTGCATTCCAGGGAAAGGCGGGGGGGTGGGGAGGTGGGGGTGTGACTGAAAGGAATTCGGAGGCTGGTCCTACCCCACCACTGCAAAAGAGGACCCTCTCTTGTCAAGTGTGCGTGCATGGTGGCCGAGGGGCACGTGGCGGCCGACGCGACGCGAGGGGGCACACGCAGCAGGGCCGTACTTACGACACTTGTCTAGAGGCGACGTACCCTGGCCATGCACGGGCAGCAGCTGGGGCGCAGGGGGTGGCTGCGGTGCAGGGGGCGGCGGCGCAGCGGCAGGACTGAGCACCGCGGTGAACAAGTCCTCCACGTCCTTGCCCCCGAGCTCTAGGAGACACGAGAACGAGCAGGGTTAAGAGGCTAGGAGAGCCAGGGTGCAGGGAGTGCTATTCCATCAACAAAGGATCAGAACACAAGTACCTGGGATTTTATACAGCTTGCTGAGAATCGCTCCTAGGATAAAATAAAGAGATGGAGATATTAACCACTACCATGTCGATATCCGGATGCAATATAGGATTTGTCACAGAATGATCAGAATAGAAGTTAACTGGCATGCAGACATCTTTGAAGATCCTATTACATTTCTGCGTGTCTTTAGAAAGCCCAGATGGAGGGCAAATGCCTTACCATCTGTGACCATCTTGTCAAGTTCAGGGCTGAGGATGCCATCGAGCTGCTCTTCACTTAGAGGCCGTGAACTCTGACCCACACTTGGCTGAGGCAGAGACGAAGGGTCATCAGCGCCCGGACCAACATCTATTCCAGCTAGAAGATCAAGGTATGTATATTAGAAAGTGGATTCTGAACACTCACATAAAATGCTTTACACTATTTACCTGCATTAACACACAACAACAGGATTAAAACAAAGCAATGGAAAGCCTGTAATTCTGAATTAATCTAGATTCTTAAACCAATCCAGGGAGTCAATCAGTAAAAATTAGGCACAATGTATTTGTAAACTTAGGTTCTGCTTAAAAAGGTATGGTTTAATCAAGGGAAATACATTTTCTCAGAAACAAAGGAACACTTCTAGTTCTAAATTGCTAATTCCTACGCACAAAAAAGCACCATATTATTAAGTTAGGGGTCTCTAAGAAGAATCAATATATAATGTTCAATATACTTTTAATTCAAACTTAGAAACTTGTGGTTTCAAACGCAACTGGGTCAACTATCGTATGCAGGTTGTAAAACAATCATGTTTCACACTAACATTATAATGGAAAGCTCAAAAACTCTTAATGCTTAGTAAAAACCATCCTCTGGTGAATAATTCCAACTACAGATCTTATTTCTGAAATATTCTGTAGTCAAAAACAAGATGCAGCTTATGTTCATAACATGCTGCATCTTACATGCGTTGGTTTTAAGCAAGAGTAACATTTAAAGTGGTTTATTGTCTATTTTATCACACTTCCTCAATATTACTATCAACAAGTGAAAATTTATCTCTTATTTGAGGTTATACTAGGAACTATCAATATAACGTTTGGGTAATAGTACAGATTACTTTCTAAAAAGAATAAAACCATTCATTAAAAAAAAAGAAAAAGAAAGAACACTACAGAGAAAGTCACCCAAAGCACAGCACAGGTGTACCATGCTTTAGCTGCACACACAGAGAAAACAGAGCTGGATTAGTGACACAGGAGCACTGTAACAAGAACGCATGCAGCTACAGGCTGTTCCAGCTGAAATCGCTACTGAAAAACAGAACGAACTACTGCTAGTCAGCCACCATCCACTGCTGTTTCTTACCAAACGCACAAGGTGAGCTCTCAACCTGGAAAGTGCATAAATCAAGACCTACAAGACCCAAACCAAATAAAATGGATGATTACCACAGGAGCGGGAAGTGGGGGACGGCTCAGACAAAAGAAGAAACGAGGTTCGTAGGCAAGTCTTAGCTCTGATGCAATTAAAAAGACAACAGAAGCTACTCATGTGCCATTTCCCCTCTTAAAGCAGGAAAGTCAAGGCAGATCAAATAAAATGATGAGTCTGACGATGTCAAAGAGAGAAGAAAACTTTTCCATTTCAATGACTACGCTTGTTTCACACACACACACATATACCTCTCACTCACATCATAAAATAGACACTGGGCAAATGTACCTGAATGATCAACTGATTTTGCAAGGTCATCTGAAATTATTCCAAGAATGTCATCATCTGTGTTTAAGACTTCAGAAATGTCAGCTAAGGGGTCATCAGCAGCACCTAAGTATAGTAAGTATATTTTCAAAGTGTCATCATTTTCCTAGACATTAAATTTTAAAACTCATTCATTCAACCATTTACCAAATATTGAGAATATAGTAGATACTGAGGTAAGTGCCAGAATCATAAAAAGATTATTACTTCTAAAGTAAGGAATTTTTCATAGAAAAGGCACTCCAACATTTGAATAACAAAACATTAAAAATTAAGACTTCTGTTTTTGTGACTACTGTATATTAGCAATGAAATAAATCTTAAAATAAAAACCCATAGGCAGTAAAAGTGAAATAGAATGCTGTAACAAAGCAAAAAAAAAAAAAAAAAAACCATTTAGAAAAAGGCATCTCTAAGAATGACATCTAGAAAACACAATAGAAGATAAATATTAAAGACAAACCTACTGCTTCAAGCTCCTTGTAAAGTATAAAGCAGATACCATCGAGTAAAATGCCTACTTCCAGTTCTACTCTTAACACTCTTTTTGACTCATTTACTCAAGAAGGTATTTGAGCATCCACAGAATTATGTCTAAGGAGGAAGGTAACAGGCACTGCTCCGGCCGCTAGAATAGAAAAGGGACTAACACACAGTGCAGATGCTCCAGAGCTTCCTCTTTCAGAGGAGTAAATAAACGACACCAGTGTTAGTGCTATAAAAATAAACAGTAAGGGAAAAAAGGATTCAGAACAACATGGCGGGGGCCACCAATCCTCCACGTACTCAAATACCCAAATCTGACCTACACTCGCCCTCTCTAGCCTTACTTCCACATCCGGAGATTCAGCCCACCAGAGATCCCAGGACTGCTGAACGTATGAGAAAAAACTCCGCATCTAGGTGAACCCTCACAGTTCAAACCCGTTGTTCCAGGAGCATCTGTAGAACGCGAAACTGCTGGAAGGTTGCTAGAGGAGGGTGTGATTGATGTCTTAAAGGGAACTGCCAGGTGCAGAATGGACCAGGGTGGAGGAGGGCAAGGCGTGCTGGGAGACTGGAGCCTGGTCGGGGAGCAGGAGTGGCCATGGTCCAGGTGAGAGGTGGTGCCCACCTGCACACAGTGGATGGAGGCTGAGGTAGGCAGCCACTGGTGTGGGATGGCATCTGAAGGCAGAGACAAACTCGCGGGTGTGTGAGATGCGGAACGTGAGGCAGTCAAGAGCCAGGGAGAGCGACAAGGGTTTCTAGCCTCATCAAGGAGGAAAGCATTAGGCCACCTTTAGTGACTTTATTAGTCAAGGAATATCAGACTTTTTGAATCCGTTTTTGACTGTTTTTACTTAAGAAAAAAAAAGAGAAGACGAGGTAAAATACTCCAGACTCTAGACCATCTATTTCTGTAAAATATAGTCTTGTCCCTTAAAACATATCAGACAGAATTCACACATACATAAAAATACAATTTTTCAAACTGAAATCCAAAGTAAATTTCGTATGCCCAAATATCTGTAAAGTTTTTAAGAAATAAAATTATTTCAGTAATATATTCTCTAGACAACAGTATCCTTGAAAGAAAAAACAAAAAAATGGGGTAACTGTTTCAGGGTAAGGTTTATTTGATTTTAAACCAGTGGAGGGTTTCCCCTTGCAGTCCAGCAGGTGAGACTCCACACTCCCACTGCAGGGGGCATGGGGTCAATCCCTAGTCAGGGAACTAAGATCCCACAAGTCGCAAAGCATCAACAAAGCACAAATAAGTAAAGACACTTAAACCAATGGAATTCTGTTAAACAAATAACAATCAGTATTTTTTAAAAGACTATGTTTTAAAAGTTCTCCTCTACCTGATGACATTTTATATCTTATTGACAAATTATTAAAACTGACAAAATGGAAAATATTGAATAACTTTTATTTAAAAAAAGAAGCTATTATTTTTCAGTTCCCTATCATAAAGCAAAAGAGTGGTTCAACTGTACAGAACATGGCATTCAACCAGATTTTGACATGTGTGTTATTCTAGTCCTCTGTATTTTGGCTTTATCACTAAACCATTCTCTCTTCACCTATTTTTTTAGGGAAAATGACTTCAAATAAAGGAAACAGGAATGAAAAATGGTACACATCAATGTCTTTCCTGTCACGGTATCTCCTGCCCAACCTCAGTTCTCTTTCTTATAAAAACTCAAGGGCAATTTACTTCTACGGAAGCCTTTAAATGGCTAGGCAAGATTTTTACAAGGCATCCTTCAAATAGTAAGACATCCTTCAAAACACTTGCAAGTCTTTCACTATACATTATTTTAACAACATACTGACACAGATGAGAGCAGGAAAATACTCAAAACAATTGAACTAAAGTAAAATGATCTGTTAACATTAAACAAAGAGTATGGCCTTTAGTCTCATGCTGAATGTGTGCTTTCAAATAACAGGGGGCAAGATTGCTTCTAATTATTTCAAGAAGTTAAAAAAATAATAGTAGCCTGTATTTCAATCCAGGATAATGCCAAGTTAATGAAAATGCAACTCAACATTATCAAAAGTCATCTTTCAGTGGATACTGCTTTGAGATTATTTTCAAAATTGGGTTTATAAAATTAAACGAGTGATAACTGCAATTCAACGACAAAAAGGAAGCCTGTCAGAACAATATTTAATTTATTGTTCATTGTTTAGTCGCTGAATCGTGTCTAACTCTTTGCGACCCCATGGACTGCACAATTGAAAGTAAGGAAGAAAAACTTTGTGATACCAAGCTAGCTAAACTCTAGAGAGCCTTGCTGATATTAATATTACTTTATACACATTAAGTTCTTGTATCTTTCTCTGATTCTGAGCAGTCCCTGTATCCCCTGTGTCTAGAGTCTCAATAGAGGACAGGTTTGCAGGGGACATTTGGCAATATTGGGAGAGATTTTTTTTACTATCACAACATCGTGAGGCTAGAGATGCTGCTGAAAATCCCGCAATGCTCCAGATGGCCTCCCCTCCATCAACAAAGGTTGATGGCCTAAACTGTCAGTGAGAAACTGACCTAAGGCAATATGCTGCTGCTGCTGAGTCGCTTCAGTTGTGTCCGACTCTGCGTGACCCCACAGACAGCAGCCCACCAGGCTCCCCCATCCCTGGGATTCTCCAGGCAAGAATACTGGAATGGGTTGCCATTTCCTTCTCCCAAGGCAATATATTCCACGGTATATTAACATAATGGGTCAGACGGCTTCCAACTACAGTATTCGTTTTTTCTCCTTTGAAATTTCTTGGGGCTATATAATTAATTTTGAAAAACATCTTAAGTTGAAGATTATTGTAACTCATCAATCATGGCCTCATTATACTCCCATATGTCGCCTTCAGTCAACTATAAACCAAGCGTTTTCCTTTACAACTTGCAAGAGTTGATTTCATGGTAGTAACAAAGATGAATTTATTTGATAAATCATATAGACCTGGTCCACTTAAAAAATAGTTGCATTTACTGAATGCAAGTTATATTTCAATAAAGGTAAGTTTTATAAGCATTTCAGAGGTCTGACTAAAAGGAAGATGAATGTAATGTGATAAAGAAAAATCTTGTCATTTACTCTACATACCGTGAGCTCCAGGTTTTGCTGGCGTTGAGGATGAACTGAGCAGCGGGTCTAAGGAAGGATCCAAGAAAGTGGTGTTTGTGTTTGTTTTATAAGAAAGCTGGGTTGTGTCTTCCGATAGATTATCCAAACTTAGTTTGTTTTGTCTTGTTGTATCTAGAAGATCTTTTCCAAAGAAAGCTTCCTAGACAGAGAGAAGCACATGTGGAAATGACTGACTCAGTTATAAAATTCTAAAATGAGAATACAGATAATTGTCATTTTGATAAGAAGGCAGAAATAATAGAAAAGCTTAGTATTTAACAATGTAAGAATTAAATATAGAAATATGTAAACAATAGAGATCTGTCAATTATTTTATGTAAATTCCCTTTTAAAAATAAATTTTGTGTTTTAAATAGAATCAAGTAAAATTAACCAAATAAAACTACCCAATTCTGTCAAATGTTTCTAGCAATCGCAGTAATTTGGTAATCCCAGGTTAGACTACAGTGAAATTTAAAAATAGATAAGTTTATAATACTATGGCATCTTAATTCATATTATAAGAAAAACTAAAACTTCATGAATATTACTAACATTTGTAGATGATCTGTAGAGATTAGCTCAAGGGTTTGATCTACAACTTTTAATATTTGTATTCTTCAGATTTAGCAATCTCCCACTGATGCATATAACCACATTAAAGACTTCACACACTATAAATCTGAAAGAGGGTTTCTACAGTCATTTTAAACGAACTATGTGTATAAAATTTACCACCATTAAAAGCCTTGGCATTTTATTCAGTTACTCATGCTGACTCTTCTCCATTTCAAGATACTTTATTGTAGAGACCACTGTTTCAAGGCTGGCCTCCTTGCAACTCCAGGATCTCTCCCCAACTACTCCAGCATCAATAAGGAGAACAATAGGAAGCAATGGGGACCTCCTTCACCTACTTTTATTCCAAAATTCTGTTTTCTATAATGTCGTCTGTCTGGAAAGGGGAGGGCAATTTTTCAGTAACTACCCACATTTAGTACACACTCTTGGCAAAGATACATAAACAAAAGAGGTTCACGGCATCATTTTTTAGTTTTATCCCCCAAAATGAAAACAGCCTCCATGTCTGTCAGAAAGCATATGACTAAATAAATGATAAACACCCATAATGCAAATACATAAATTTTTAAGAAGGATGTAGCTCTAAAATACAGTACTATTAAAAGAAAGCAATCCGAATGATACATCCAGCAAAACATAAAATACAAACCAAGAGTATAAGACTGTGCAAAAATAAATTATTTAAAAAGTTCTCAACGGAGAAACGCCATGCATTTAACTTGTGAAAAGGGACAGGGGAGGATGGTCTGTGAAGTCTGAAAACCCACAAAGATAAGAGCACTGGGCAGGAGATGACTGGCCTCTTACACAAGCAATGCTTGTATCACGAAGAAAAATGTTGAATAGTAGAAAGCATCTTGGAACATTATAGATTATTTACTTAATGCCCTCAGTATAAATCTGAGAGACCTGAGAATACCATTAGCAAAAACTATTTCTTTGTATGGCTCATGATGAATTTAGTGGTATTTATCAACCATCTGGTATTAACAGACCACAAAACTATTTCTACTGGGTAGATTACGTAATTATTTATACCTTATCTTGACACTGCTGTGATTAATAAAGAAAAACTAGGAAAAAACTGTTTATGAATTCCTCGTGGATTTTCATCATTAGTCACTATATTTCCCACTCTACTCCAAAAAGTAGTGAAAAAAAAAAAAAAATTACAATTGCTGTCACAAGATGTCCAAGTAACAATACCATTGTAAGTTTCCTTCATATCCGAAAGTTGTAAATTACTGATAAACACTAGGGGAATTACACCTGTTCACCAAAAGAAATAATCTAGATTAAGATTATGTACGACGATAGCAGCAATCAGGAAATCCAATCCACTATTTTTAAAGGCTCTTTTGTGAAAGTATGGAATGATCAGCTTTCATACTTCCAGAATGAATGGGTGTAAGCGTACTAAGTCACTTCAGTCATGTTTGATTCTTTGTGACCCTATGGACTGTAGCCCACCAGGCTCCTCTGTCGATGGGATTCTCCAGGCAAGCATACTGAAGAAGGTTGCCATGCCCTCCTCCAGGGGATCTTCCCAACCCAGGCATCAAACCCAAGTTTCTTATGTCTCCCGCACTGGTAAGTGGGTTCTTCACCACTATTACCACCTGGGAAGCTCCTAAAAGTGGTAAGTGTTATTGTAGCTGTAATTCTGGCTGCTAAAAAACCATCTTCATTCAGTGAACATAATTACTATAGCCAGTGCTGGGAAAGGGAGCCCACCAGACGGGGGTCTGCAAAGCACAGTGGTGTGCCTGGTTTGCAAGAATGAGCCTTTCCCAGCCAAAGCGTTCTTACATGTCTTCTGAAATTTAGAAGTGAAAAACTGGGATAAAAAAAGAACTCTGAAAAGTATCAAAGCACAAAAAGGATAAATGCAATTTTTAAGGGCCCTTAGAAGGTAAAAATAGCATTTGGGATGACAAAAACAAGAAAACTATTTTTCAAAACTCAAGACATCACTTCATATTTCCTTCATTAACAAATACATAATATAAAGCAAAATATTACTTGTAAATAGGCAGGGAAAATTTCTTCCAGCTTATTTTTCCTTTTTCGGTATCTCTTCTTTATTTTTTCAGTGTTTTCATTAACAGAAATAGATTCATCAACTAAGGTATCTGGTAACTGCTCACTCCAGCCTGAAACAACAATCACACATAAATATGTGGTATTTAAAATTTTCAGATAAACCAGCAAAGTAACTAATAATAAATAACTTACCAACATACACACAGACAAGTTTTGTCTTTTTATTCTTTCAGTTTTATTGAGATATAACTGACATACAGCTGTCTAAATTTAACATATACACAATGACTTGACAAAAAATTTTCACAAAAAGATCTCAAAGTAAATTAATATTAAGTATCATAAAATTTCATTTCATGTCTACTTAGTACCAGCATGCTTCCTATTGTGTCTTAATGAGTGTTTTCTTACAAAGCAGAAATTTGTTTTTATGTAAATGGTGACATCTTGCTAAAGGTTAAAAAAAAAAATTCAATGCTAATGAGTATGGAGAAATGGCTACTCACAAGCAACTAAAAGGAATTTAGCAGTACTTCCAACCTTTAGGTAGAATTTATTGGAACTATAAAGCAAAAGTCTTTTAAAAAATGTGTATCCCTCAATCAAGCAATTCTAGGTTTGGGGATTTATTGCAAACTAGGGATCTGTATATACATATTGTGATAATGTATGACTATCTGTGAATCTGCTCATAAAAATGTTATGAATGTTCAAATTTAAAATAAAAGAAATGCAAAAATCTGAAATGTTGGACTAATAAACAATATCACCACTTAGAGCAGGTGAGCAAGGAATCAAATGATACTCTCAGATACTTCAGGCAAAAGACACATACATGCCTTCTGAAAATCAATGTGGGAACTTATGATGCCGGACTACATAGGTTGAATAAAAAGTACTAAATATAGTGGATAAACATTTTAAACAAAATTTTATTAATTTACCAGTAATCTAACCAGAAAATATAGAACTGTCTAAGACCAAAAATTAAGGTCAAACAGGAACCACAAAAATAAGCAAAGTACGAAATAACGCTCTCTGAAATGCTGCTAAAACCTAGTGACCTTGAACTCCAGTTTTCAGAGCACTATGAAGAATGGGGTATAGAAGACAAAGCCTGCAGCCTCTTCCCAAGATGGCGAGATCAACCAGGGGTGCCTGCTACAAGGAGGGACCCAGGGCTCCACACCCAGGGCTGGGTGAACATGGAGCACACCCTCCCACTCCCGTAGTCCTCCTCTCCTCATTTATCACCATCCCCACCCCAACGGCAAAGAAAACTGTCACTGAATAATATGGTGGAGAGAAAGGCAAAACAAATGAACATCTTCCCTAAGAGTTCATAAACTCAACACAGCCCTGATGTGTACGAAACCTGGGTTTATATAACACAGGTGGACCAAAACCCTTTACGCTAATACTTAGCTTAAAGGAGTCCTGGGGCAGTAGGACCTCATGTTCCTGGCAGCAATGAACGCAAATCTTTTCTGAAGGAACCAACCTTTAATTCAGTTCTCAAAAACTTCAGAGAATGCTCTACAGAGTACGAGCTCACAGTTACAAAAAATTTTGTTGTTAATATATATGTATGTATGTCTCACACAATGAACACCATCAAATGAGGCAGTAGGCAGCAGGGCACAGGAGAGACAAGTGCAAAACCTGACGTGCAAAGGTCTGAAAATATCTGACTCTAAATCAACCGCAACTAGAGCAGTAAGTTGTATGAAGAAACTACAGTGTTAAAATATCTAAAAAGTAGTTAGGAAAAGCAAAATATGCATGATCGATTAAAAACTCAATGGATGACAAATGAAGAAAACACTAAATGACGAAATTAAAATTATTCAGAATAGAGACAAACGTGGAAAATACAAAAAATAGTTTCACTGAATGTATCACACATTTCTTAATTGGGGCTTATTATAGTCACATTAAGTAATATCAGAAACTTCTTTAAAACCATTACAGTGCTCCTTTTAAAAATGTACAGCAATTTTAAAAAAATTAATTCACAGGCCAAAAGCCTACCACAATTTAATGGAAAAACTTTATTCAAAAAAACATAATAAAAACATCAGTTTTCTTTACATTCTATATACAATATTTAAAATACAGAAAACGTACATATCAAGACCATATGGATCGCAAAGTCTTCATTAGAACCAATTCTTAAGCTATGGCTTTAGCAATGACTTAGCTTTCTTTGAAACTCTAAGAAATGACAAAATATTAACTGGAAGATACATTTCTAAAACAGCATACAATTTTGTTATAAATTATTGGGGTATCCTGTCACTTTCAGATACATGGTCTACGAAGTTTCCAATTTTATGCCAAGTACGTAAGGCAGACAAAGAATGGCCTGCTGTGAAATGACCAGAAAGTGCCACATGTGTCTCTGTGATCAAATCCCTAAACTGCTTATATTTAACAGAGGGAAAAAATACAACAAAAACACTTGTTAAAAATCTCAAAGCAACATAATCTACTGGGTTTAAATAATTTTCTTATCAAACCTACTACACTGCAGATATGAACTGCACCAGCACCTTACAGATCTCTAAGCAGCAGTTAGGTGGTAACCGTAGCATTATTTCCAATAGTTGTTTGTAATGGGAATGTCAAGACAAGACAGTAAGATCAATCAAAATCAGGACCATACCATCATCTCTGCTGGGTAACGGCTCGGAAATGGAGCCTGAGGAATCCTTTCTGATCACAGATCTTTTGGTTTTTCCTTGCCCAGTTCGACTTCTTTGTCGTACCATAAATCCACCAATACCTATCCAAAACAGAAATTGAGGAATCCTGTAAATAACTAACTTCTCCCTGTATTTCCTCCAGAAGCAGGATGAAAATGTTTAGTCTCACAAGTGAAGAATATCTCAAATTCAAATGGGCTAATTTAAATCAATAATTTCATTTTAATGCAAAATACAAGAGTTTGGAAATAAGACGTCAAAGTTATTGTTATCTTATTACTAACTAAACAGGAATAAAAATCCACTGAAATACAGAAGACTGCATGTACTTCTTCTAAACAATGTCAGAGTAAACATTATAGTACATTATGCTTGTTTCCTTAATGTCAGTAACTCACACATCATCATTCAAATTATTTGTACATTAGTTGAGGGAAAGCAGACACAAAATACAAACTAAATTAGATGATCCCAGAGAAAACCACCATGGGTTTTGGGGAAGTATGTCCAGGTACCCCTAGTAAAGCTCAAGACATGAGACACACACAGCTCCAGTGAGGGCATGGAACCTGGCACCAAACTGTGCCATTCCGGTTACTGGCAGACTTCAGGCAAGTTATTTACCTGTCCACCGCCTCAGTTCCCTCACTGGTAAAAGAGGGATAATGTATAGCATCTACTACACTCAGGTTACAAAAGCACTAATAAGTGAACACATATGAAGTGCTGAGACTAGTGCCTAACATACAGCAGCACTGACAGCTTTTATCACTAACAATATACTTTGTGACCTGATGGGCCCCTCACATGAGTCCCTGACATGGATGACTTACTTCCATGTAAGGCAGATAAGGAAAAAAAAAAACAACCCTCAACATTTTACTTTTAAGTTCCTGGAAGGAATTCAGACATGTCTAAAAAAGTAAGTGCCTTATAAGCCTCATAATTACAAATAAATGAAGTCATTTTTATCCAATGGATGAAACTCATCTAGGTATTAGTTACAGATGTGGCCCATCTGGAAGGAAAATCTAGTGGAAAACAAACACAAAGTTTTTCCTTACACATCAAAAGACACTTAGATCATTCTTATCAATAAAACAGTATCAATCAGAAGAATAAACATTGGACTGATTCAATATACCTCACGGCAGAGAGTGGGTGGGACCGAGGTTCCAGGGGAGGGGATAAACGTATACTTACAGCTGATTCACACTGCTGTACAGCAGAAACTAACATACCCTTGTAAAGCAATTATACTCCAATTAAAAAATATACTTCAAAAATTTCTGCTTTAAAAAATATAAAATATTTTCATAAGCAAATTGCCTCAAAAGAGCCTAAAAGTTCTGTATTATGAATATGTCAATACTTTTTTCCCATTAAGGCAAAAAAGTCTGACAAACAGGTCAGCTTTTCTCTCCCCTCCCCTGATGCAGAGAGGAAATAAGAGTTCTTAACAGTCACATTATTAACCAAACTATAAATTCTAGGAAACATAAGAACTCTGTCATATCACCTTCATATTGTACACTTACTAGCTGGTACTCCTGTGCAAAAAATGCAGTAAATTTAAAAAACATAAACATTAGAAGGTGAATGCTAAATCATGAAAGAATTAACAGTGGTTCACATCAAAGGAAAACGTACGCTTTATTGTGAGTTAGTGACATACCCACACTAAGGCATTTACTACCTACAAAGTGCATTATAACAGTTTAGCTCTGTCAAGTTTTAGTTTAGAGTTGTTAAGACGTTATATTTCATCCTGATTATTTCACTATAACTGAAGCCCTATTATATTTCTCTTAAAGTAACTAAGTTTTGATTATAACTAAAATGTCCAGCTAAGGCACTCCACCTGGTCTGTATGGTTTTCTTTTTCTCTTTTTGACGCCCTCTGTTCCTTCGACCCCCTTAGTTTCATCATCCACAGCTTCTCGTTCAGGACTAGATTCTGATTTTCCATCACAATCCATGAGTTCTCCTTCTGGAAAAAAGTAAATGTACAGATAAAACTGAAAAAACTACCAAATGTACGCTGCTATGTAAGAGGAAAGACAAAGCAAAGCGGCCGCTGAGCCACTCTGATCGTGCATCCCAACTGACAGGGAACGTACAGACAGACGGAAAAGGCCCCCGACGGCTGGAGAAGTCTCGCTACTCAGGGCACCATTCTCAAGAAATGCAGCACGAGGGTCAAGGAAGGGGAACAGAGCGGATGCTTGGAAGGACAATTATAAACCAACCTGCACGCAAACTATCATTCCTTGCTATTAATTATGTCTTCAGGTCCAGGATCCAAAGGCTGTCTCTCTAGCCTAGAACTCTCCTGAGTTGCAACTAATCTGTAATTAGACATTACCCAGTTACTGAAAACTCTACATACAAAACTGAACTACTAATTTGAAATGAACTTCCTCCCTTCCTCGGGATTTGCCTGTCATTAAAGAGCAAAGAAATGTACCTTGCAGAAGCCAGACTCCTGGGAGACAGTTTTGACAATGCCTCATTTCTTTTTTCATACCATCAGGGCTCTTCGGTATCTCTCAAAGGTGTTTTACTTTTCTGGACTGTCATCTCAGTCCAATCTCAACTTAACTGCCATTACCCGCCCCTCCTATCCCTCTCCTTGTCTCCAAGCTTACCTTCCTCCCTAATCGGTTCTTTAAACTGCAGCCTAAATGATCTTCCTATCAAGTTTCTGCTTAAGAACCCTTTAGTGTCTTCCCAGTAGCCTGCGAATGAGATTCACACTGGAAGACCCAGGTGACGTGTCCTGTGAGCAGCGCAGCCTCACCACCCCCAACCAACTCACACTCAATTCCCTGCGCTCATCAAGCTCTCCCTCCCTGCCTGTCCCTATCCCCCATCTCGGAGGATTTATTTCCTAGAGAACCCCCACAGCTACATGCTCCTGTACATTAACACTGTGCGTCCTTTGAATTGGTTCTCTTAATGTCCATTTCCTTGCTAGACTACATTCTCCTTAAAAACAGGTGTCAAGATTTTTATTAACAGCTGCACCTTTAAGCATGGATGCTATGTAATAGGTGTTCAATAATTTTCTCACAGAATGATGTAATCAACGAAATTAAGTAATGCACACAAAACGTCAGTTCTTAAGAGAACACTTTTAAAACTATGGTAATCAAAGCTTTTCAAATTATGCTTTATGCTGTGCTGCAGGGGGGAAAAGTTATCAAATACATTTAAGAATAAACTGTTAATACTGTTCTTCAATATTGTAAGTATTATGCATAACATTTCTATTATACCATTAACACTGCTTTTTTCCAGTAATATTAATATTAGGTCAATGTTTGAGGTCAATTCTATAATTATTCTGATAATTGCCTTCTATAGCTAAAGTTAAACCACTAAAATGCATTTACTGAAACTTAGTAAACACCAAAGAAAACAAAACAGTGGAACTACTTACCTTAAAATAAACCCACTGAAATATATATGAGAAGAAATTTAGGGTTAGATGGTAGACTAAAATTTAACTTCATTCTCCCAAAACCCTACAGAGTAAAGCAACTTATTTAAAAAAACAAACAAACAAAAAAAAAAAACACCTATATATAGAGAGAAAACAGGAAAGAAGAAAAGCCATAACTTTGGAAGGAGAAATCGGAAAGATGAAAGACAACTGAGTTAAACGCAAACTCTCATTTAAACGTGGAAGGAACCAAAACAAGAATCCAGCTTACATCACAATCTTCAAAAGGGTGAGGAACTGGTAGAACCAGGCACTTTGGAAATGGGCAGCAGGAAGCTAAAACACAGAACTTTATTTTTTATTAGCTACAGAAGCCATAATCCCTAGGACTGTCTCAACTCCACACACTGGGAGGCTGCCGAGCACACCCACAGGGCTTGGGACTCTTGGGACACTTTTAAACTGCACACTGGGGCAATGTTCTAAAAACAGGATTAAGTGACTCCAGGCAGGTTAAATGCTGGCACTCTCATCTGCGGTTCTTTGCCCACTAAACTCCCAGCAGAAGTTAAGAAGCTAAGCCTCTACACCCCAAGAGGAGACAGGAGATCCTCCTGGGAAACCAAACCAGTCCCAGGGAAATGCCCAAAGGTACTGGCACTGGAGGATTCTCCAAACAGGGAGCCAAGGGCACAAAAGCTCAGTCAACACATACCACCCACAGACCTGAAGCTTTTCATCAAGGTTTTAATCCATCATTCTGTTTCTAAAAAACTGTTTATCCAATCACCACTTCTACCCTTCACTTTTAATCACGCATGGACAACCAAGAATTATCAATGAAAGACAGAGACCTGAGACCACCAAAAGCAACTGGGAATTGAAAGACTATGTAGGAAAAAGAAAAAAGAAAAAAAAAACTTTAATGTAAGATAAAACACAGATGAAGCAAGAACAGGATGTTATGGAAAGGAACATTTCAAAGGAAGAAAGCTCTTGGAAATTAATGCATGATATTTAAGAACAAAAGGAAAATGAAAATCAGTAAAGGGATAGAAAGCTAAAATAAGAAAATTTACTTTACAGTAAAATGCAAAGATCTGAGCTGGAAAGGAGGAATGAAAAGACAGGGAGCATGGGCTGAGTGAGTGAGGCACCAAAGGGGAGAAGCATCAGGGGTTTCCAGAGTATTTCCTAGCGCTAAGGGGTGCGGGATGAGAGGCCACTCCGTGCCCAAGCAAAGAAAGGAAAACATACAAGAGAATGAAGCAGGCCCATCTTCACGAAATTTCAGAATGTTGCAGACAAGCAACGTCCTAAGATCCAAACAGAATCCAGAGACAACACGGACCAGACCAAGTTCTCTAAACGCTAGAAACTAAAAGACGCTGGATCAATGACTTCAAAATGCTAAAGGAAAACTGAATTCCAACCTGGAAACAGTCAGGGGAGTGGGTACATTTTCAGAAATACATAACCTCACAAATTTGCCTTCCATGCACTCTCTAGAAACTCAGAGGTTTCTCAAGAAGACATGTCCACCAAATGAGAAAGAGAAATATACGAAACCTCAAGACCCTCAGAGTAGACTAGAAAAAAAGAAAGGGGGAAAAAAAACACCAAAGAAACAAGAAAACCCTAGAGGCCTCTCAAAATGGGAACTGAGTTACTTACAGCCATACAAAGGAATATGAAGAATGGTATAAAGGCAAGGAAAAGAACATTAAGAACAACAAAGTGCATACCCCGAGAGCTTGGACATGAATTAAAACACCGCTACAAGGACACACAAAACGGCTGTTGCTGGAGAGGTGAACTGGCCAGACACGGAAAAGAGGAACACTCTTATTCTTGGCTTTAAAATGTGAATATGCTACTTGACCAAAAACAAAATTTAAAGAGTCAAGGGAATGAGCATTAACAAATCGCAAACCTACCCACCCAGCCGCTTTCTCTCGTCTGCACTGGCCCCTCTGAGCCTGCCCTCACCCTCCCTGCCGCAGACTGAGTGCGTCCCGACGCCCCCACCGTGTTGTGAGGGGCGCTCCCCCGCCCGGGGCAGCAACTGAGAGGGAAGCACGGTGAGCCCACTCTTGAGGCACAGACTCTGTGGATTGGGGGGGTGTCTGTATTAACAGGGTACTCCAATTTCAGTAGGTCAATTAGAAAGAAGCCTGCTTTTACTGGACAAGGAGTTTGTTTCTGATATGCTAAGGTGACTGTTTATGACTTATTTCCCTCAAGAAACACTCATCAATAGAGTTAAAAATTAACCCCACAAAGATGGGTATTGCTGCCGTGCTTCAGGAGCATTACACGCTCGCGTGGACTTTGTCCTGCGTGTGTGGTATGATGCACAGTATTGCGTCTAAGGGGATGTCTCTGCTGGCAGCCTCAATTCAGAAACTGTACAAGTGCAGAAGTATCTACCATTTCTCATAGCACTGTTTCCCAGAACAGTAGTCACTGGGAAAGCCATACGGTCTTTTTATTGATGCTTTAAGAGGCTTTATAATCTCATACTTTGGGAATTAATGTGTACTGTCGAGAAACATCTCAAACTTTGTGAAATGCAGCAGATTTAAGTTAGGACTTTGAAACCACTTTTCAGGAATTTTCTAATGGCCTCAGAAGTGACAGTTTTTCACCATACTCTGGGTGACAGACATTGGGTCAATTCCTCCCAGAAACACAGACACTTCTTTTCGAGCCCCCACCCACTTAAAACTTCAAAATGCACTTCTGTTCCACGGTACATGAAAAGGGACATCCTGGGCGCAGGTCTTGGTGGGGGGATCTTACACGGAAGCATCAGAAAGCTTTTCTCCCAACCACAGACCCAAAACCACATTACTGCATAAGAAATATCAGGGTACACAGGAGCACACACAGACCTACTCTAAGCCACAAGAATTTCTCATGTGACAACTGCAGCAGCCTCCTGCCTGAACTACTTGCCACAGCTCTTGTGCTTAAAACTGTTTACACTGCAGCAGAGTTAAAAATCTTTAATAAGCTCATGCCTCCCTTCTCATCAGAAGCCTCCGACAATCTCCCCTTCCATTTACAGTGAATCCTTAGGCAACACTCCATGGTCCTAGGGGACCCACCGAGTCACCCCTTTACACCTCTGCTCTCATCGCTGCCCTGTGCCCTTCTGCTCACCCTGCTGGATGCACAGCAAATGTGCCAGTGCGCCCCACCCAGGGTCTCTGCACTGGCATTCTCTTTTCTCAGATAAGAGTGGGTCAGGTCATCTGAGCCCTCAGCCCCACTGTCTGCATTCCCAATTCCTCTCAACAGCACTTGCCAAACACATTTTTATCAATTTATGCTGTCATATATATATATTTTTTGCTGTCATATATTTTTAATGATCTTTTTTTCCTAATATTAAAATGAAAGTTCCATGAGCAGAGAAGTTTATCTGCTTTGTTCACTGGCAGGACTTCCAACATCTGGTGCATAGCAGGCATTCACTAAGTACTGGTAAATGATGAGATGCGATGGAACAAAAGTAATTCTTTAGTTTTCAATCACCTGAAAAGAAACAACCACTCTCTAAAGATAAACAAGCCAATGGTGAGCTTCTTCAGAGATAAGCAAAAACAAACCTCATACTGAATTTAATGGGCTTCCCTGATGGTTCAGCTGGTAAAGAAACTGCCTGCAATGTGGANAAGAAGAAAAGCCATAACTTTGGAAGGAGAAATCGGAAAGATGAAAGACAACTGAGTTAAACGCAAACTCTCATTTAAACGTGGAAGGAACCAAAACAAGAATCCAGCTTACATCACAATCTTCAAAAGGGTGAGGAACTGGTAGAACCAGGCACTTTGGAAATGGGCAGCAGGAAGCTAAAACACAGAACTTTATTTTTTATTAGCTACAGAAGCCATAATCCCTAGGACTGTCTCAACTCCACACACTGGGAGGCTGCCGAGCACACCCACAGGGCTTGGGACTCTTGGGACACTTTTAAACTGCACACTGGGGCAATGTTCTAAAAACAGGATTAAGTGACTCCAGGCAGGTTAAATGCTGGCACTCTCATCTGCGGTTCTTTGCCCACTAAACTCCCAGCAGAAGTTAAGAAGCTAAGCCTCTACACCCCAAGAGGAGACAGGAGATCCTCCTGGGAAACCAAACCAGTCCCAGGGAAATGCCCAAAGGTACTGGCACTGGAGGATTCTCCAAACAGGGAGCCAAGGGCACAAAAGCTCAGTCAACACATACCACCCACAGACCTGAAGCTTTTCATCAAGGTTTTAATCCATCATTCTGTTTCTAAAAAACTGTTTATCCAATCACCACTTCTACCCTTCACTTTTAATCACGCATGGACAACCAAGAATTATCAATGAAAGACAGAGACCTGAGACCACCAAAAGCAACTGGGAATTGAAAGACTATGTAGGAAAAAGAAAAAAGAAAAAAAAAACTTTAATGTAAGATAAAACACAGATGAAGCAAGAACAGGATGTTATGGAAAGGAACATTTCAAAGGAAGAAAGCTCTTGGAAATTAATGCATGATATTTAAGAACAAAAGGAAAATGAAAATCAGTAAAGGGATAGAAAGCTAAAATAAGAAAATTTACTTTACAGTAAAATGCAAAGATCTGAGCTGGAAAGGAGGAATGAAAAGACAGGGAGCATGGGCTGAGTGAGTGAGGCACCAAAGGGGAGAAGCATCAGGGGTTTCCAGAGTATTTCCTAGCGCTAAGGGGTGCGGGATGAGAGGCCACTCCGTGCCCAAGCAAAGAAAGGAAAACATACAAGAGAATGAAGCAGGCCCATCTTCACGAAATTTCAGAATGTTGCAGACAAGCAACGTCCTAAGATCCAAACAGAATCCAGAGACAACACGGACCAGACCAAGTTCTCTAAACGCTAGAAACTAAAAGACGCTGGATCAATGACTTCAAAATGCTAAAGGAAAACTGAATTCCAACCTGGAAACAGTCAGGGGAGTGGGTACATTTTCAGAAATACATAACCTCACAAATTTGCCTTCCATGCACTCTCTAGAAACTCAGAGGTTTCTCAAGAAGACATGTCCACCAAATGAGAAAGAGAAATATACGAAACCTCAAGACCCTCAGAGTAGACTAGAAAAAAAGAAAGGGGGAAAAAAAACACCAAAGAAACAAGAAAACCCTAGAGGCCTCTCAAAATGGGAACTGAGTTACTTACAGCCATACAAAGGAATATGAAGAATGGTATAAAGGCAAGGAAAAGAACATTAAGAACAACAAAGTGCATACCCCGAGAGCTTGGACATGAATTAAAACACCGCTACAAGGACACACAAAACGGCTGTTGCTGGAGAGGTGAACTGGCCAGACACGGAAAAGAGGAACACTCTTATTCTTGGCTTTAAAATGTGAATATGCTACTTGACCAAAAACAAAATTTAAAGAGTCAAGGGAATGAGCATTAACAAATCGCAAACCTACCCACCCAGCCGCTTTCTCTCGTCTGCACTGGCCCCTCTGAGCCTGCCCTCACCCTCCCTGCCGCAGACTGAGTGCGTCCCGACGCCCCCACCGTGTTGTGAGGGGCGCTCCCCCGCCCGGGGCAGCAACTGAGAGGGAAGCACGGTGAGCCCACTCTTGAGGCACAGACTCTGTGGATTGGGGGGGTGTCTGTATTAACAGGGTACTCCAATTTCAGTAGGTCAATTAGAAAGAAGCCTGCTTTTACTGGACAAGGAGTTTGTTTCTGATATGCTAAGGTGACTGTTTATGACTTATTTCCCTCAAGAAACACTCATCAATAGAGTTAAAAATTAACCCCACAAAGATGGGTATTGCTGCCGTGCTTCAGGAGCATTACACGCTCGCGTGGACTTTGTCCTGCGTGTGTGGTATGATGCACAGTATTGCGTCTAAGGGGATGTCTCTGCTGGCAGCCTCAATTCAGAAACTGTACAAGTGCAGAAGTATCTACCATTTCTCATAGCACTGTTTCCCAGAACAGTAGTCACTGGGAAAGCCATACGGTCTTTTTATTGATGCTTTAAGAGGCTTTATAATCTCATACTTTGGGAATTAATGTGTACTGTCGAGAAACATCTCAAACTTTGTGAAATGCAGCAGATTTAAGTTAGGACTTTGAAACCACTTTTCAGGAATTTTCTAATGGCCTCAGAAGTGACAGTTTTTCACCATACTCTGGGTGACAGACATTGGGTCAATTCCTCCCAGAAACACAGACACTTCTTTTCGAGCCCCCACCCACTTAAAACTTCAAAATGCACTTCTGTTCCACGGTACATGAAAAGGGACATCCTGGGCGCAGGTCTTGGTGGGGGGATCTTACACGGAAGCATCAGAAAGCTTTTCTCCCAACCACAGACCCAAAACCACATTACTGCATAAGAAATATCAGGGTACACAGGAGCACACACAGACCTACTCTAAGCCACAAGAATTTCTCATGTGACAACTGCAGCAGCCTCCTGCCTGAACTACTTGCCACAGCTCTTGTGCTTAAAACTGTTTACACTGCAGCAGAGTTAAAAATCTTTAATAAGCTCATGCCTCCCTTCTCATCAGAAGCCTCCGACAATCTCCCCTTCCATTTACAGTGAATCCTTAGGCAACACTCCATGGTCCTAGGGGACCCACCGAGTCACCCCTTTACACCTCTGCTCTCATCGCTGCCCTGTGCCCTTCTGCTCACCCTGCTGGATGCACAGCAAATGTGCCAGTGCGCCCCACCCAGGGTCTCTGCACTGGCATTCTCTTTTCTCAGATAAGAGTGGGTCAGGTCATCTGAGCCCTCAGCCCCACTGTCTGCATTCCCAATTCCTCTCAACAGCACTTGCCAAACACATTTTTATCAATTTATGCTGTCATATATATATATTTTTTGCTGTCATATATTTTTAATGATCTTTTTTTCCTAATATTAAAATGAAAGTTCCATGAGCAGAGAAGTTTATCTGCTTTGTTCACTGGCAGGACTTCCAACATCTGGTGCATAGCAGGCATTCACTAAGTACTGGTAAATGATGAGATGCGATGGAACAAAAGTAATTCTTTAGTTTTCAATCACCTGAAAAGAAACAACCACTCTCTAAAGATAAACAAGCCAATGGTGAGCTTCTTCAGAGATAAGCAAAAACAAACCTCATACTGAATTTAATGGGCTTCCCTGATGGTTCAGCTGGTAAAGAAACTGCCTGCAATGTGGAAGACCTGGGTTCGATCTCTGGGTTGGGAAGATCCCCTGGAGAAGGGAAAGGCTATCCACTCCAGTATTCTGACCTGGAGAATTCCATGGACTATACAGTCATCAGGTTGCAAAGAGTCGGACATGAGCAACTTTCATTCAGAGTTACTTTTTTATCACAAGGATCCAGCTAAAAAAAACTATGTGTTTTAACCAAGAAAATGTTTACAAACAGACGTTTTATAATAGCCATCTGTGAATGTAATTTTACACTTGAACAAATGATGGTTTTTCATTTCTAGAATGCATGAATGGGGTTCTACTTGAACTTGGCCATGGCATCCAAGCTCACACCCATCTGAGGAGGCTTTCACTGCCATCTAGCAAGTCCTGAATTTTCAGATTTGTGATCTTCAAACATACAATGCTCCTGGAAATTCCTGTAACTTTATTCTGTAAGGATACATGAAAGGAAGAGAACCCAAAAAGGCAAGATGCAAGATGACCACTCTCTTAGGACAGGGTCACACCAAGGGCTATCCTCTAAGTCAGCAGGCTTTTGTTGCTCTTTAGTGGATAAGTCACGTCCGACTCTCTGCAAACCCACAGATTGTTTCCCGCCAGGCTCCTCTGTCCATGGGATCACCCAGGCGAGAATACTGGAGTGAGCAGCCATTTCCTCCTCCAGGGAATCTTTTGGACCAGGGATCGAACCTGTATCTCCTGCATTAGCAGACAGATTCTTTACCACTGAGCCACCTGGGAAGCCCCCAGCAGGATTCACCCTTGGGTGAATCACATGCTGTAAAAGCTCTTTTAGTTTTTTGCCAATGTATTCCACGGAGAACATGCCAAGTCTCACCTCGACTATCATCCATCTCGCCGTCCCTGGAGTGCTCTGACTGGATGTCTGGAGGGGTCTGAAGGACAGCCACACTATTCTGGTTTATGATCTTCAGCTTCAGCTTTGGTTTTGACCGTTTTCTTCTTGGAACAGTAACCGTGAGGCTCTGTAACTGAGTCATCCCTGATTCCGTCAAACACACACCATCCTGGGTGTAGGTCTTGGGTGGATCTAAAATTACAATATCCCAAGGAAAAAAAAAATAAATTCTCCTCTTAATTTTGATTGATAAGTTGATTACTGTCCAATAAGGCCCATGTCAAGGCAATGTGACTTCTATAAACAAATTACCTATGCAATGCACAATTAGCAGTATTCAATTAAAAGTAATAGCTGGCCAAGCTTCCTTGAATTATAGACAGATGTCTTGTAAATTTTTTTTTAAAAAGGTCTTCTTGGCATTTCTATCTTCATGTATCAATACAGGAATTTAAAAAGCAAGCACTGAAGCTAAAAAGCAGTGCTTCAGCCACTCAAGTATGAGTTTTTTCCTAGAGTAGCCTTTCAGTGTAAAGGGTGAGGATGAATTTACACAAGAGAAATAAGAATACTCCAGAAGCCCATTTGGAAATCAAAGTTATCAGTATAACCACCTACAAGGAGAGGTAGCAAATAACCAAAAATCCTGCAGAATTTGAAGTGTACAAAGCTGCTGCTCATTAGAACAATTTCTATACTATCCAAATGTTTTTGTATCAAATGACATCAAACTAGAACTATGAAAAGAATGACAGTTTAAGAGTATCCTGTTAATCACTATTCTAGGCTGATCTGTTACAGAAGAAGAATAAATTCTGAAGAGATCTGTTTGCTAACTAAGCTTCATTGTTTAACTAAACACAATAATGTATCAATGAAATCAAAGCAAGTATGTAGTTAGCAGTTATTTCAAAAGTGGTTATTTTCACTGCCAATTTGCTGAGATTTGTAGGAATACTATCACACTAAAGCTGGAAAAGACAGGCATTTTGTGTATTATTAGAGAAATGATTATCAACATCAGGGACTTTACACTGAGAATGATTAAGGCAGGAGTCATGTAACAAGTCAATTACATAAAAATCAAGCGTTTCTTTGCAGTCAAGGAAAAGCATTTCAGATTTTACCTAGTTCTTTCACTTTTGTGACAATTTGTGCTACAAGTGAAGATTCACAGCAGTCTGAGGAAGGCACTGAAATTAAAAAAAAAAAAAACTCATAACTTTTTCAAAAAATTTAAAACATATCTAAAGATTTACATATGGCTAAAGTTTCTACTGCTACACCCATTTTAGTGAAATAAATGCTTGAATACTAAGCAGACTTAAAAGCTATCCTGAAAACAACAAAACAACAGAAACAGTGGATGAAATACACACTACGTAGAAGAAAAACTGATAAAGGATTGGTGTTAAAAACAAAAAAGGATCGATGTACTGGGTTTCTACATGTGCCTAATAATTACAAAATTATGAGTCTTGAAAGTGAAATATTCTTAATTTACTTCCTTTATGTAAGAAGATTGTTTTAATATATTAAGTTGAGGTAATAAGAGTTAATTTAAAACAAAAAGCAACTTATTTTTCATAAAACGCTTTCCAAATAACAGCTTCACAAAGAGAGAAAAAGGAGCAGCGTTGAGCCCACTCGCTGGTTCAGGACTACAAGCACAGGAGAGCTGTACGAGAGAGCAGACTCACCACTCAGATCACCTCTTACCATTTGATGTAGGCATATAGGGTCTGCACAGGCTACAATCGAAACCAATGTCTGCTACATTCTCCACTTCCTCTTCAGTGCTGAAGTTCTGACAAACTGCATGCATCCACCTAGAAAGACCACATTCATATTTTTGAAAAAAAGAATACACTAAGGATGGTTTCCTTTTAAAAACTGCAACAGTAGCTAACAGCCTGAAACCATGAAGCTCCTAAGTCTCACACGCTCCCTCTATCCAGTCCCCGTTTCTCTCTCTCCTAACCGCCCCTGCTGGCCCACAGAAACCATCAGCGCTGAAAGAAAAAAGGAAAGCAAACAAGTACCAGGAAAGAAGCGGAAGCAATTCGTTTGAGGAGGATTAGACAACCACTTTGCCATCTATCACAGACAGCCAGGACTTGGCTCAAAGTGAAGATGTCAGTCACTCAGTCACATCCGACTCTCGGCGACCCCACGGACTGTAATCCGCCAGGCTCCTCTGTCCGTGGAATTCTCCGGGCAAGCGTACTGGAGTGGGTGGCCATGCCCTTCTCCAGGGGATCTTCCCTTCCCAAGGACTGAACCTGGGTCTCCTGCATTACAGGCAGATTCTTTACGGTCTGCGCCACAAAGGAAGCTGGTCAGGGCAAGCAGAAAGGAATGGACAAGACTATGTGTGATGGAGCATGCACGGGCTCCAGATGACGTGTCTCCTGTGAGGTGGACAGAGCTCACGGAAGGGAATAGTCAGTGGGAAACGAAAGCTGTCATTCTGCCTTACAACAAAGAACTGGTAGGCAGAGTCCCGAGAATCCTACGCTACTGATGAGATGCTATGCTGACCAACACTATGCAAGCAGTGCTAACATAGCACAGCAACAGGCTGCTGCAATCAGCCCTCAGGAAACGCCAAGTGAAGCATGTTAAGCCTGGAATTGAGAATATGAAGAAGAAAACTTCAGTTTCTAGCCAACTAAAAATATCTGGAAAGGAAAGATCTTAACTTCTTAAATTTAAGATAGAAGAAAATTTCTTTTCCAGTTTTCTTTTGCTGTATTTAAGGGAGAGAAGCTCGCAAAACAAGAGGGGAGAGAGGAGAGCGCAGTACCTGTCACACTGTCTGCACTGCAGAATCAGGTCCTCTTCTCGGTAGTTCCGGTGGCAGACGGGGCAGGCGGACAAGCTGGCGCAGGGGGCACACTGGGTGTAGTTGTTCTGCCACTCACATCTCGGGCCTGCAGACGTAGCTCCACAGTGTCTGCACCACACACACCTGTAACCCAACACACAGAGGCCTCAGCCCAACGTACTCAAGCTACGGCGTGGCTGAAATTCACAGAGCCACACACGAACAGGATGGGGGGAGGCATTCAGTGCAGGCTGGACATACTTTCTGATGGGTGACACCTATCATCGTTAACGCCTATCACACAATTAAGCAGATGTGGCTAATCTGAAAACTACAATGATGTGGCTCAGGTCTGAACTTAAACGTCTGATGAGGAAACCAAAGCCCCAGGGTACCATTTGCACTTCCAGCCTCCTTTGGGAACGGTCTGCAGGGGAGGGTCGAGGCAGTAGGTGTGGTAGCTTATGTCACAGTCGTCGCACAGCAGGAGCCGTCCTGGGTCCGTCGCCTTCCCACAGGCCTCACACACGGTGCACTCAAGGCACCGCCAGCCCTTGCTCAGAACCACTTTAGTGATCTGCAAAGGAAACCACCAAGCCGTGTGATTCATACGTTAGCCTGTGCCTCACACAAACAGGATCAAGCGCACCCTGCAAATGGATACGGTGGTCCCACGCCCAGGAGCAACAGAGGGCCAAGCGTGAGTGCTCACTGCGGCCCAGTCCCGGGTGGCTACCTGCCTGTGCTTTCAAGAGTCTGCCTAGCAGACACAGTAACTGACATTTTCATGCTTCAGTTTATAGAACTAGTGTGCTCTGGAGTTTATGGGCTTTAAAGAAATCAAGTAAATTATCCCATAATTGTCTCTTTTATTATTATTTACTTGGTGGTGATAGGATCTTTAGTTGCAGATGTGAACTTTCAGGTGCACGGGAAACTTAAGTTTCCTGACAGGAATCGAACCCGGGTCCCCTGCACTGGGAGTGTGGAGTTTTAGCCACTGGACTACCAGGGAAGTCACCCCATGATTTTTAAAATAGGACTTGAAAATGTATTGATACGGTTTCAATCTATGACATTTCATGAATTCATGATTCTAAAAGTTGTATACATCATGTAAGGACTTGTATATTAAAATCAACATTAAAAATGCAAAACTCTTAAGGTATAATTCCCTAGGTGATTTCATGGTTTTGGAGGATTTTAGGCTATGAACCTAGGACCTTTAAAGTTCACATTCACTCCTCTCTTTATTCTCCTTTCCTTCAAGGGTCTAAGTTTGTAGAAAAGTTTGAGAACCTAAATTCCTCAAAGCAGCCACATTATGTAATATTAAGAATCTGGAACCAACTGAAAAAACCTAGTAAGATTAGAGTCTATGTATAAAAAGGACAACAAAGAATCTGTGTAATAATAGTATAGCAAGTGATCAAGATAGAGAATACAAATTCAGACCATGAGGAAGCTACATGGGAGGAAAAGAAAAGTGAAATAAAGGATCAAAATAGCACCAAATTTTCTAACTTCAGGTCCTAAAACAGACTAATAGTTTTCCATTCTACAGGAAAATACTTTCAATCCTTAACCTAGCTAAACCAGCAATTAAGTGTTACACTGAAAAGCCTTTTAGACATACAAAGACTCAGCCTTCAGCTCCTGAGTACTCTTCTCTAATGAAGTTAGCGATATGAGGAACGAAGTGAGAGCGTATACCAAGAAAAACGAAGACGTGGGATCCTCAAGGCAATGAACCCGACGTCAGCCCAGAGATATTAAGGATGAGAACTGAGCAACAGACCCAGAAGGTTCCAGTCCAGCTCAGAACAGAGAATAACAGAGAACAGAAGGTGTGGGACTTTCCCAGAAAAACAGGTACTTGCTGAAATAATGTGCTATCATACGTCTACAGCAGGTAAAAACAAACAACAAAAACTAATGGGAAATCATCAATCATTATTTTCTTCTTGCTATAAAAACTCCACAAACAAACTGAACGCATAATATACTATTTAGGTCTCCAGTGAATATTTATGGAATCATAACCAACATGAAATTAAGACATTTGCTATTGGGAAGGAAAGCTATGACAAACCTAGACAGCATATTAAAAAGCAAAGACATCACATTGCTGACAAAGGTGCGTATAATTAAAGGCATGGTTTTGCCAGTAGTCATGTACGGATTTGCGAGTTGCACAATAAAGAAGGCTGAGCGCCAAAGAATTGATGCTTTCAAACTGATGCTGGAGAAGATTCTTGAGAGTCCCTTCGATAGCAAAGAGATAAAAAACCAGTCAATCCTAAAGAAAATCAACCCTGAATATTCACTGGAAGGACTGAAGCTGAAGCTCCAATATTTTAGCCACCTGATGAGTTCTTAGTTTGAGACGGGCCACCCCAGAGTGAAGGCTCTGTGGACTCACCTTAAAGCTTAAAAAGAAGTTTCAAAAGGTTCAAACAACTGCCTGCACAACAAAAAAAACTCAATCTTTTTTTTAAAGGAACCAAATCCAGACTTTCAAGAATATGCTAACACAATGCACAATATCCATGTGCAATCAAAAATCACCAGATGCTAAAAAAGGTTGGAAAACATATCCTATTTAGGAGAAAAAAATAGTTAATATAATGTGACATGTATGATAGAAGCAGCAGACAATTATAAACTTTTCAAGGACTTATGAGGGTGTGAAGTGGAGGGTGGAAGCTGGAGAGTAGGCTGGTGAACCAAAACATGTGCTCCAAACTTGATGAAAAATATCAACCCACTGATCCAGGTAAAAGAAAATGTCCTTTTGCATATGAATGAGGGCTTGGTGAAAGTGGAGAGTGAGCAGGGTGAAATAATGAGTTTTTACTACATATTCTAGTACACAACTTTTATGATCAATAGACAGAATGAATCAACTTCATGCCTTACCAAAAAATAGTATAAAGTATCTTTTAAAATTAAATGTATGCATTTGTTGTTATACTTTTTCAAGGCAAAGCAGGATAATTACCACAAATTAAGATCATAGACCTATAGGAGTTTCTTGAGGTAACACTTTAAAGGCAATATTTAAAGTATATACTTAAATATTGTCACATATGTATAATAGTCCTAACAAACAATAATTGATTAATTATAAGAACTGGAGTTAGCATGATACTATTCAGTTCAAATCTTAATATTTATATTTAAGTGTATTTACCTTAATACTGACACAGTATGGATGGTAACATTGACCACACTGAGAACAGGCAAGTAATCTTCCCTCTGCTCCCTGGCCAAAACTGCCACAAACTACACACATATCCTGAAATTAAGAACACAGTAACATATTTTCAATCCAAGACCAAACTAAGAATATGCTAACATACCAACTTCACAATTTGTATGGATCACCTTCTTTGCTGATATAGCTCTAGAGCTAAATAATCAGCTGGCCAAAAAATCTGTTACGGTTTTCCCGCAAGATGCTACGGAAAACCTTAACAAACCTTTTGGCCGATCCAATATCGGATGACACCGATGTCAGTGCGACTGAGATGAATTAGAAACGGACAAGGAGGAATGGAAAAGTGGAGGACAAATAATTTAGTTCAAACCTGATGCAGAGTGAACTTGTCACTACTAGAAAACAACACAACTGTATTGTGCATAGAGTTTTCTTCTTCATCCTTATTTGATGAAATATCTGCAGCAGACACCTATAAAAAGCCAAACACACAAAATGTGAAGTCATACCTCTCACCTGTATTATACCTGGTTGGAATGTTTAAGAAAACTCATATTTAAAATATAACATTTTTGCCAGAGATCACACTAACAACTCTAAATTAGACTATTATTGCCAAGATAATATTATAAAGTATGGCATTTTTTATTCACTTAATTGTTTCTTTACAGAGCTACAAGTCTCACAGATCAGGAAGCAATGAGAAAACAAATCTGTCTTTACAAAGACTTGATTAACCAGAAATTCTAATCAAGAAACAAAGAGTGTATTATTTATGTGTATACATACACAAACACACACATATGTAGGTATCATTCTATTTCAATGACTTTTAAAGCCTGCAATGGGTGCACTCCAAACTGAGATGTATAAAGATATAAATACAAAATACACATCAGATTTTAAAGACTTAGTAACAAACAAAAAATAACGTAGATATAGCTCATAAATACTTTTGTGCATTTTATAAACTACATGTTGACATGATGCTATTTTGAACATACTGAATCAACAAGTATATATTAAAATTAAATTTCATTGTTCCTTTTTTTGATGTAGCTACTAGAAAGGTTTGTTTTAGTAGGTAGAGGGTAGGTTTTGGCCAAGCTGCGTGGCTTGCTAGATCTTATTGCCCCAATAAGGGACTGAACCCAGGCCCTTGGCAGTGAGTCGGGGTGGAATCCTAACCAATGGACCTCCAGGAAATTCCCTAGAAAGTTCTAAATAGCATATATAGGTCCCACAGGGCTTCCCTGGTGGCTCAGCTGGTAAAGAATCTGCCTGCAATGCAAGACACCCGGGTTCAATCCCTAGGTCAGGAAGATTCCCTGGAAAAGGGAATGGCAACCCACTCCAGTGTTCTTGCCTGGAGAATTCCATGGACAGAGAAACCTGGTGGGCTACAGTCCATGGGGTTACAAAGAGTTGGACATGACTGAGCAACTAATATCTTAGTACCTTATGGGTCACATATTTCTTTTGGGGCAGCAATGCTTCAGAATATAATCATTTTGAGTAACTTGTCAAAATTTCAGTATTAACCAAAGGATTATCAACCACAGTCATTAAGTTATGGACTTAGTTAAATTTGACCAAATCAACTAAGTACACACTGGCTTGTTAATAATTATTTCCAGAGTGCTTATCATGAAAAAAGCTCTGAACTGGATGTTAAAAGAAGAGGATAAAAAAACCAATGCCAAAATTATATACACTGTTTGCTTTAAAAGCTTACAATCTAGTGTGGAAGAACTGAGCTGAAACACTAAGTAAAAACAGAATTATTGTTCTTGACAAATGACTGACAAAAGAGTAACTAAATAGAAGAAATATGTTACAGTAATAAATTTTTCAGTATACATGAGTTTAAATGCAGTTTTAATGGACATTTCTACTATTTCAAATGTCAACAATAAAAACAATTTACAGTCACAAAGGCCTAATGATGACAAGGGAAAAGTGTAAACAACCCAGTTAGTTGAGTCAGCATGACGGAATGACTAAAATTACCAAAAATCCAAACTTACGAAGAATCATGCAATATTTTTAAAAAAATAGCAAGGTAGAAATCTGTATGGATTTCCATACAGAAAGTCATCACACTACACTGCTGAGTTGAAAAATAAGCTGCAGACGACTACGCGAGCTACAGCGTCATGGCATCAAACACAGCAAAACGGCTGTGGGTCTGCCCGTGGACACACATCACAGGCTCAAGCATAAGGGGTTGCTGGTTCTGCCAGTTAAAGGCGGCTCAATGCTGGCAATCTCATATGAATCAGCCTAAAATTTAAATGCCCAAAGCAGGTGAAAGTGACAGACTTACGACTCAGGAGGTAGCAGCAACAGGAACACTCTGATCTATTTATAATGTTTAAAATTTTTAAATTGATGAAAGCTGATAAAAAACTGATCTAACTCCCTTATCAACAAACAAGCCACATGACCCTCTACAAATGCAAAAAAAAAAAAAAACAAAAAAACACAAAAAAAAACCACACCAAAAACTGACAATCTATTTTCTGACATCTACTCCTGATTTTAAAAGTATTACAGCGAACTATGAATAGAAAATAATCTCCTCAAACTCATCTGGGATGTCTATTAAAACTAAACATCATACTTAATTATGAAAAACTATCTGCTTTCTCCTCACGGTCAAAAACAAGATTACCTAAGCGCATCACTTCTATTCCAGCTGTACTGAAAGATATCGCAAACTCAATAAAAAACAGATACAAAAGGACTCTAGATTTAAAAGAAAGACAAAGTTTATCTTTGCAGACAACATGATCATTTATGTAGAAGATCCAATGGATTCTACAAATAAGCAATTGGAATAAGAGAGTTTGATATGGTTATAGTATATACAACCTTACTGTGTACACAAGCAATAGTCAAAAATAAGCAGTATTTCTAAATACTAGCAACTGACAAAAACAATCTGAAATTAAGACAACACTATGATAACAACATCATAAAAATATGGTAGAAATAAATCTGATCAACAGTGTCTGTTCAACCTGTCTGTTACTACTAAGTCACTTCAGTGACGTAATATCCCAAAACCATAAACAAAGGTTATACAGGAATCAGCTAAATGTGATGCCTTGCTAAGTTGCTTCAGTCGTGTCCGACTATGCAACCCCATAGACGGCAGCCCACCGGGCTCCCCCTTCCCTGGGATTCTCCAGGCAAGAACACTGGAGTGGGTTGCCATTTCCTTCTCCAGTGCATGAAAGTGAAAAGTGAAAGTGAAGCCACTCAGTCGTGTCCGACCCTCAGCGACCCCATGGACTGCAGCCCACCAGGCTCCTCCGTCCATGGGATTTTCAATGCGAAGAGTACTGGAGTGGGGTGCCATTGTCTTCTCCACAACCTGTCTTTTAAACTAAACATTATTGAAAGAAACTAAAGAAATGGAAATACTGGTGTTCATGGATTCAAAAACTCAATATGGTTAAAATGTCCATTTTTCCCAAGTTAATCTATATTTTGAACACAAATCCAGCTTTAGCAGGTTTATTTTACAGGTACTGAGAAGCTAACACAAAAATTAATATATAAGTACAAGGGATTTAGAATAGCCAAAACAACTTTGAAAAGTAGGAAATCTGAAGACAAACAGTGTCTGATTTCAAGAGCAGTTGTAAAGTAGAAGTAATCAAAGCCGTGCAGAACCGACCTAAACAAATGGAGCAATGGTATAGCGAGATTAGAAAAACAGATCCACAAATAATACAACTAACGTTTAAGAATGATGAAAGCCAATTCAGAGAAACAGTGCTCAAACTACTGGCTATTCACAGCATGTAAAAATAAAATGAACTTTCATCCTTACTCATATTATAGTTAAAAAACTCAAACTGGATCATAGATCTAAGTGCAATATCTTTCTAAAGGAAAGCAGCGCATCTTTGTAACCCTGGATTACATATTTCTTAGCACCAGAAAGCACAATCCAAAGGGGATCAATAAACTGGACTCTATCAAAATTAAATCATCTGCTCTTCAAAAGACACAGTTAAGACCATGCAGCTGTGAAAAGAAGAGAAGCAAAAAGCAAAGNATGGCTGGATGGCATCACTGACTCGATGGGTGTGAGTCTGAGTGAACTCCTGGAGTTGGTGATGGACAGGGAGGCCTGGCGTGCTGTGATTCATGGGGTCGCAAAGAGTCGGACACGACTGAGCCACTGAACTGAACTGAAGAACATGCAAAGACAAACATCAAAATGCAAAAAATATCTGCAAATCATATATATGATAAAGAGCTTGTGTCCAGAATAAAGAAATCTCAACTCAGTAAATTTAAAAAACTACTCAATGTATTTCTAATATATTAAAAATCTGAAGAGTGACTTTATGAAAGAAGATACACAGATAGCAAATTAGCACCTAAAAAGCAGATGAACATCAGGGGTCACTAGAGAAGCACAAAGAAGACACTATTAACATGCCTGTTATAGTGGCTAAAATTAAGATGACTGGCCACACCAGATGTGGGTGAGTAGGTGGAAGAAATGGAGCCTTGTACAGTCTTACAAATATAAAATGTCACATCCAAGGTGAAAACCAGCCTTTCCTTGAAAAGCTAAGCCTATACCTACCACATATCCAGCATTCCATCTCTACGTGATTATCCACGAGGAAAAAAAAAAAAAAGTCCACATATGAAGTGAGATATAAAAGTTTAGAGCATATTTTTTTCTAAGAGACAAAAAAATGGACATGAACTTAATGTTCTTAAATAGGTGAACAGACAAACTGTGGCACACCCATACTATGTAATACTTTTCAGCAACAAAACGGAACGCACTGTTAACATACAAGAGCATGAATTAATATCAAAGTAAGTATGCTAAGTGAAATAAGTCATATCAAAAAGAGAATATTCAATATGATTTCACTTATAAACTCCAGAAAATGCAAACTAATCAACAGTGATGGAAATCAGATCAGGCATTATCCAAGAGTGAGGCCAGAAGGAAGACAGGGGTCTTCGGGGCAGCACAAAGGAATTCTGGGGTTGAGGATGCTCTTAATTGCAGTGTGGATTTCATGGGTGCAACCATATGTCAAAACCTACACAGCTGTACACTCCAAACATCTGTACCTTCTTTTATATCAATTTTATCTCAGTAAGTCTACCAATTTGGGGGAGGGGGAAGGGAGGGAGTAGACAGGGAAGGAGGAATTTGCTTTTTTAATAAAGGACCAGAATCCAGGTTTCTTTACTTCTTTAGTAGGAAAACTGAATAATTCTACCTGTCTCCTGAACTTAAAATGACAACTGGAATCTGAAAAACAGGGTATCAGTAAAACAGTAAAGTCACTCATGAAATGCTTGCCATTATTTGCCAAACGTGGTTTTTTTTTTAAACACATTTAAGTAAAGCCTCATAATGTGCCAGTGAGCAAATATTTATCAACCTGAAATTCAAATTAAAAGACAATCAAAATCTTCAACATTTTTAGAGTCCACACTAACCTACAACATTTCTAATTTCTTCTGTAAACAACATTACAACACTGAGAACAACTACAATCAAAACCTTAAAGCACCCACATAATTAAATTCTTCATATAAACTCAAGAATATGACAGGAATTTTTTTTTGTAATAGAAGAGCAAATATATTGCATACTGGATTTTGGGAAGGGCTGGCACAGAAAGGTCAGAGTCAAAGAGGAAGGGAGGAAGAGAAAAAAGTCATGAGAAGGCAGGAAATATAAAAGAAACTTCGTCAGAGGTTTAAAAAGAAAGTTGGCTCAGTGGTAGAGTCCGCCTGCCAATGCAGGAGACACGGGTTCGATCCCTGATCCAGGACGATCCCTTGTGCTGCGGAGCAACCAAGCCCGCCTGCCACAACCACTGAACCTGCACCCGAGTCCATGCTCCGCAGTGAGAGAAGGGACTGCAACGAGAGCTCTTGCACCACGGCCAGAGGGCAGCCCCTACTTGCCTGCCGCACGTAGAGAAAAGCAACAAAGACCCAGCATAGTCAGAAATAAGTAAACACGCAAATCTGAGATAACTTTAGCCTATTTATGTGACTCTCAGCATCTAACATTCAGTTCAGTCACTCAATCGTGTCCGACTCTTTGCAGCCCCATGGACTGCAGCACACCAGGCCTCCCTGTCCATCAACAACTCCCGGAGCTTGCTCAACTCATGTCCACTGAGTCACTTGGTGTAAGTGAGATTATCACCATCAACTGACGCATTAAGGACCACAGCAAAGGTAAAGGAGCAGGCCTTACCCCAGGTAACATGGCTGCCCCGACTCCACTCTTCAATTTCGATCTGCCGCGGCCGCCTCGTCCAGACAGCCCTGCACCGCGAGGTCTCCGCTTTCCGGGAAATCCAGATCCCCGGCCCTACACAACGGACACGGAAAAGTCAGCATACTGTAAAGGCTCAGAAGAATTTTAAATCCAAATGTGAGATAAACCGTCATATGAAGTGTTACACAAATACACTTGCTTCTTTTATTCTGACCGAATGCAGCTACCAAGGGATCAGGTTTATCATTTACATCTTCCGATACGTGTTCTACGACCTAAACATCTGCAACCTTAAAAATCAAACATGGGTCTGTCACTGTGAATGCCCTGCATCAGTAAACCCCTGTCACTGTACTTCCATCTCCTAACCTTACATCCAAGATGGCTAGAACAGACACACCTCTAACTAGGAACTTTCATGTGTAACTAACTTATCACATACAGAGCAAGTGTAGGGAAAGACTCTCTCTAGCTGGCTTCTTATAAGTATACTAAAAGTTAAGATACGCTGAGTACTTACTACGTACTGCTCGAAGCACTTGTTCCTCTCAACAGTCTCATATGGTCACTACTATCTTATTATCCCCATGTTAGAGATAAATATATTGAGGAATATGGGGTTTTGGGAGATGATAGTGATAAAAAATCTGCCTGCCAATGCAGGAGACTCAAGAGACCCAGGTTTGATTACTGGGTTGGGAATATCCCCCGGAGGAGGGCATGGCAACCGACTCCAGTATTCTTGCCTGGAAAATCCCATTGACAAAGGAGCCTGGTGGGCTACAGTCCAGCCAAAGAGTCCAACACGACTGAAGCAACTGAGCACACACCTACCCTGAGGAATCAAATGGTTAAGTAACTTGCCCAAAGCCATACAGCTGGCAAGTCTGGCTCCAGTGTCTACATTCTTAACCAATATTCTGTACTGCCACAATCTGTGAAAAATAATTTTAAAGTGTACAGTAATAATTTTTGTCATTAAAATTGTCAATTTCCTTTAATCATTCAAAATGTGATGAAAGTAAAAGGCTTGGTTTAAATCAGTGAGATAATAAATACTTGAAACAGAAATAATTTATCTGAATTTTTACCTAATACAAGAAAAAAATCTTTGGAAAAACATGTTGAATTCCCTGATATCTTAACAAATAAGTACTGAGGTTATTTGTTTTTATGATTTTCTTATTCTCAGAGTTATTTATTACTACCTGAAAAAAACCTGGCATCTACACACCTACTTACATATATTTAAGATTACTAAAATGCTCGGGAAAATCCCGATTTTTTTCCTCCTCACAAAGTGAAATAATATGCCACATCTTCAATGGATCTCACTTTTCATAGTTTGAAACACTGAACTCATTACCTCCTTGGCAGAATGGTTTCCAAGCACATAAATTATGGCTATATTGTGAGCATAAGGAAGACACACAGGAACAAAGGGGAAGGGGGTCTTTTTTCTCTTCAGCTTAGTAAGTACAGCCAGCTTCCAGTTTTCATCTGTCTCTCTTTATCCTCTTAAGTTCCTCTCCTTCAAATATCAAGCTTCTCAGAACAAGAGACAGGGTAGGGTTGGACTGGACAGTCTTTGCTTTTTGAATCGGTATAAAAGACTTTTTTCAGGTCAGTGATTGACTCAAGACTATAGTGATCCCTCAGCTCATTTTTCCTCAGGATCCAATGACACAAGTAAGAAAGAGTAGGGAAATGAGTGGTGTGCACCTCAGAATGGTCAAGCAAGGCTTCTAAGCTCTTAATAAGAAAGCAGAATCTAGAACTCCTTTGAAATCCTTATTCTAAATTAAAAACCATTATTCCATAATTATATTAAATAAAGAAGATGAAATACTGTCTTCTCTAGTCAGTAACGTTTTAACTTTTCAGATGATTAACATTTTTTCAAATTAATTTTTCACCCTTCAAAATGCATCAGATTGCTTAACTTACAGTCAAGGACTAGCAGAATTATCCACCAAAGATATGAAACAGTTTCTATAATTTTTATTAACAGACAATGAAATCTGCCGCAATTCTGCTATTTCTTCTCCAATCGTATATAAAACATTAATGTAGTTTTTCTTTTGTTCTTTTCTGAGCAACAAAATTTTATACCATGAACAAGTCCTTAATTACTTTATAGCCTATGGGACAAGGATTTCCCCCAATAGAAAAAATACTGCTAATTATAAAAGGAAACATTAAAAAAGGAATTAGAAATTTACACTTAAGATCAGTCAAGTAAAATGGCAATTTAATTTCCTCCTAGTTTTTAATTTCCTCCAGGTTTTTAAAGGCAAGCATGTTGCTTCTTCATATTAAAAATTTTACATGTAAAAAGTGGCTCTGGAAAATAGAAAAGTTTAATTCTTAACTTCTATTCGGACAAAACCAATCAGAAAGAAATGATATATGAATGTAAATACAGTTTTATTTACCACTTTGATGCTCCAAATGGCACTGCCAGGAAGCTGCCTGGGTTTAAAAATTTCCCGACCTTCTGAAATGTCTGGGGACCAGGAAGGTGGGCTCACTGTATTATGGGTACTCCAAGCCCCCTAGGATATGGCAGGTGAGAAAATAGATGTATAAAACTCCGCAACGTAAAAGGTCAAAGCCAGCAACTAAGGAATTTTAGAACAGCAAAAACAAATGCAGACGTATGGAAACTTAGGACAAATTGCTTCAAGAAAGTAAGGAAAGTAAACTTATCACTTAACAGTGACTTTATGTTTAAATGTTTGCAGCTACAATTTATATTAAATGTTATATTCTAGTTGAAACATCAGTACAATAAAGCATATTAATTTAAAGTTTATGTGACATCAACGTTGACTTCTGAACAGCAATTATAGCACGAAGATATAAATAAATGTCAATCAAACTTTAGATATTAAAACTATAAGAAACCATTTGGGCATTATTCTTTTCTAATGACTATCACTCTGCCAGAAAGGGGAAATGAGTAAACTTAAAGAATGTTATGTATACTTCTTGCTATAAACCACCGAAACAGTAGGCCAAAAAATGCAATCAGAAACATGAGCCATCAACAGACACATTCACTGTAAAATCTGAAAAGTCAGTTTGTAACCATAAGATGTAAACACCATTATAATCCTACCATTTAATTACTGTTTCTTCAGTGCCCACTAGTTGTGGACTTTGGTTTTTATTTTTATTTAGGGGATTATTACACTTATATTACATCCAAGGAACTAATTTGAAAAGGAGAAAATTGTTAAAGCAAATTGTCCTAAATTTGCAAATTAAAATGCCTGAACTATCTGATTATTTATATGAGAAATAGTGCTTATCAAAATAGTTAAAATAAAACTAACACATTTTGCTTCCAAATAATCACATTCAGAAATAACCTGAACTAATCTGATGAGGAAGCAGCAAAAAGAAAAATGTTTACTTCACAAAGGTAACATTTTAAAAGAAAAACACAAAACAAATGTCAAATAATAAAAAACCTATTTTGAATTAGATAATTCAACAATGCATGCTACGGTTTTATCAAATTATATGATTAAAAGTAAAGACAAAAAACATGTTACTTACCAGGTTTCTAGAATACTAACAAACTAACAAGTAGTTGCCTATTAATCACATTAAAATACCATCAGAGAATTTAAATAATCAACCAGAAGTAAGAACTTGACTACCCTTTGGGGAGGAGACTGTTAATGAAGTAACAGTATTTTGAGAAGGACCACACAGGGAGCCTGGCTTCGCTTTCATTAACCTCCCCTGGGCTCAGCTAACAGCTACACTGACTTCACAGACAAGTCGCTGTCCCACTAAGGGATCATCCTGCATCTCGGGCCACACCTGGCCTCTTTCCCGCTGCATCCAGGGTACTTCTGTAGCCTCTGCGCTGCTGAAAGCGATTTCTCCTGTGATTTTCCTCCAACTCTCAACAAGCAGGTGTAGTTCTGCTGGGCTCCTTCGCTCCCCTCACTGACCCTCCTGGCCTTCAAGGCACCTTCCTCCTTCCACTTGACTCGGAGGCCTGGACCACTCTCCTCTCTCTGGTTTTGTTCTCAGTGGTATTTATCTATAATGAGGGCTGTAAACACCATCTTGGATGCTGCAGTTCCCCAAATTCTCATTTCTGTTTCTAGAATGTTCTGAAAATTAAAGCGTCAGTCGCTTAGTCATGTCTGACTCTTTGTGACCCCATGGACTGTAGCCCACTAGGCTCCTCTGTCCATGGAATTCTCCAGGCAAGAATACTGGAGTGGGTTGCCATTTCCTCCTCCAGGGGATCCTCCGGACCCAGGGATTGTACCCAGGGCTCCTGCATTGCAGGCGGACTCTTCACCACATGAGCCGCCAGGGCAGTCATGTTCTGAAGGCTCCAAGTTACTATGATTTTCTGCTCCCCTCTCAGCATCTCTGTCTGGTGACCCTAAACCTCTCCAGTTCACCACGTTTAACCTCTTTCCCTTCACAAGTCACATCTCCCCATCTCCCCACCCTTACACATGGATCCCAGTTGAGTCAGAAAACAGTAATCATTACATCTGTCCTCTCCCCGGCAGCGCCCTCCTCTGCCGCCTCAGGCCTTCTCCCGACTACTCTGAGCCGAACCGAACCATCGGGACCTTCTGCGGCCTGATCTCCAGCCTGTCCTGACTGTCCTGCTTCTCTGCGCCCCCACGGCCAGCACCACATCCCAGCTCGCCTGTGTCTGCACGTACTCCTCAAGCCTTTCTCCAACACGGCAATCAGACGGACTCCCAAAAGCTGTAAACCCGACCCAGCAAGACACTCCAGTCCTTCCCTCCATCTTCTGATGGTGCCCGGGACACTGAAAAACTGAAAATCAAACCTTTCCCACTGCCTCTCTTCCATCTCATCTGGGCCGCCGATCCACCCGATCTGATCTCCTCCCCGCCGGGGACCTCCTGCCTCACAGCGACCCCAACCGCCCAATGGCTGGCGTCTCCCGGCTCTTCAGATACAGCCTCACCTGTCCTCCTCAGGCCCTTCCCTAGCTCTCCGTGAACTATGGGCTCCCTCACCACACCTGAAGCATCCTCATAATGAACACAACACGGGGTCTTGAATTATTCAGAGGTAGAGTTGGGGCAAGAGATATCTAGAGTGAGTTCTCTCAATATATCCACTCAATATTCTTCTCTGAGATATGGCTAGTGTTGCACATCTTAAATTTCTTTTGGTAGATCATTTAATGTTATTATATCAGTAGACAGTTCTTACAATATACCATAAAAGGTCATATTCTAAAATAATACTTATTCATCATAATTTAAAAGTTAGTTTGATTCTATAGCTGTATCTCATTTCAAAAAGCATTCACACCACATAACACGGATGAAGGAAATGAAGGGCTCTACAGATGAGACTGCTTAGATGCCGTTTTCAACTGGTATGAAAAACTTATACAAAAAAGCATGGGTAATTACATTACAAACCTTAACAAGTATGTTATCAAAAAGCATTGGAAAGTAGAGCCCATGCAATTTTATAGAAGATGAAGAAAAATGATGATTACTCTTAGATATTTTGACAAAGAAGAAATTACCTAATATATACCTGAGACCTTAAAACTAGAAACTGCCTTAATTATCAACTTCAGTTATAAATTATCCTTCAGATCTCAGTTGTGATCAAAAAACCATTTACACAGACCACTCAGAAAAGGTCAGCTTCCCCATCTACTGCAATGTGGCTTATCCCAATTTTATGCCTGATTTTACCTGTATTTATCTATAGCCATAAGCCTGAGGGCAGACACACTATTTCTGCTCACTGCTAAGCTAAGTAGGCATTCTGTTCAGCACCTATTGAACACCTACTTTCTACATAGCCTTTTTGCACACATATATTCAAAATGCATAAACACTGTACTACAATATGAAACACTAACTCCATCATTGGTAGCCCAGAATCTTAGATTTCTTCACCTATTAAAAACTTACCAACATATCCCACGCACTGTGACTCTTAACCTATCTATAAACTCAACTAGAAACAGGAGGGTTAAAGGTCAGGAGAATTCAAGTTACAATGAGAGCTAAATATGAATACAACAAACTCGGTCTCAAATGCCACAGAAACTTTAAAAACACTACTCTGCACAGACTGTTAGGTTCCAATAATAATTACTGTTTGATGTTGGTATTCACCTTTCTGCTAAGGCCAATCTCTTAGGTAAATTTCTCAACTTAGTAAAGTACACAGCTGTTCCTGTTTCAAGGAAAGAGACAAGTGGGAACAATAAGGACTGGGAGAGAGTAGGCTACTGAGAGCAACTTTCTATTAGAAATCAAACTGCTGCTGGCTGTGAAGTGTGATCAGCCTCACAGCTTCAAGTGTGGTCAGAGAATGTTTGCGTCTTCTGGGGAGATCCACACCTGAGTCAATCTCCAGTGTACCCTCTCCCAACACACAACGCAAACCAAGATTGCTGTTAACAGGTGAGTTTGATTTAGAGAAAGGGAGGACGGTGGAGAGAGAGGAGAAAGGAGGGCAACCAGTAAGAGAAACTGAAGACGTAAGTGCTCATAATTTGTCTTTTTGGTACACACATTCACTCATGTACATTACAGCTATTACAGAAACAATTCGTTTCTATGACTTACAGAATTCTTTTAACATAAGCAAGCCATATACAAAACTGAGTTCAACATCAAATAGAAAAAGCTTAGTCCTGAGAGTGATAAGATATATACTATATAAAGTAGAGAAATAGCTGTTGCCAGTTTTAGCCTTCAGTAATTTAAGAAAGCAAACTTGGCTGGTGCTAACTGTCATTTTGGTAATGGCTTAAAAAATCTAACAGGCACAAGAAAACTGACAGGGATGCGTATTCCTAATCTGTATGTCTTGTAGCTTGACACCCCAAAGGGCAAGACACTTTGGGGGATGAAAACTAGTCTCTCAGAAGTTTAGAGCAGTGCTTCTTGGACTTGAGGCTGCATGGGGTTCTTCTTAAAATTAACATTTCCACTCAAGCAAAGGTGAGGCCTGAAATTCAGAGTAACAAACTCCGAGGTGATATTGATATTGCTGGTCTGCAGGTCACACCTTGAGCAGCAGGGGTCTGGTCATTCCTCCTGGAAAACATGCCTAAGCCTGAGGAGAGCTCTTTCTCCTGCTGTCTGCTTTCCCCCAGCACCTGTGGTCTCCTCTACTGCGCATCTCACACACACACATAGAATAATTAAACAGTTTAGTTTTGAAATGTGTGCAGCCATTAGGCAGCTTTGAACCTGAAAACCTACTACCCTTTTGCATTTCCTGTGGCCACTGTTTGACTCGGTCAGGCCTGCAGTTATTTTCACTGGCACATTTCTTTAGAAATAGTTATGAGTCAACGTGTTGGGTTTCAGGACCACCTCTGCAGAACTACACTGAACACATAAATATCACATCCTTCTCAAGTCTCCATTTACACATGATACCTGCATGATTCTGCAAATCCAGAAAACAGGGCAGACATGGTTTGCTATGTGTCAGGTGCTTTATATGTATTACCATTACATTCTCATGAGCAACTGATGTAGTTTTATGGATGAAGAAATCAAGAGAGTTCACAACCTAACTTGCTTGGTGTCCACGTACAGGAATCAAAGAATAAGGCTTTGATGCCAAACAACTGCACTATGGAAATGTTCATGTGAATTTGTAATAATCAATCTTTCTTAGTATCAATTAATTATACTACAAATATATATAAATGATACTAAATAGGGTTCTTAGAAGTCAGTTTTATAAAATGTGGTGTGGTATTTAGAAGATATGTGAAGAAATCACTTTTGGCATCTACTCTATGTATTTATTCCTCATGAAGAATAAACAATATTTATCTACTTACTAATGAAACTTTTTTAATAGGTTCTAAGACAAAGTATCAGCATGAAGGTTTAACTAATAAGTAATCAAGAACAGACAATTATAACTACTAGAGTAATTTCTTTTAATGAGTTATCATTATATATATATCAGTGGTATTTTAAATTTTAGTTAAAAGTTGGATATGAAATAATTTCTCAAGATTTGAATCTTTATTTGGATGATATGATTTACTGACCTGCATTTTAATAGCAAAACTGCCCCCCGCCTCCTAAATGCCAACAGTGCTTCGTATTAAAAGGTTTACATTTAGAAACCAGAAATTTAAGAAAGAGAAGAAAGGAAAGAAGCGAGGAAAGGGGGAGGGGAGGGGAGGAGAAAAGAGAGAGAGGGGAGGGATTGCTTACTTGTACTTAATTGTTAACAAAATTACAATCCTCCACAGCTCACCACTGGAGGCCTGGTTTGCTCTCACAGGAATATATTATGAAACTGATATGTTAATTCAAAACATTTCACTGAAAATGCTATTGCAATACAGCAGTATATTATAAAATTCTAAGGTTCTTAATAAACTACTTAAATTGATGAAAATAAGAAATTCAGTTCACAACATAATGGTCAAGTGGTTATGATCTAATGAAGTACTATTTTTGAAAACCTCCTCTGCTGAAGAAATTTCACCTTCTCTATGAGACTCTCAGTAGATGTCAGTCTTCGAACCTGTGTAAATCCCTAAGCCTCCACTTATATGTCAGCAACAACAAAAAAAATGGTGAAAAGATAAAATGAAGAAAAAATTCTTAAAGTTATCAAAGTTCATTTAACAGTACTTAAGTTTTCTTTATGAAGCTTTCTTTATAAACATTTAATACTTCAATCAAATGTGCCTAAAAATATATTTCACAGGAGATTTAATAGAAACTTTCAGTATTACCATGAAAGCAATTAGTACATGAGCACCTGAAGTAGATCACACTCATGTGTTTTCATTATTTTCTCATAAAGTAATACAAAAAGAGAACCTTGTTCAACATCAAAACATCAGTGTATCAACAAGCCTTGAATCATCAAGTGAAGCCCGTTTCCTATACAACTAAAAACCAAGTGAAGGCCGTTTCCTATACAACTAAAAACCAAGTGAAGGCCGTTTCCTGTACAACTAAAACACAGCCGACAAGCTGCTTGAGATCAGCAGCAACTTGTGAGGCGGTGATGAGACAGTGGCAGCTAACTAGAAAGGAGAATACAACCAACACTGAAACAGACCATAGCAGAAGCAGTAACAAACATGAAGACATGGCTCATATAAATTGGGATGAACCAGGAAGAAAAAATACACGTTTACTTGCTCTCTCACACACATACCCGTACCATTTTGGAACGTAAGTCAACAGAAAAATAATCATAATGTTTTCTCAGTTGGAGCAGAAGACTCTAAGGAGAGTTATCAGTAAAATTTAATAGGAATATTTATGATATAAAATCCTTAAAGGGTGTAAATTTCTGAAAGAAAATTAGAGATTCAAATTTTCATTGCAAAAGTCTTTTCACAGCCAGAATTACACAATTAGTATATGCTATTCAAAAAAGGAAAGGAAAATAAAATAAAAAACTAAGGAGGAAGAGAACTAGTTTGAAAAGAAAAATCTCTCTTGGTTGAAGAGAAAATAAATACCAAGTAAGATACTTAGAGAAAGGCATGTATAGAGTGTTTGCATTTACTGTGTATGTCTTTGCCATAGAAAAATATGTAAATTTCATGTGGCAACTCCTTTGCCTCTGGTATAAACTGCTGCCTTTTGAAAATAAAATATATATGAATTTTAAATAGAAGAAACTAATTTTCACATTAAAGTAAAATTCAATTTAACCTGTCTACTTTTATTATTACAAAAATTAGATGACCAGATATTATTATCCCTATAAAAAGTTAAACTTTAAATCACTAAAAGCAATCTAAATCATGAGACGTAAAACTCCAAACTACTACTGTGACTGAACACTTTGCACTGTTTAGTATCTTGCTATTTTCTAAAAATACTTCAGAAAGTAGGAATTTTGTAGAACACATAGTTCTTAGCTACAGCATCTTCACTTTGCCTTGCAGTTTCACTCAAGTCTCACTGAAAAATATCTGAAATGCACCCATAAAGGATAGAGCCCACAAAACTTTACAGAATAATCGTGGAACTCTCTTTACTTCCTGAAGATCAACAGTATAATCCTAAATTTTTTGTGTATGAAACCATAAAACAAATACATCTGAGGGGAAAAATGTTACACTATATCCAAAACTTTACTTTTTTAAAGTTCTATTGTTCCTACAGCATAGAACCAAAAAAAATTTTAGTGATTTCTAATAGGTTGCATTTAAATTCTGATAAGATCACTTAAAGCTCAATAAATTAGTCTTCATTAATAGTATTTTTTTTAAGTGGCCAAAGCACATACATCAACATTATGTCTGAGTTCCACCTAAAGACCAAAAAATTGCCCTCAAAACCAAAGCTACACATACACCGTTTGACTTTATAGAATTGCTCCAGCATCTTTTTTTGTCAGAATCATTAAAATCACCATACCTGTCTGGACCGAGGTCTACCAGGAGAAAACTTCCTTTTGGTAATAGCTGGTTTGCCCATGCCAATTTTGGGGGTGACTGAGATGTACGTGGTTGGCAGGAGGTTTGCAATAGAAGCATTGGGAGTGGAAGGGTAACTGTGCAGCATGTCGTGTGAAGGCAAGTCGGAAGAAAGTGCTGGAGAGGAAGACACGTGAGCCTTGCTTGTGTCCACTGCTGAGGAAGACGATGACTCGGTCTCAGAGGATAGTTTTACAGATCTGCCCTCTTGGCATAAGCCATCTTTCACTTGACTTTCAACTGCAGGAGCTGCTTCCAAGTCCATAAATGCAGAAGGCTCAGGGTTTTCTCTCTGTTCCCTTTCTACAGACAAATGTTCTGTAGAACATAAAGAAGTGCTTTCCCCATCTGGGGACACTAAGGTTTCCAACGGGAGAATGACAGACTCAATAGTGACTTCGGGAGGCCGAGACTCTTCTGGCGACACCACCACATGCGGCTCCTCCGCCGCCTGCACTTCCTCCTGCAGCACAACTAGCTGGGGAGGAAGGGCGTCGGCATGTTCGGTCACTTCCATGCTGTTCTCACTTGGACCGGCACAAGTATGCACCACTTTCGGACACACCTCCACTGCTTCACCATCAACTTCACGAGAAATCTGATTTTCCGAGTCAGGATCCATTTTATCTTGGGATGATTCTAGAAAATTTGGAATATCTATTATGTTAATGTACATATGAATTTTAAAATTCCTGACTATGAGTAGGTATAAAACATCAGTGCCTTAAATATCTGTAGCTCTATGGTTTAAAAGTAACAGGCTTGGATGGGAAAAAAGATGGCATAGGGAGGGCTTCCAAAACATTACTTTGGGTTAAAATCACACCTTAAATCAGAAGGTATTCATCAAGAAAGGCAATTATTAAGTTTAATAACTGTCAATACACACCAGGGTTTATGGATTAGAAACTCACAGATCAGACCAGAAAACCTACAGAAACACTGCCTTAATAGGATCCCCAGAGTTTAAGGTAATTTCTGGTAGGAATATTAAAACAGAATTAATTTCTAATATAAAAATTATACATATAATTTACAGTTTGAGCACTTAAAAAAGGATTTAAAATTTTGTAGGTAAAATTACACTCATTTTATAGCCAGGAAAATAAGGCTCAGTGATATTATACAATATGTCTAAGTATTGAAGAGTATTTGAAGAGTAAAGATTAGTCTAAAAAAGGATTTTGCAATAAGCAGACACAAGATCTAACAAAGCTTCTGTAGACTGAAATGATGAGTAATGACCGTAGACAGAAAAGACTTCTTTTGCTTAGCTATACTTGCTAACACAACCAACATTTTTTTTTTTGCGGGGGAGGGCGGGGGATATAATTCTTGTTCTTCCTCATCATCTATGTAATCAAAGAGACTTATCTTAACAAATCAATGAACAAAATTAGACATCAGAAGTATCTAAAGTCACTGACCAGTAAATTTTAAATCAGAGTACGAAGTGTGTTAAAACTTTAACCCAATAATTAAGAGTAAGGTCAGAGGTTCTGACATGAGCCCTATGTGGCTCTATTAAGTGAGACCACTGACAATAAACAGCACTTCTTTCAAAAGCCAGCAAGGTTAATTTCTAAGGGACATTAATAAGGATACTAATTTCCTTATTTACCATGGTGATTGAAATTTTTAATGTGTGAAATTTTAGTGATAAAACCTCACTTCTCATTCCTGCTTTATTAAAAGACTACAGCTAAAAAGAAAACAGCAAATAACAGATCTGATTATACTAAAATTTTTAAACACCAAAGTGCTTCAAAAATATTTTAAAAGTGATAAAAATTTTAAAACAGAAAATACACATAAATGAAGTAAACACTTATAGATTTAAAACCAAAAGTTCCACCATCTGAATGACTCCAGTAAAACAAACTGCTCTTAGTGCTATCTGGAATGCCTAAATTACGTGCTACCGGGAGACCAAGTACCTCAAGTCTCACCAGTAAACGGAGACACACGGAACATGAGTATGTTCTTTCTCCTTTGAGCTAGGCAGGAAGGATTAAGAGCATAAACATGCTCTATTTCTGCTTTAGAAATTCACTACCAACTGTTTACAAGAAAAGGATCACTGAACCACAGATTTAACTATCAAAATGTGAATACTGCAATAGTAATCAATTCTCTGGTACTGAACAATTCTCTAATTTGAAAAAATGAACTGAGAAGAAAATGACTTACATCTACACAGTGACCATAAAGGTGTACACAATATAAATCAGCTCAGACAACACAAATGAGCTGCTTACCGGATACGAGAAGTCCACGCACGTCACAACTTTCTGGTGGATTACTCCTCTGCTGCTCCCCGGGATGGACGTGAACTGCTGTGAATAACACATTTGTGGGATCTCCAGAAAGGAGTCAAAATTTCTGTACTTCTCTAACGCTGCTTTCTCAACAATATTTTCAGTAAGATATTTATCCTACTGACAAATACCAATTTCAAATTTAAGCATAAAACATCTTGCTACTACTATTCATTTGAAGAAGGATATGAAGATGAAACAAGGAATCTGGTTGCGTATTATAAGACTATTATAGTTTTGTCTTATTTTTCTTCACTTTCCCTTATGAAGTATAATTTTCAATGAGAATTGTTAAATATAAATTTAACCTCAAAAAATCTCAAGAAGTTTTTATGTATAAACTCAACCTATATACATACAGTATCACATACAACCCCATAGACTTTGAGGGGAGACCAAGATGAAATTTAATAAGTGGTTTTTCCCCAACCTGATCTCTCATTAATTCCAGATCCTCAGGTATAGTAATAGCTATTATCAATACTGCAAAAACCATAACTGAAATATCCTTGAAATAACTGAAATAATCCAAGAGGACTGCTTAGACAATCTGAAACAATTTATCTTTCATTATCTCAGCATGTAATATCTCACAGTCAGCAACAGCGTTAGTTAGTAATCATAAAACTAAAGAAATTGCTTCTTAATGAGAATCACTTGATCCCTAAACAAGGCATATATTTAAGTCTAGGTTACAGCTAACTATAATATTTACATGCCCTTTCCTTGATTAACTGTAATAAATTATAAAAATTTAATGAAGTTTATCTTACTTAAAAGGGCACCTCTCTAATTTAATACATGAGGATATCTTGGCAAAATTTTATTTAGGGTACGAAAGTTTCAGTATATATTCACTCTATACACACATTTTCTTCAGAGAACAGACTATATCCCCATCACCAAAAACGTCCTTACCGTCTGGAGCAATTCCAGGTGCAGGCTCCTGACCAGCAACATCTTTATTAACTGCTTGCTCCAGAAATACCATGTGGTCTTCAGGGCCTTCAACTTCCATTTCATTGTTATAATCTTAACAAAAAATTATTCATCCTTTACTTCAGAATGAGCTTTTCTGTTTTTGCTAAGTCAACAATCATTCCCTTGTTCTCATGGGAGTAAATTATTACTAAAAATGCCATGAATTCTTCAGATTTTTCTACTTTGAACCAAATACATAATCTTATTTTTTCTAATATGGAAAATATAATGAATTAAAAAGCTTAACTCACATTTTACTATCTTAAAAGGACATCACACAACTGTATACTGATGGAATACTAGAAAGAGAATGTTGGTAATCAAGATATATCTACCTAAGCCTCTTGCAGATGATGAATCAGAACTTTTATAGACGCTGCCACTCATGATGATGAAAATGAAAACCAATCTGATTAGCAGGTCTGTTCCCTTTACAGTCTAAGAATCTCATTATCACATTTATAGTCAACGGTATACTAGTAAAACTACATGAAGTTTGTTTGGAGTAAAATAAAACTAGAGTATGAAGTGCAAATTAGGTCATGTAGCCAAACAATAAGGAACTTCCACTTACTGGCCCAAAAAACACGAGAGGACACTAGTCTTGTAATTAAAATATAAGGCGAATAGTTGTAGAAAAGCTAGATTAGATGTTAGCCATGAGATTCAGAGATAACCAAGAACACCTGCACAGAAACTGGAGTCCCTCACTGCTACTGAAGTGATACACTGGTGGCTGCCTGGCACATCACCATAAAAAACAACATGTCTCACAGGTACCTGCAGGAAGCTCAGCCATCTCCACCTCTTCACCTGGCTGCAAGGGGTCCATCTCAGCCGCTAAGTGTTTGCAATACATACAGATGTACTCTTCTCGGAGCTGAGGGTCCAGTTCATGATCTGCTGGTTTGTCACATTCTAAGTGGACCCATCTGCGATGATAAATATATTTAAATAAAATGCTCTAATCGTAAGCTTAATTAATGTTTAAGGAAAAGAGATAATGACTGAAAAACTGGATACAGAAAGGGCTAAGGTGACAAAAGAGAGGTCAGAGGAGTTAGCAATCGAAGGTTCTAGAAAGGGAGCTGTCATTTTTGGATGTCTCCAAAGGTGTTGACTTAAAAAACACATTTTCAAACTGTTTTCTCTTTATTTTCCCCCTCCCAATGCTTGCTTCTGGCCTTATTTTTTTGCTCACTTACATCATCATGTCTTTCAGACTCATACAAAGCATATTTAATTCCATCTATAACAGCAATCAGTACTAAAAGGATTACTGGAATGACAAAAGCTTGGATTTCAAAATACACGGCAGAGCAGATGACTACGTGAACAGAAGACACACAAGCACTTCAGCAGAGTGTCTGTCTTCTTACCTTTTGCACATGTTGCAATGAAGCATGTCTTTCTGCAATTCTGGATGGTAGCACTTCCCACAGAAAGGACACAAGTTCTCCTGCTGCTGGTAACAACTGTCACACACCAGGCAATTGTGGTGCCACTGAGAACTAGAGCGTGTGCCACACTCTACACAGATTCTGCAATTCTAAACACCAGGAAAAATGAAAACAAAAACAGTTTGCTCTGCATGTGTACTGCAGTTCTGGTGTACATCTTTTTTAAAAAACCAATGAAACATTTGTAGATCATGTATTAAACTTTCATTTTTATGACACTAAATTTAGGGTGTATGTTTTTGAAAAAGCTGCTTGTTTTGAATATCTGATATCATTCAATTTACACTAAAACTTCCTGGAAAGTGTAAGTAGGGGATAGAGACATCCAAGAAAACATAAACGGGGGAGGAAGAAAACCAAAAACATGGCAATCCAAACTTCAAAAAAGGAAACACGATCCAGAATCAGGAAGCGGCTTGTGTGGAGCAAGTCCTGCTCGACTCCCTACTGCGAAAGCAAAAACGGCCCTGCTAGGGAATTCTGTTGGTTTCTGTGTAGCTCAGAAACTAAAAAGAATTTTCACTAAGGAAACAACGATGATCCACTCCAAATGATTAGGTGTCTGAAATTATGAAAATAATCACATAACACGAAAGTCCAATATGGCTGCTCGTATTTTCAGAACAGAGAGTGGCACCATCCTTAGCTAAGAAGTACTGATGGCAGGCCTGGCAGAGGCCTGTGACACGTCCTTCTGGGACTGTGAGCGAGGTGGCCTTAACATCCAGGGCACAAGGCTCATAAACTGTGGGATGCTCACTACTCAACCCCAACTTTGCAATCTAAATCACCAATAGAAAGGAACTTTCTTTTTGAGCTGCCATTATCTTTTGATATAAAAGAGATGTTCACTAAAAAAGAGAAACCAGCATGAACCACAGATCTGCTGAAGTCTGTATACAGGTTATAAAGTGGATGTGCTAATACATATTGATGCCAAAACCCTAAAATGTTAGAAAACAAACTCCAATAGCAAATTAAGAAAATAAAACCATGCCAAATGGAGTTTATTAAAAAAAAATTGCAAAGATGGTTAAATATTGGAAAAAAACCTGATAATAAAATTTAACATATTATTAGGTTTGGGAAGATAAATTATTTCACTAGATGCTGAAAAGGCCTTTGCAAAAAAATGAAAATCCACTCCTAATTATTAAAAAAAAAAAAAAAAACTTTGCAGACAATAAAAAAGCGTGGGTATTTCCTTAATGTGAGATACACACAAATTTCAAGTCAAAAGCCAGCATTTTATTTCTAACTGGGGAATCCTAGAGACATTCTCACTAAGGTCTCACTAAGGATGCCTACTATCCCCACTATAACAGGGTTCTGAATGAGTGTAAACACTGAAGCAAATGAAAACAGGCAGAAAAGGGAGAAGAACTAACATTACTTGTAGATGACAGCATACGTGCAAATCCTAGAGAAGCTATTTTAAATGTAATAGAAGAACTTAACAAAATAGCAAGATATAAAATTAGCAATAAAATTCAATAGAATTCACAAGCACAAACAATAACCAGTTAAAAGACATAATGAATGGGAAAGTCCAACTTATAACATCAACAAAAGAGAAAAAATGTTTAAGAAGAAACTTAAGAGAACTCTCAGATGGTTCAAGCTGGATTTAGAAAAGGTAGAGGAACCAGTGATTAAATTGCCAACGTCTGTTTGATCACTGAAAAAGCTGGAGAATTCCAGAAAAACATCCGCTTTATTGACTATGCTAAAGCCTTTGATTGTGTGGATCACAACAAACTGTGGAAAATTCTTCAAGAGATGGGAATACCAGACCACCTTACCTGCTTCCTGAGAAACCTGCATATGGGTCAAGAAGCAACAGTTAGAACCGGTCATAGAACAATGGACTGTTTCCAAATTGGGAAAGGAGTATGTCAAGGTTGTATATTGTCACCCTGCTTATTTAATTTATATGCAGAGTACATCAAGCTGGATGAAGCACAAGCTGCAATCAAAATTGCTGGGAGAAATATCAATACCCTCAGATATGCAGATGACACCACCCTCATGACAGAAAGCAAAGAGCAACTAAGAATCTCTTGATGAAGGAGAAAGAGGAGTGAAAAAGCTGGCTTAAAATTCAGCATTCAAAAAGGAAGATCGTGGCATCCTGCTGCATTACTTCATGGCAAATAGATGGGGAAACAATGGAAACAATGAGAGACTTTATTTTCTTGGGCTCGAAGATCACTGCAGATGGTAATGCAGCCATGAAATTAAAAGACACTTGCTCCTTGGAAGAAAAGTTATGACCAACCTAGATAGCATATTAAAACGCAGAGATATTACTTTGCCAGCAGAGGTCCATCTAGTCAAAGCTATGGTTTTTCCAGTAGTCATGTATGGATGTGAGAGTTGGACCTAAATCCTAAAGGAAATCAATTCTGAATATTCACTGGAAGGACTGATGCTGAAGCTCCAATACTCTGGCTACCTGATGCGAAGAGCAAACTCACTGGAAAAGACTCTGATGCTGGGAAAGATTGAGGGCAGGAGGAGAAGGGGACGACAGAGGATGAGATGGTTGGATGGCATCACCAACTCAATGGACATGAGTTTGAGCAAGTACCAGGAGATGGTAAAGGACAGGAAAGCCTGGCGTGCTGCAGGTCATGGCGTCACAAAGAGTAAGACACGACTGAGCCACTAAACAACAACAAAGAAATGTCTAAAACCTATACAAGGAAAATTAGAAAGCATTCCTAGAAGACTTTAAACCAGACTTGAACAAATGCAAAGACATATCGTGTTCTTAGGATGTCTTAACGTCAAGATGTCACTATTAACATTATATTTAAAGTAACCCTGATAAAAATTCCAGTAAGATTCTTCATGGAGCCTAGAGTTCACATGCTTCCCAGGTGGCTCAGGGGTAAAGAATCTGCCTGCCAAAGCAGGAGATGTGGGTTCCATCCTTGGGTCTAGAAGATCCTCCAGAGGAGGAAATGGCAACCCACTCCCAGTATTCTTGCCCAGAAAAATCCTATGGACAGAGAAGCCTGGCGTGATACTACAAAAACTGGATTAGAGAGTCGTACGTAAAAAAATAATGCAGAAACTAGAAAATCATATGAACTCTCATATAACCTCAGTATAGGCAAAGGCTTTCTAATTTTAACTAAAAACTCCAGAAGCAATAGAAGATTGATAAATCTGACTACATAAAAATAAACTTTTACATGAAAAAAAAAAAAAAAAAACACCCCACAGGCATAGTCAAAAGGCAAACTAGAAGAAAATACTTGCATCATACAACACAGATAAAGGCCTTATATCCCAACTATATAAGGAACTCTTAAATGGGGTGGGGTAGGGGTCATAATCTTCAAGAGTAACACGCAAAATACAAGAAAAGACTACTCATAAAAGGGGTGGAAATGACCCTTAAGCATAAGAAAACATGGCCAACTTCACTCGCGAGAAATGAAAAGTAAACTACACTGAGGTAACATTTTTCACTCATAAGACAGGCAAAAAGTCAAAAAGCCAAACAGGACACCCTATTGACAAGAATGTAGAAAAGAGCTTCTCTCAAGCATGAGTGGAAGCAGCAGGAACTGGCGCAAGTCCCATGAAAGGGAAGTTGACAATACCAACAAAACTACATATGCATTTATCCCCCCACCCCAGCCAACAAACCCACCTCTAGGAATTTATTCTAGAGATTTGTTCCCAACAATTCAAAAACCCATATGCACAAAGTTACTGACTACAGAATCATTCTACTGTAAAATACTAGAAACGACCTAAATATTGAAGCACAGAACTCAGGTTGAAAAACTGTGCTTCAAATATAAAGAAAAAAAAAAGGAATGAGGAAGATTTCTATAAACTGAAATGAATTCCAGATAATAAGTAAAAAAAAAAGTAACATGCCAAAGAGGACATATAATAATATGCTGCCTTCAGGGTAGAAAAGGGAAACATGTTTGCTTATCATTAAAAAAACACAAACAGGAAGGACAAACCAAAAGTTTCTGAAACAATGTTAATATCCTATGTACCTTTAAAAACTAAATAAGCCAAGAATGAGAAATTAAACACACTTCAAGAATAACAGGCAAAGCACAAGGATTCTCACTAGACACTATACAAGAATGGATATGTAAGCATGAGGGAAGGCAAGGAACTTGGCGGGAGGGATCGGAATGGGTACTGGTATAGATTCATCACTTATAAATGATGTCCATGTGTGAGTATACACATACTTAGGTGTGTACTTGTACACATGCACGTGTGTCAGTGTGTGTGCAGGCATGCAGTTCCTGCCTCACTTGCTGAGAGGACAAAGCAGCACACACCCAGAGCAGTAAGCACGCCCAGTAGCGCACCTCCACTAAAGGAGCGTGGCCTACAGAAAGGAGGACTACCGTAGTCCAGGGCAGGGAAGGTGTATGAGAACTTTGGAATATCTTGCTACGCCCAAATACAACGAAGTGCTCAAATAAATGAGAGGACATCTAACAAAAACACAGGAGCCAGCTTGCAAAGACCACCAAAGGCGAAAATGGAACAATCTGAGCACAAATCAGGTACGGTGATAAATTATTGACAGCAACAAGAATTCATGAGTCAGTACTGACAATATATAAGTCATTTTAACATGCGAAAGAAGGGCGGATTCTGGATTACAACAGAATGCAGAGGTTGACAGGTAAATGTTTACTTAGAAAAGCGTATTTTACAAAAAACAGGTTAAAACCTGCATCAGGCATTGGTTCCTTATCATCTTGGAGAAAATTTTGAAGAGCAATAAGAGATTTGCAAGGTCAAGTGTCTCCTCACATAACACTTTTTTACATACAAGAGGGAAAGACCAGTGGAGAAAGCTGACAGCAGCCTGATCAGATGCTCAGAACTCACATCGCCTATGAGGGAGAGGGAAGCTCCAGGCGCATCCAGGGGAGGGCCTGCCAAGGGCACAGACTTGCTCAATCTTCTGGCCAAGAACAAAAGACAAAAGGAGCAAAGTTCCATTTGTGATTAAAACAAACAAATAATCCAGGCATGTGAGGAAAAACTCTATTATTCAACACTGTCAATATCAAACAGACAAAAGAGGGTTTAGAACTTTCCAGATTAAAGGAGTCTAAATAAACCTGACAACTAAATGGAACACCTAACCCTAGACTAGATCCTGGAGTCTACAGGGAAGAGGCGAATGCTGTATTGGACAGTAAATCAAGTGACAAGTTGAAATATGAAGGGCAGACTAGATTGACATAAATGTGCAGAGTGATAATAGTGCAGTGATTATGTAAGAATATACTCATTATTAAGAAATACACATTTACGTACTTAAGGGTAAAGGGAACATGGTCTGTGTAACTCACCCTTCAAATAGTTCAGGAAAAAAAAAATTAATACACAGGGTGGAGTGGGCAGGGAGGAGGTAGAAGGGAGAAAGGCCACGATGACCCGACTGAGATCCCAACAACTAGAGAACCCAGGTAAATAGCATATGGGCATGATTTCTATTTTTCTTGCTTTAAAAGTTTGAAATTACTCCCAAATAAAGCCTTTTAAAATGCATCATATACCAACACACTGGCACTCTCAAGAGAGAAACAGAGAAAAGAAAGCTGTGGGACAATGACTGGTATACAAGATCCTGAAAGGAGCATCCCTACTTCAGTTCAAACAACCACACTAGACTGACACCCCCAGGGAAGACACACCTAGCTGCCCCTGTACCTCCAGCCTCCACTACAGTGTCTGACTCAAGACTATGAGTCTTGATATGAAAGAATTCAACAGTAGAGAAAGAGTATCACTCTTCAAACTGCTCAGAGAATAAGTATTCCTATGAAAAACTCCAGGATAATTGAGCACTTTTGTCAAGCAATATGCTGAGCACTTTACAATCATTTCACTAAATCCAACACCCCTTTGAGGGAAGGACTTTAGCTACAGAATGAAATTTGGCTTACAGAAGTCAAGTAAATTGCCAAAGATCTTGTATTTACTAAGTGAAAAACCTGAGATTTGACTCCACTGCCTAATCTTTTAAATCACTTTATAATACCTCTACAGAACAGAAGAAAACACACTGCACTATCTACTCATATTCTCAGCAGTATTATAAGTAATTCTGCCACGTGAAAACCAGTAGCAATTACAGAAAACAAATCAGTAAGAAGGCAGCACAAAGAGAAGCCAGAGAACAGCCTCCAGAAACAAACTCGGAATTCTGGACACATTTTCCAAGATAATGAAAACCATGATAAAGAAAACAATGATTTAAAACAGGAAACAAAATTACCTAGATGCTACTAAAGGTTATTAAAGAGAAGGTAAATATGTTCTTAAAAAAGAAAGAAGGTGAACTTAATCAACACTTCTCTCGATCTTTCCAACTGGACCTAAAAGGAGAATGACAACGGTCAACACGGAAAGAAAAAAAGTTTCCAGAGTAAAAAGAAAAAAGTTGTAATGCAAAACTCTGCCAGATGAAATTCGTGTCATAGGTGGAAGGCAACAGTCTCTTTCAGGTTTCTAAGAGCCCAGAAAATTTAAGATTTTTTAAAAATAGAGGGGCATAACCATGTCTCCAAAAGACTAGTGGTGAGATGACACTGGAAACTACAGAGAAGATTCCACACCCTCCCCTCCCCCCCTCAAAGAAAAAGAGACGTCGTCTACAGTCTGGGTTAAGACAGAAGGTAGAGAGAAAACTTCTGATTTCTTTTCAGTGGGAAACAGAAGCAGAAAATTTTATAGTTTCATTTATAACTTAATATTAGTAAAATACGATTCTGAGTTATAATCATTGCATGGAATAAAAAGAACTGAAAAACAGAAAGCTAAAAGAACAGACTTGTCTTAAAACAGCCAAGCATTTCAATTACATCCATTAATCTAAGTGCTTGACTATTAAACTCTTCAAAAGGTACAGTTAAAATGACACAGAAGGATCCAATATAACGATGTGAAAAGATCATAATCAACTTGTAAACTAAAACCCCGCACGACCATATTGTCAAGCAAAGCAAAATATCTGGTTCCCTCCTCCCAAAAAGAGGGCATACACAGAATACAGAGTACAGTTTTACACTGATAAAAAAGCAGATCATCATTAACCTGACATACGTGCTTAATAACCAGCACAAAATAGTGTTTTGAACGATAAAAAAAAGAGCAAAATGCAAGGAGAAATTTTTAGTGGTCGATTGTAACTACATCTGAATATGCTGTTGAATCAAACAGCCAAAAACAGGGGGAAAGAGCTTCATCTAATTAATAAAGACAAATACTACAAGTTTAAAACGTCACCACTGGAAGGCATCCAAATATACGTCATAAAGCTACAGTAGCGAAACTGTCTGATTTAACACAAAGCAGAATCTAATGTTTAAGTACAACCTAAAAAAATAAATGTGCCTAAAGTTACCAGTACAAAAAATCTGAGTGCAGCCAAAGCTATATAATCAAAGGTAAATTTATAGTCTTAAGTATCTCTTCCTTAGGAAAGCGAAGGAAGCGATCACGAATTCAACTTCCTATTTCAGAAAAGTAAAAAGAAGATAAGGGTAAACATACAAACGCATCCGACGCAGATTTCTTTCTTCAACTAGGAACCGAACCGAACCAAACCATGGGACAACCGGCGGAAGCGCCTCGGCCCACAGCCAGGAAGCAACTGCTCCCGGGCTGCAGGAGCCCGAGCCGCCTCCGCCCCGGGGTTGCCCTCCCAGGCGACCACACCTGAGATTGGTTACCCGCGGGCTCGGCCCCGCCCTGTTACGCCCCACGCCCTGGGACCAGGTGTGCGCCGGCAGGTCCAGGTGCCGGCGCTCCCACGGGGTGGAGCGGGGCGCGGCCCCCCAGCGCCTCCTCCCACCGCCCCACCCAGGCCCCATCCCCAGGAACCTACCGGCAGGATCGCCGCCCTTTCCAAGACTCTCCGAGGAGGGACCACCGACACCTACCGCACCACCGGCCTGCACCGCGTCCC
>SJYA01000582.1:760236-924022 GCA_006410615.1 Neotragus moschatus | reverse complement strand
CGCCCCAGCTCCTGAAGGCCACGCCCCTCCAGCCGGAAGGACGCGGACACCAACAAGAAGCCGAGCGCAAAATCAAGGGCAGAAGTGACAGAAGCGCGTTTCTGTGTCCCTGGGACTAGGGTGCGAGGGCGCAGGGAGACCGCAGGTGTATTCTTTGCGGTGTACATGTTTCGTGAGAACCTGACATTTTTCATGGAAATACTAACTCTTAAAAAATACAGGGAATTCCCTGGCGGTCAAGTGGTTGGGGTTCAATCGCTGGTCGGGAACGAGGGTCCTGCAAGATAATCAATCATTCTATTTTCTAAAAAAGTTAATATAAAATGTAACTGCTTCCCTGGTGGCTCAGACGTAAAGAATTCGCCTACAGTGCAAGAGACCCGGGTTCGATCCCTGGGTCGGGAAGGTTCCCTGGAGCAGGGGATAGATGCCCACTCCAGTATTCTTGCCTGGGGAACCCCTGGACAGAGGAGCCTGGCGGGCTGCACAGTGCATGGGGCCACAAAGACTCGAACACGACTGAGCGACTAACACTTGCACTTTCAACTGCACTTAGCATTTGTATTTGTTGTTACGTTAGTCCCAAGTGCTCTCTAAGACGTGTGAAAGATGCAAGATTTTGCACAGCAAGAATGAGGCTGTGGACCGCACAGGGAAACTGCTCGGGCAGCAGGGAGCAGCATCCGCAGAGCCAGGGGATTCTTCACATCACCTGACAATAGGAACCGCACACAGCACACGGTAATTTATAAAGAGAAACGCCTGAGTTTTAGAAACAGTTGAATTAATACCCCCGTTTACTACAGATTTCAACTGTGCCGTTACAGTGCACTTGTGAACTAAAAGGTTTCTTAAGTTTTTGAGTATCCCTTTATTCACTACATCTGCCGTGCAAGGAATTGCTGTTTGGCACTTTTGAGGTCCCATTACTCTGAACCGGTAAACCCAGTCCTGGCTTTATCAAACTACTTTTATACAAATACTTATTATACGAAAGGCATTCTTTGTATGAACATTATGAAAGACAAAGAATGCCATTCTATTAAACCACCTCTTGGCAATGTAGTTTAAAAAGCAAAATTATTTTAGATTAATATTTATTTTCTAAGTTAAGCCAGTGTAATTACCATAGATCAAAGAACTTTAAGCCTAGCTTCATTGTCTACTCTGTGAAATTAAGACTACAGTAATAATTAAAAAAAAAAAAAAGCCTGAGGGGGTATGCAGAGATGCCCAATGGATCTAGAGAGTCTTTAGTTCTCTAAGGTCCAAATCCTAACATAGATGAAAATCAGACTAATATTCCTTGGAACTCCCCTGGTAGTCCAGTGGTTAAGACTGTGCTCCCAATGTAGTTGGCATGGGTTCAATCCCTGGCAGGAGAACTAAGATCCCAGGAGGCCAGCACACAAGCCGCCCCCCTTCCTGCCTGGGAGAAAAAAGTACTACTCTGTTGCTCGAGTCAGTGTGATAGCACAGGGAACATAATATATGGGCCAAGGCATTAAAATGTAACGCAAGAAACATGAGTTTCAGTCTCTCTTCTACCTCTGCAAATTAGTAACTCAGGCAATTCCCTTAATTGCTAGTCCCTCACCAGTTCTAAATTTATTAGTTTACCCTATAGATTTCAAAGGAAGCAAATTAACTATTTTTATGACTGACTCATCTTAGAGAACATTCAAAGAAAAGTCAAAGTAAATAATGTTTGTAAACATATTCCTAACAGAAAATACAGTTTTATTCAGCTATTTGGGAATGAAAGGTAAACCTGAGTTATTTCCATCTTTTACTTTCAGTTTAAGAATGTGAATATTTAGGCTTCCATGAACAAATAAATCTCATATCTAGTACTATACTAACTGCCCAGTGGGTAGAGCTCTCAGCTAGCCTATAGCATTGAGAGATTCAGACAACAGAGCCTCCGAAAGTTCCTCGGGGAGCTTAGAGAAACTCAGAACACCACACCTCAAGGTCATAAAGATGAAAAGGCAACAGAAGAGATGGAGCTGGGGAGAATCACTGACTCAAAGACTACCCAGAAAAAATTAAATAGCTGAAAATACACATTAAAAGCATCCTACCAAGCAGAAAGACTGGTATCATAAGGAATGAAAAAGAAGTGGGAAAATGTCTCCAGATCCTAACTCTCAAACCCTGAAAAAAACTTTACATCTAAAAACAACAGAGATTTACATGAATAAGCACTTATTAAAACTACTATGGGAAGGAACAATATACAAATGCATATACAATGATTCCAAATATTTAATATAAGTTTATACATAGATACACACAAATATATACACATGTGCAATCACAGTAAAATCATCTAAAAGTCAATCTAACCAAATATACTCTGCTTTATTTATGGATTTTAAAATAATAGATTTTAAAAATATACCTATTTTAGTATCTGCATACAGGAATAACACCTACTTCAAAGGGTTTTGAAGATTAAAGGTGAATCATTCAGAAACAATTCCTTAGCCATGAAGTACCATATAGATGTATGTTAGATGGTAGGTTCATAATGGCACTTTTGAAAACTGCCTAAAACTGTAAAGAACCCAAATGTTCACCACTTAGGTGATTCAATGAACAAATTCTGGTACTTCTACTATTCAGCAATAAAAAGGAATCACTACTGGTATGTGCAACATTATGGGTGAATTTCAAAATAATTATGTTGGGTTTTAAAAAATGCCCACCCCCCAAAAAAAAGGGTATATGTTATATGACACCACTTACATAAAATTCTAGAAAATGCAAACTAATCTATGGTGAGAGAAACATACTGTCTGGAAAATCAGAGGGAGCAGTGTAGTGAACAGTGAGAACGGAGGAACGCCCAAGGGCACCTGGGAACTTTTAGGGGTTGTAAATTTGTTCATTATCTTGAAGAAGATGATGGTTTCATGAGTGTATATGTGTCTAATTAAATTAAAGACTTTATATGTGTGCCCTTTAGTGTATATCAATTATACATCAATTAAATTTTTTGTAAGTTGAATGAAATATACAGATTTGAATAGGTATCTGATTTGTCTGCTCTATATTAAAAAAAAACATACAGATGATATTTTTCTTAAAAAAATAAACAACTTACTTTGCATTTCCAGCCATTGGTTGGTACTGATTTCATAACTGGTTGAAGACAAAAAGTATGATACCCTTTGTCACACGTATCACACACTAGCATCTTGCTATCTTCTCCCGATTGTCTAAAAAATAAGATAGCATTAATGATGCCTTATCTTTAAACTTATGTTTGTGAAATAAGTAATCATGAGAAGAATCTGTCCTGGGAACTGCCCAGTTCATAAATGCCCTCAGTGTCCGTTTTGCCTATGCCCAGAAAATGACAGTGCAAACCCTCCAGAGGATGAGACAGACGTCTTCCAAAGGTCTCTAAAGGATTATCCTTACTGAACGCTCACCTATGGTGAACCTGCTTTGGTCATTTTAGGATTCCTGCAGAGAAGGAGGGGTTAAGGCAAGATGAGTGATTTTGATCTTTATTTTTTAAACATCCGATACCCATCCTCTTTTGGGCAAGGAGCTGTAACCAACAGGTGATGCTGCATGGCAAGGAACAAATCCTGGCACAATGAACTGGAAGAATAGTGTGATATAATAAAGAGAGAATCAAATTTGGATCCGACCTACATTTGCATTCTGACTTCTATTTTTCTAGCTGTGAGACTCCTGAATAACTCAAACTTGAGTCCACTTGGTTTTAAGTACAAAATGTGAATGAAAATCAAAGATTACCATGAGAATTAAATATAATTCTGGCTTAAGAGCTAAGAACATCCATTAAATAATAAATGCTAAATAAACAGATACAAGAATAATAATCTTGTCATAATTACTAGGAATTGTAATTAAAAACCTAAAATCTTTCCTGAACGCTTTTTTACCCTGAAGATTGGGCCCCTGTCCTGTCCATAGTCTCTGCCTTGATTCTTGACTGTTCATCCCTATCAGAAACTAAGAATTTAATTCAAGAGGAGGGGAAAAGAAAAACTAGGGAATGCAAGAAGAGCTGAGAGAGGAACCGCTGAATAAAACCTGGGGATAAACAGAAGTAAAAAGGAAGATCGGTTAGTTGGCCTTCAGTAATTTCTTATTTAACAAATTCTACATGTAAAATTGCACATTGTATCTCTTCAGCTATGTGGAAAGATCCTAGAAGAATAGCACTCTTTTCTTCACCTTCTCATTCCTTCTCAAGAACCCAGGCATAGATACAAGGTTGTCAACTAAGTGTTTACTGATATTTTCACGCGGTCTTATTTATTCCACATAATTCTAAGATATTGATGCTTATTGTTGTCAAATTAAATTACAAGTAAAACAGACTGAACGTGGCAATGGTGAGCATCATTTCTCCTTATTATAAAAGTTCTCAGCTTGTAAACAATTTGAAGAATGCTGCAGATGGAGGTAACATCCCCAAATTATCATGCTAATTAATTAGTAGCATGAGGAAAAAAAAAAAAATCACAGAAAAGACTGGAGCAATGATCAAAGGATGGAATAAAACAAACCTGAAAAGATAACCCCATTGCAAACTTTTACATCCATACAACATTTTGTTTCAGAATTACAGTGAAGGTTAACTGCCTTTCAGATAGATGGAAATTTCTTTTAAAACAGTAGATTTAGTATCAACTGTTACTCCTGGAATAGAAACTGAAACTTATCACCAATTCTTTGGCTCACTCTAATAACTACTTTGCATAATGAGTGGTTTGTTTTCCTATTAAATTTCACCCCCAGTGTCCCTCAGGAAGAAGGGGGGGGCGGGGGGGGCAGCTGCTTTATTTTTCTAATGCTTACTTTTAATTGTTAAAATCATTCCTTTAAAATTGTTGGCAAACTGAAACTGGCTTTTTAGGCAACCAGGAATTTAGACTGTTAAAATTATTTTTTGTTTAGACTTGTTTCAAAGTAATATAAGTTGATAAATACCTAGCAAGTTTTAAAGACATGATGAAGTCAGTATGAACGAATGCAGCTGCAGCATGAACAACCTTTACCATATTTACACAAACCTTTAGGACCTAATAATAGGGTCTGTCTTAAACTCAATACACACCTTTGAGTTGAAATTAAAACTTACTTGCAGTTCTGGCACACTTTGCACTCAGGACATTGCCAACCTGCCCGTTTTAATGGAGTAACCGCTATATCCAGGCACATTCCATGATAGTGCTGACCACAAGTAGTACAAAAGAACTGATCTAAGAGGTCTCCCGGGCTGTCGCACACTGCACAGTTTGCATCTTCCTTTGCTATAATTAACAGTAAAACAACGAAATTGTTGTATAAGAATTTAATATTTCTCTGACTTTACAGTTTAAAAAAAAAATCACTCGAAGGGAATTTTCATGGTAAATCTTTCAGACACGTGAAATTATCCACATTGAACTGATATCCAATCAGAATAAGGTCTCAATAAAAACATTATACTATCTTTTATCTAATTTTAGTCACATTAAATTTAATCATATAGTTTTGCAATTATTTGTGCCTACATCTACCTGAGACAATATGCAATTCTTATTTTATTTTATATCCCTAATACCAATGATAATCCTGGGCACCTAGTTAATGTTCAATATATACTTGCTGAAAAGAATCAAAAAGGAAAATATCAATTGAGATACGCGTTGCAGTGCAAAAACAAACATTTTTATCTGGATGTTACACATAAGGTTTTGAAATTAACAAAATAAAGTAAGAAACAAAATTAAGAAATGCTAGTATCAAGTAGATTAAGATGCTTCTTAAGCATAAACAGACTAATTTTTATTCAAACCAAATAAGGGTTTTTTAATACTGGAAAATATCATATGAGGGAGAACATTAAAGACGGAAGCTACATATTCATACACAAATACAATACTTCATATACTAATTCTATATTGATGTATATTAACTGCCAGTTGTAAAACAAAACATTAAAAATCTATATAATTATCAACATCATCTATCACTAAATGTGGATTAAAAGGAATGGTACTTTTTAACACTTCTTGTACCATCTAAAAGAAAGAATAAACTGCCTTGCCAAGCACAAAATTAAACTCATGTATATTACAATATAATAAGGAAAAGAAAGTCTTCTAAAATCATACCAATTTGGTGATATATATGAGTATGCCTGTAACTGCATTTAGTATGCTCTCAACTAAACGGTCTGATCAGCTGATTGTCTGAGGACTGTTTTAAATCATACATAGGATTTTCTTCTCTTTTGCTTTCTGAAGATCTGGTCAGTCCTTTCTGGCTTCGAGTCCTTCCTACGTGCCTTCCTTTCCCCCAGTCTAGCTAGAAACAGTTAATGATCTGTTCCTTTTCCTTATACCTGGAGTTAGTTGGCAGCTGGTCTTGTGGGCTGTAGAAGTCTTTGGCATACAGACCTCTTGTTTATAGAGTCCTTTTAGAATGGCTAAAAATACCAAAACCTGCGGTGTGAGGGCAGTGCATGGACAGGCCCTGGGCTGCCTCGAGATGTAAGCCAGGCCTGGTGGCTGCTCACCCGCCACTCATCGGAAGCTCCCGTAACTTCTCGGGCCTTACCTTTCTTGCCGTGTTGCAGCACTGACAGCCGGCATTTCACTCACACTGAAGTGTCCTACCTTGAGTTCCAGGATGGCCGCTTTCTCCTGACCACTGCTGAGGCTTCCCACGCCTCCAGCTCAACCCCTGTGCTCCTTCTGTAGCTCCACAAGGCCTCCAAACACTGGAGGCTCTCAGGAGTCCATTCTCTTCCTCCTTTCCGAATCCCCCATAGTTTTTCCTTTGTAATCACATCAACTTCTATACCATAAAAGCACTGTAATTCTCAGAACTTTTGTCACTAGCCCCAAACTTTTTTCTATCTAACCCTCAAATGTAATTTTCAAGTCTTTCTGGACTTCAATAGCCACATGTTCTAAAAACACTCAATCTCTGCACCTCTAGTACAAAACTCACTTTTAAAACCGAAACCTCTCCCTTCTTTCTAGGCCTGCTGGGTAAAGAAGCATCAGTGTCACTGCTGACCCTAAACTTGTCCCTGACCCAACACACACAAATGGACACCAGTTCTTACTGAGTGAACTTTCTATACACCCCTCTTCCATCTGTCTGTACAGCTCCGTCCATCACACTCTGTCGTGGTATTAATAACTGCAGTTACCTGCTGAATGGAATGTGTACCTAGGGTTCTGACCTTCTTCCTAATCAGCCACACATCCAGAGCAATTTTCTGCGATTGTTGTGCCCTGCCTAAATTTAAACTTTATCAATGCCTCCTTTCTCACCTTAAAAAAAACACATGTTTCTTGAGATTTTGAGGCAAAAATAAAAAGGAAGGGGGGCCTTCTCTTCTTTTCCAACTAAATCTCAGAACACTCATTATTTCCTGGTTAGATCAAGCCGTCTGCTGCGCACAGAACACAACAGACTGACTGCTCAACCCTTGTGAGGTTGTACGCATCCTGTTTCTTCTGCCTGTAACCGTGTTCCCTTGCTGCACTGCAAGCCCGCTCCAAGGAGGCCTTTAAAACTCTTGCTCAGACATAAACCCTGACGATCTAATGTTACCACACCTAAATGCCCATTTGGTTGTTGACTATTTCCTTCCCCGTGTGATTAGAAGAAATTATTATATAATCCAGTTAAGTATAAGATATTTAAAAGAAAGCATTACTTTTAAACACAAAATTACACATATTAGTTCATTTCTATAGAAATGGCAACAAAACAGAGCAAATTATTTCTCTTATACTAAAAGAGAGTGTCATATTCAACTCATTCAAGTACATTTAAAAACTAACCTTTGATGTTTCTTACCCTCAGAACATACAGAAATTGTGGTAAATACTGGACTCTATCAGACACTCAGCTGATCCTGTGAAACTTCTAGAGTTTGCTACTCTGCAACTTCAACCTGCCTGGGAGCTACCAGTCACATGTAGCTAACTGGGCGATGGAAACGTGATTAGTCCAAACTGACATGTGCTTTACATGAAACACACTCTGAATTCCAAAGATTTAACAGAAAAAAATATTACTGTGAATAGCTCAAAATTTTACTGATTACAAGTTAACATATCAACATTTTGAATACACTGGATTAAATATGTATTGTTAAGATTAATTTCAAATAAAAAAATTAACATAACTATTGGAAAAATTAAAATTACACACGTTGCTCACATCATATTTCTATTGGATAGCCCTGTTTTATACAGTGAAGCTCACTCTGTAACAAGACAATTGTGTGCGTCACTGTGGCAGGGATCACTTTTTATTCTATGGCATTTCCCACCAATTCCTTGATGGCAATAACCATGTTGCTTGATTAGTGCGCCTCATGTAATAACTGGGGCCACAAAAAAAAAATTCCACATGATTATATTCGGCATAAAAGAATCAGCATAAAGATCTATTAAGCATTATATAAAAATAATAGTAGAAAAAAGTTGGTTCCGACCACTTGTTCAACCTGTGAGAACATACAGAAATCTGTAGAAATATTAAAACGGCCTTTTGAAGGTCATTCATAAGAAGATATTACTGGGTAGTGTGTCATGTCAGACATAAGTATATGTACTTATACATACATGTATGTCTGAAAGTCACAGAGACATTAAGTTTGAAGCAATAATCAAATGACTAAGTGAACATTTTCTTTAAGCAGTTGGGAAAGCAAAACAGACGGGATAGACTAAAGCTAAAGACAATTTAAGGAAGGGCAAGAGTAAAATTCAGGTCAATCTCTCTTCAAAGATGCTGATGCCCAATGGAAGGGCAAAGAAGGCAAAGAATATCCGAGTGCGCACAAAAGTAGAATGGTCAAAAGTAGGAGGAGTCCCAGCACAGGCCCGGCGTGGAGGAGCTAAAGGACGTGAGGGAGCCAGAGAAGAGGGGGGGAAACAGGACAAGCTTTGGCCACGTCACTGCCTAAGTGACAGCCAGGCGACAAGAGAAGAAATGGAGGAAAAGACAAAAAAGTGGAGCCTAAAGTACATAGGGACTTATCTCCAAACATGGATCTCCAAACATGGTCAAACTGGAAGGGGAGACCACTGCTTAAGACAGCCTGGATAGCACACAGGAAGAAAGAACAAAAGAAGCGAAATCATCGTCGGACAGTCAATTTGAAAAGGACTAAACCAGCACAGCTCTCTTGCTTCCATCAACGTTGCAACTTCTACGATCTAGGTTTTCATCCCTGGTAGGACACTGCAGGGTGATTTGCCTATCAATATGGAATCTCCAGAAAGAAAAGCAAACCACGGATGTTGTCCAGAGTGGGTGGCCCACACAGCAGGCAGGCAGGGAAGAAAGAAAGGGCACTGGGCTAACAGATTTAAGGGAACAGAAAAGCTGCAGGACTTGGTGTCAAGGGAGACACAGCTAGAAAGATATTAGCTAGGGAGTTAAAATGAAGTAGAAGCTACAGCTGAGTAAACACGCTGGGGGAGGCAAAGTGGCTTGAGGTGCATCATTCCCAGGTTCAGACCCTGCAAAAGACTTCTCACGGCAGACAGAATACATCCACACGCCTTCGCTTGCTCACAAGGCCTGCGTCCACCTGCACGTGCTCTGCACTCTGCTCCTGGCAGACACCGAGCTCACTGACTCCTGCCTACTCCACAATCAGCCAAGTTCATGTCACGTGGCCTGCAGAGTAGCTGTTCACTCTGCCTGGAAAATTCTCTCCTCTGATCTTGCATGGCTGGCTCTCTGCCATTCAGGCATCCCTGAGGGGCAGAATACTACCTGGGAAGAACATGTGACTGTGTCTCCTAAATAGATATTTACTGTAAAATTTCCAGGCTAGGCTAGTGGACACTGGCGTCAGCATGAAAGTAAGGTGACAGTCCTGACCAGCATGTCTCCAGGACACAGCACCCCAAATTATTTTCTGATGAAAGGCTCGGTCCTGCTCACAGACGCTCTCTTTGCTGCGATTTTTTTTTTTTGAGGTCCATGGTTTTTTTTAGATTTCTCAATTTTCATAAAAAAGATATCATACTACTAACTCAGTTCACTACCACTGCACATGGCTCTGAGCTTAGCCAGCAGGACCAAGTATTACACTTGGTGCAAACCCATAACTGGAGCCTTAGATAAGAGCTGAAAGAACTACCTTTTAGTACAGTAATTCATATATATATATATATATATATATATGTATGTATGTATGTATGTATATGGTACAAGGCTATATGATTTTCACTGATTGTCATTTAAGCATCAATAATAACACTGTCATTTAAGATATCCCCATCTTTAAAACCTAAGAAGTGCTTCATGTTGTGACAGATAACTAGCACAACTAAAAATACAAATGAAAGGTTTTATAAGACTATTACCTTGTCTGTATATTCCTGCAAAAGTCTATTGGCAATATCCTTTACATCCGTGCATTGAAACAGAGAGTCAAAAAGCTGTGTCTTTAGGCTGCATTGTTTAAGATCCCCAAGGAATAGAATTTGCTCAGTTGGGCTTTGGTTTTACACACCTGACTTATATTGAGGGCTGTTACAAGAAACTGCCCTGTGGGATCTACTTAAGCTACTGTGAGACAAATTTTCACTGCTCTGTAACGTGTACACACAGTCTCAGTGAATTCTTATTACTACAAATCAGGCAACTGCTCGCACGCCCTTTTTCACGCTGACTGCTGGGGCGTTCTGCAGCCGGCTGTGCGGCTCAGGCGTAGGGAGTGCACTTCCTCCAGGAGTCTTCCTCACCGTGACCTTCCCATCCATCCTCTCCCTCTTCTCTCTTACCATTGGCCAAATTTTCTTCTTACCTTGAGTCTCTGTAAGTCTACTCTGGGACAAGGGAAGGCACCAACAATTTCAGCGTATCTTTTTAGCTTTATGTTGGCAGCAGGAACTATGCATGGTAACGGACAGTAAATCATCTCACCTCAGTTCTTACATTTCATTATTTTACAAAACATTTTATGATCCTTAACATATAAATGTATATAAATCATGTATGTTATGTGAACATAGTCTGTAAGAGAAAGCAGTACTGTCAATAAGTAACAGAATTTCTTGTGTTGGAACCATAGTCACAGAAAAGTTTGCATGCTGTTTAGTGAAGTCTAAATCATGACGATGTACAAAAGGCTAAATAGAAATTCTCAAACACACCCACAATTGTTTTATTCAACTGGAAAATGTGTTGATAACACTTTAACACCCAGAATATAATCAACTCTGATGACTGGCATCACAGTCTGTGCACTTAAGGAAGTAATTCACTTCCTGAGGTCTTAAAATAAATAACACCCATAATAGTAGCTGTTGCATGAATGTTCTTTTTCTCCCAGATGAAACAGTGTATAATCCAAAACATGTTTAAAACTTTAAATTCCTTATTAGCTTAAATACAATCTGACATTTCAGTCTGCCTTCCCTATAATTTATGTCTGTACGGGATTAAGGGCAATATGATTATACATGCAGACACAAAATAACTAAAGATAAAATTATGGTACTGAACAAAGAAAAAATAATGATTATGAAGTCTAACTGTGTTTGAGATTAGTTTAAGCCTGAGGTAGCTGTATTTATGTTTCATAAAGCTGGAAAAGATAGGAAAAAAGCCTTTATCGACATTCTAAGAAACAGGTAAAACCTAACAGATAACTAAGAGATGACATTAAAAAAAAAAGAAAAAAAGACTGAATTACAGAGATTTCACAAGCAGAGTGGAAATTCAATTCACTAGGGGGAAAAAAGAACCCAAAACATGCATACTCATTGGAAATCCATAAACTAAGAAACAAGTAAGATCTCTATTTAATGAAAGGGATAGGAAAAGAGCTGTAATTTTCTATATAACATAAATTTAAAACACTTAAACCTTTTCTCCTAATTATAAATACTGTTTGGAAAAGAAAGGGAAAAAAAGACAACTGAGGAAAATAGATAATCATGACCAAGATAGATGAATCAAGAAGAAGCACTAACAGAATATCAGCACCATACATTTCCCAAGATTTTCCAAAGTGTTTTGGTGATCCTATCACCATACATCCTGAAATAACACCTGAGTGAACCATCTTCCAAATTTCCAACTAGAGAGTTTTTGTTTTTCTTTTTGAGTGTTAAAGACATTGAATTAAAGACATTTTAATTTTTTAAATGACCTATTAGTACTTTATAGTACATATTAAAATACCATATACTCAGCAAATCTCTTTGCATACAATAGTTAAGATTCTTAAAATAAGAATAAAAAAAAACAAAACATGCAAACTATCTTTGAATTTTCAAGCAAGTAACTTTTTGGATATATCATCAATGATACTGTTGATAACAGATTCCTCCCCTGGCTCCTCACTCCCCTCACCCCCGACCCAAGGATGTCTTCTGAAGACCTCTTTCAGTATTATATGATACTACCTTTTACCACAAGCAGAGTAACACTTAGGGAACTTACAACATCTGTTACTTTAAGTAACTACATCGGTAAGTGTTTTTAGATGTATCTGTAGTAAACTTACATCTCTCAGGAGCTTGGTCAATGTGTTCTGGACAAAGGAGGAAGAAGTGACTGAGATCCTGAAAGGTGCCTGCTCCAGCAGCACAAGGATAATGGTACATCTGGGTGCATTTCTCTTCACAGCATTTGATAGTGGCTCCAAGGTGCTTACAAAATGCACATCGCTGCAAGGGAGCAAAGCATAAAGAAACCGCCTTATAACACCCAGAAAAGCAACATCCAAATGAAGGGCAAGGAAGATTTTAAGAAGTCCCTGTACATTGCTAGTGAAACACTTTGAAGCCTGAAAAATACTAAATCAGTGAGAGTTGTAAAATCTAAGGTCTCCATTCAGTGCTTGGTTTAGTATATGTTCATCCTTCCATCAAGTTTAGAAAGTTAGCATTTCACTTTTTTTCTACTGACTCTGTCAAAAACATACAAATACCATTCTTTAAAAAATTAATAATATGGTTATTAAAAGGGCAGTTTTCTAGTTGAGGGTTACTTTCAACAGGTGATTAAACCCCATCAATAAGCAGATAAAACAGAGAAAAACTAGTTACAAAATCTCTTACTGTTTTCACCCTGCCTAAAAATCAATATGGGCTTTCTCAGGGAGCACAAGCAGTAAAGAATCCCTGCCAGTGCAGAAGACGTAAGAGTCACAGGCTCGATCCAGGGTTTGGGAAGATCCCCTTGAGAAAGAAATGGCAACCCACTCCACTATTCTTGCCTGAAGAATTCCATGGACAGAGGAACCTGGCAGGATACAGTCCATGGGGTAGCAAGAGTTGGACACAGCTGAGCATGAGCACACACAGCAATCAGCATGAAGCAAATCAGTGCACCAGAGAATAAGCCAATGAGTGGCAACTACATTGTTCAAGGCACACATACAAGTCTACACACTTCACTGCAGAAGTCAGCTTCAAGTTTCCTTAAAAAGTTGGAGAGTGAAGAAACATTAAGTCCTCTGACTTTCTGCTTTCCCCATTGCAATCTGCCTCTACTTTCTTGCAAGTGGTAAAAACAAAGAAATGTCTCAAACAGCAGAGGAACTCTAGGGCATGTGAAACGTGTTAAGATGTCAGTATGATTATCCACTGCGCCAATGTACTTACTCAGCTTTCCTTAAGAATGATCAATAAACATCCTCATCCTTCCAAGCCCACTTTGGGCATCAGGAGTCTGCTGGGTAGCCTGCATCACACAATGTAAAATCTCCCTCTGCATGTAGGAGATGCTTAGCTGCCATATGCTTCTGTTTCAGCATTTATGCTATTGCATGGTAATTGCTTGCTGGCCTTTTTTCACCTTGAGTAGAGCAAGCAGACTGTACTATCTTTGTATTCTTAGCACCATGAATACTGCCTGACATAGAAAGGCACTAATAAACTGATGTTCATATTTATGTACACTAAATGAACTAAATTTTTGGTAAGAGCAGAGCTGAAATAACTGAAACCAAATGAAACAATATATGGTAAAACTAAGCCTCATGTAATAGGGTAAAATTGCTAACATTACCATGGATATCTTCACATGCTAATATACTGATTCTATATTCTGCTAGTCAATTGGAGAATACAAAAGGTTTTAAGTTACTGTTTCAATATCTTGCACGTAAATCTACATAAGATATCACATGCCATCAAACTCTTGCTCGTAACCATCAAGCCACTACACTAAATGAAGGAAAGAAAGCTAAGTGTCTCTTGGTGTGTCTTCTACACTTTCTGGCTGCAGGCAGTAAGACAGCTGCAGCTTCTAAGGAGCTTATGTGTGCACGCTCAGTGGTTCAGTCGTGTCCTACTCTTTGAGACCCCAGGGACGAGAGCCGACCAGGCTCTTCTTTAAATAGAATTTTCCAGACAAGAAAACTAGAGTGGGTTGCTGCTTCCTACTCTAGGGGATCTTCTAGCCCAAGAATTGAAGCCCATCTCCAGCACTGGCAGGCAGATTCTTTACCACTCAGTCACCTGGGAAGCCCAAATAACTCAAATACTAGCTATATTTGTGACATTTAACTTCTATATAATGTCCTCAAGTTCAGAGACTAACCACACATTTCAGCTGTCCTTTGGTACTCAAAGATATTACTGCATTTAAACAAACTGAAGAAATAAAGTATAATAATCAGCTTTTTCCAAACTAAATGTATTTTTATGTCATACCCTCCAGTGGTATCTAAACAGGTTAGTACATATTAACAGAATCCAAAATTAAAGACACATATGGTATTTAGGTAATCGGAGTATCCTTGAGTCATGCTGCAAAGGCCAAGATAATACTGAAGGAGGAAAATGTATACATCCAGTCAACCACTGAAAATCTTTTATTAACTCATTAACATCACAAAATAAGTCTGCTAAATTGTTAAAATCTAGAATATCCATTATTTTTATAGCACATGGCAAGTTATACAGAAGCCTTGTGCTCTAAAAATAATTTTAGCAAATAAAATATAATGACTTTTATTTAACTGCATAAGGAAACAAAATAATTTAAATTGATTCTTTTCCCACTGTCTGTATCATTTTAGAAACGTCAACATGTTCTCTTAATCATATTTGCAATGGAAAATATTACATGACATTAGTTAAACTACTATGTGAAGATCTGGAATGTATCCAACATACTAATTTATAAATACATATAAAGATATCAGGGAATAAAGGAAGGGAAATAAAATACTAGCTGCATTTAACTGAACGCTTCAAACCCATCTGTTATAACAGCACAGCTAATGAAAGACATTTGGCATTGAAAGAAAATATATACTTTCTATATAGACTGTAATGTATCTTTTTGAATCAAATAAATGCATCTGTAAAATTGTAGAAAATGTCAAAGAATAAATTTCCAAAAGGAGCTTCTCTAAACATGAGCACCCTTATATACCACATCAGAAACCAAACAAATTATAACTTTATAAGCTAACAAGTTATGAATCATTACAAAGTGAATTAACATCTAGTGAGAAGACGGTAAGATAAATAGCTCTTAAATGGCTTATCAACTAAACAATTTATTTGACTCAATATTTCAAATTCCTGAATAATTTTTTCTACTTTTTTAATCATTAAAAAAAGAGAGAAGGAGACGGGGAGATAAAAAGAAAAGTGTTATAATCTCTTTTGACACTTGTCCAAGAAGACATCCAAGAGAAAACTCGGAATGACAGTTGATATTACAAGAGAGTTCTCCCCTGTAAGAAAGAGTCTGAGAAACTCCCAAAACTTTAATTTCACTAAATAAAAATAAGGAAGGCTCTTCCCAAATAAATTTATACTATCCAACAAAATACAATCAACAAAATTTCAGAAATTAAAGATGAATTATGAAGCACTAACAAAAATTTTCAGGATATTTCAAAGCTCGTTCAATGAATTATCACGTTTTTCTATATCAACTGCTATAATTGTCTATGTGCTCTAAGAAGTATCAAATCCTACCAGTTTTCAACACACCAAACTGTTTTTCAGTTCAGTTCAGTCACTCAGTCATGTTCGACTCTTTGCGACCCCACAGAATGCAGCATTGCCAGGCTTCCCTGTTCACCACCAACTCCCAGAGCTTGCTCAAACTCATGTCCATTGAGTCGGTGATGCCATCCAACCATCTCATCCTCTGTGTCCCCTTCTCCAGCCTTCAATCTTTCCCAGCACCAGGATTCTTTCCTGTCAGTCAGTTCTTCGTATCAGGTGGTCTAAGTATTGGAGTTTTAGCTTCAGCAGCAGTCCTTCCAATGAATATTCAGGACTGATTTCCTTTAGGATGGACTGGTTGGATCTCCTTGCAGTCCAAGGGACTCTCAAGATTCTCCAACACCACAGTTGAAAAGCATCAATTCTTCAGCGCTCAGCTTTCTTTATAGTCCAACTCCACATCCATACATGACTACTGGAAAAACCATAGCTTTGACTAGATGGGCCTTTGTTGCCAAAGTAATATCTCTGCTTTTTTAATATGCTGTCTAGGTTGGTCACAGCTTTTCTTCTAAGGAAGAAAACTGCTTTTAACCTCTACCAAATTTTCTTCTTATTAGTCAACTAGGATTCTCCCAGAATGCAGTCAGTAGTAAAAAATACAGACAGAAAGTAAGAAAAAAAAAAAAAAAAAAAAACCAGATATGTGAAACTGATCAGAATGGTCCAATGCCTATTAGAGAGTACCAGAAGAGAAAACGGAACAATTATAGTCAAAGTACTCTAGAAGAAAAATTATGATAATATCTAACATAAGAGGTAACATTGATTAAGCATACTTTCCATTTAATAGATGAGGAAGCTGAAAGACAATTTTTTTCTGTTCCACTGATATCTGTATCACTACAAAATACACCTGCCCGAACAAAGACCAGCTTCAGATTAAGATGTCTTACACCTAGAAACACTAGCAAAATTTTTAAGATAAAGAGGTAAGATTTTAGTAGCCCCACCAAAAAGAAAACAAGGCATTTACAAAGGAAGGAGAATCAGGCATTGCTTTTCACTGGCAATATTAAACGCATAAGCAAAGAGCAGTACCTTTCAAAGTCTACAAAAAAAATTATCTGAACTTAAAATTTTAATACCTGCGACACTACTGTAAAATTTAGACAATAAATGTAAATAGGATAAATGAAAGTGAGGTTGCTCAGTCGTGTTTGACTCTTTGTGACCCCGTGGACTGTAGCCTACCAGGCTCCTCTGTCCATGGGATTTTCCAGGCAATAGTACTGGAGTGGATTGCCATTTCCTTCTCCAGGGGATCTTCCTGACCCAGGGATCGAACCCGGGTCTCCTGCATCGTAGACAGACGCTTTACCATCTGAGCCACCAGGGAAGTTCAAGTCCCTATTAAAAAATACCAACTTCTAAAAAAAGTAATTTTATGTACTTATTTTTGGCTGTACAGAGTCTTGGTTATTGCTCGGGGTTTCCTCTAGCTGTGCAGAGCGTGAGCTTCCACAGAAGNTCCTGCATCGTAGACAGACGCTTTACCATCTGAGCCACCAGGGAAGTTCAAGTCCCTATTAAAAAATACCAACTTCTAAAAAAAGTAATTTTATGTACTTATTTTTGGCTGTACAGAGTCTTGGTTATTGCTCGGGGTTTCCTCTAGCTGTGCAGAGCGTGAGCTTCCACAGAAGAATGTTACTCTTCGTTAAGGTGTGGGAGCTTCTTCTTGCAGTGGCTTCTCTGGTTGTGGGGCACGGGCTGTTCAGTCGCTGGGTTCCTAAGCTCTAGAACACAGGCTTAGTAGCTGTGGCGGCAGCTTAGTTGCTCCGAAGCATGTGGGATCTTTCCGGATCAGGGATGAAACCTGTGTCTCCTGAATTGGCAGGTGGATTCTTTACCACTGAGCCACCATGGAAACCCAAAAAATAGCAACTTTCCAAATGTGCAAAAGATACTTTATATGCACATGAGTGCACACACATACTTTAGATATAAATACGCATAAAGCTTTTATTTATGTGTAGAAATATATATACACACAATGTGAATGAGGCACAGTAACACAAGATATTCAAATATAATGAGCTAGGGGAAAACAGATAATTGCTATCAAAACAAAAGCTGGTACAGCAATTGATCACAAAAATAGGGTTCAAGTCAAAAAGCAGTGAGCAAGGCAAAGGTAAAGTTCACATTAATTGAGTCTAATGTTAGAGTGAAAATCTCAACGGAAGAATAAAATCACTAAAGTTCACATGCCCAATGAATTTCCTTGATAAAGCTAACTTCAACTTTAAAAAAAAGTTTTGATACTACAATAAAAATTTGTTTACAAAAATCAGTAAAGCTAAATATAAATATATAAATAGACTGGACTTAACACAGCTCTCAGAAATCAAGATAATTTATTAATGATGGTCAAATATAATTCCAATTTACACATAGATAGATCTCCAAATTCCAAAAATAGTAAATATACAGTACATGAACCGTGAACTCCCTGATGTTCAAGCTGGTTTTAGAAAAGGCAGAGGAACCAGAGAGCAAATTNTTGGGGGCAGGAGGAGAAGGGTATGACCGAGGATGAAATGGCTAGATGGCAACATGGGCGTGAGCCTCAGTGAACTCTGGGAATTGGTGATGGACAGGGAGGCCTGGTGTGCTGCGATTCATGGGGTCGCAAAGAGTCGGACACGACTAAGCAACTGAACTGAACTGAACAATCTATTTAAATGTACACAGAATTCTTTTTAACTCGCAATATCTGGGCTTCCCTGGTGACTCAACTGGTAAAGAATCCACCAGCAATGTGGGAGATTTGGGTTCCATCTCTGGGTTGGGAAGATCCTCTGGAGAAGGGAAAGGTTACCCACTCCAGTATTCTTGCCTGGACAATTCCACGGCCTTTACAGTCCATGGGGTCACAAAGAGTCAGACAGGACTGAGCGATTTTCACCTTCACCTTCATATATGGCTATAATAAAATCCAACCAATTCAAAAAATCAGGTATTTCCTAGGTCTTGTTTTTTAAAGCAGTTATGTCCTAAACCTAACACACTAATAATTATAAATTTACAATATAAGGATAAACTCCTGAAATCTATCCATCCACTAGAAAAACTGAAAACTTTCTTGAATAGCAGCAGATGGCTTTTAAATCAAAAGAATATATATATTATTTTTGAAGTGATTAAATAAGAAACATGTCAAAATCCTTGAGATATGGCAAATTTAGCTCAGAAGTAAAAAAATACAGCTTGAAAAAGGCAAAACTCAGGGGACTTCCCTGGCAGTCCAGTGGTTAGGACTCTGCCCTTCCACCGCGGAGGCACATGCTCAGGGACCTAAGATCCTACGTGTCACACAGTGTAGGCAAACAGGCAAACCTCAAGACCAAACAAAAATAAGTAAAGCTAGACACCAGAACTAAGCCAGTACGAATCAGCACGTAATAATACATAGGATGAGCCATCTAAGGAAGTAAACCCACCCTAATACCATGTTCAGGAAGATGATAAACGACATTCACGGGCTAACCAGGTAGCGCCAGTGGTAAAGAACCCACTTCCCAATGCAGGAGACACAAGAGACTTGGGTTTGATCTCTGAGTCAGGAAGATCTCCAGTATTCTGGCCTGGAAAATACCATGGACAGAGAAGCCTGGCAGGCTATAGTGCATAGGGTAGCACAGAGCCGGACACAACTGAAGCAACTTAGCATGCACGCACGCAGTCTAATCACATGATTTCTTAAAAGCACAGGTTTTTCTCCAACTGGTAGCAGAAAGGGAAATCAGAGAAATTCAAAGCAAGTGAAGGATTTCAGCACCACAATGATGTCTCTGAAGATGAAAGAAGCCACATACAAACACCAGAGAATGGCCCCAGGAGCGGAAAGGAACCAAAGGCGATGGCCAAGAAAGAAATGGGGACCTTGGTCCTAAGACTGCACAGAACTGAACTCTGCCCCCATGAGCTAAGTGAGCTTAAAAGAGGATTCCTCCTAAACCTCTGGATAAACACCCAGCCTGAAAGATCTCTTACTTTGAGCCCTGTGGGATCCTGCACAGAAAGCACTGTTGAGCCAACCCAAACCTCTCATCTACAAGTGGGTGCTGTTTTAAACCGTTAAATTTTTATACAGCAACAGATAACAGTATTCCAAGGCCCTCCATAATTTAGTCTCTGCCAAGCAAATATTTTAAAGAAATTTTTGTTTATGATACTTCATATTACACAATGTCTTCCTTACTCAGTGTTATGAAGTAATCAGGGTTGTTGTTGTTAACTGCTAAGTCATGTCTGACTCTTTGCGACCCCACGAACTGCAGCATACCAGGCTTCCCTGTCCTCCACTATCTCCAGGAGTTTGCTCAGATTCATGACCATTGAGTCGCTGCTGCTATCCAATCATCTCATCCTCTGTTGCCCCTTTCTCCTCCTGTCCTCAATTTTTCCCAGCATCAGGGCCTTTTCCAATGGGTTGGCTTTTCGCACCAAGCAGCTAAAGTACTGGAGCTTCAGCTTCAGCATCAGTCCTTCCAATGAATAGTCAGGGTTGATTTCCTTTAGGATTGACTGGTTTAATCTTCTTGCTGTCCAAGGGACTCTGAAAAGTCCTTTCCAGCACCACAATTCGAAAGCATCAATTCTCCGATGCTCAGCCTTCTTTATGGTCCAGCTCTCACATTCATACATGACTACTGGAAAAAAACACAGCTTTGACTATATGGAGAGCAAGGAGATCAAACCAGTCAACTCTAAAGGAAATTAACCCCAAATACTCACTGGAAGGACCGATGCTGAAGCTGAAGCTCCAATACTTTGGCCACCTGATGTGAACAGTTGACTCACAGGAAAAGACCCTGATGCTGGAAAAGATAAGAGGGCAGGAGGAGAAGTGGGCAACAGAGGATGAGATGGTTGGATGGCATTACTGACTCAATGGACATGAGTTTGAGCAAACTCCAAGAGATAAATGAACAACAGGGAAGCCTGGTGGCCTGCAGTTTATGGGGTCTCAGAGTCAGACCAGTCGTCTGACTGAACAATAACCTTTGTCAGCAGACTGATGTCTCTGCTTTTTTAATACGCTGTCTAGGTTTGTCATAGCTTTCCTCCCAAGGAGCAAGCATCTTTTAATTTCATAGCAGCAGTCACTATCCACAGTAAACAGGGTAAATGTTTTAAACTCCATCTTCAACATATAGGAGCAAAGCCTCAGAGACTATCCTAAGGCAAGCATTCCTGAGGCCGCAAACCTGCCCTCTCCCTACTGGGTCAAGGCTATGGTGCATTTTCGGGCCGACGGAAGAACACATGAATCAGAAGCCTTAAACGAAGAGCGCTCTCACATCTGTAATCTCTAACCTACGGCTCCCTAACAGCTCTAACCAAAAATAAAAACACAAATAAATATGACTCCATAAACCTTTATATAGTAAATACGTACACATCTTAGAGAAAAGAAAATGACAAAAAAAAAAAACCCAGAATTTTAATTACAAATTTCTAGTATCCTGAATATACAAAACGTAAAGATTATATAAATGAAAGCAACTTAAAAACAAACAATGACACTTTATACACATCAATAACTTAAGGATGACAGAAAATCGGCCAATAAAATCCATAACATACAGGACGGAGTGAGCAACTACGCCAAGCATTTCACAAATATTACCTTATTTAACAACCACCATTTTAGGTAGGTGCAATGACTTTTGATTTTTATAAATGAAGAACAGAGGTCAAATTCCTTGCCCATGCTCACAATGCCATGAAGAGGAACTGAACTTGAGGAATTCACAAATAGTTAGATATGGGTAAGTAATGCAAATTCCACTAACCTAACCCCAGAACATAATAAATACTTTGTCTTTACATGATTACTCTCACTCATAAGAAAAGAAGGTAATCATTTTAAATTAGAATGCCATTAAATGTTAATCCTTGGTGCCTAACAGAAGTAGTATACTGGAATGTTCACAAAACATGGTGGTAAGAATCCTCATCTCACTGGTAGGAGGGTTCTTTACCACTAGCACCACCTGGAAGCACAGGCAAGACTCACCTATGCTGTAGGTAGTAACAGAGCTCGCCTTGGAGGAGTTGCAAGCCGTGATCCAAAGGCAGCATGAAAACGAATTTCAGTGTTTTCCACCTGTCTCACAAACAGAGTAGTGGCAGAGTAGACTTCCATTACTCTCCACTGACGAGTAAGAGCCATTAGAAACAATTACTTTCACAAAAGTGTGATCAGTAAAAACATTAATGCCACCAACTAAAATGTTTATAGCAACTGACTATGTATTAACATAATATTTACCTAATGATAGCAAATAACTCAAATATCTTCTATAATAGTAGCAGGCTCAAAAGATGATCGCAAAAAGCAATGAAAATATTAAATCTCATTTCACATCTACTAATTCTGAATGTGTAATATGAGTACAGTTATTTCAGAGTTCTTTTAAATTGATGCACAAATAAATAACATACATTTTTCTTACAGCTTTTTTAGGTAGAAGAGCTATTAATCAAAGTTAAAAGTTACAATTATAGGTTGGATGGGGGAATAAAAAAATTTTTAATGTTACAACGAGCTAATGGACTGAATTTAAATATATCAATATGAATTCACATTTTTGAAAATATGTTTTTTGTATGTGTGTGTGGCTTATTTCTGACCAAAAGTCAAGATAATTCAAGACAATCACAGTCTTAGAATTATGCTGGAAAAACTAAATATCCACGTTGGAAACAAAGAACCTTAAACCTTAGCTTATATTCTATCACACATGCAATTTAACTATAAAATGAATAAATAATCTTAAAGTTCCTTCAGAATTGGAGAAGAAAATGGCAACCCACTCCAATGTTCTTGTCTGAAAAATCCCACAGACAGAGGAGCCTGGCAGGGTACAGTCCATGGGGTTGCAAGAGTCGAGACACAACTCAGCGACTAAACCACCACCTTGGAATATGCAGGAAAACTTGGAATATTCCTAAGATAAGGCATAATGAGCATAATCATAGGACAAAAGGACAATAACAAACCATCAAAATTAGACACTCTCTTTCAAAAAATACTTAAAAAGGAAAACAAGTCACAGATTCAACAAAAATATTTGCAAAATACACTTCTAATCAATGTCTTCTATGGCAACAATATAAAAACTCATAACTCAAAAGAAAGAAGACAAATCAACTAGAAAATAGGGGAGTTTGAAGCAAAAGATCTAAACAGACACCTCACTAAAGATGTGTTCTACTTCATTTACTTCAGTTCAGTTCAGTCGCTCAGTCGTATCTGACTGACTGTGACCCCATGAACCACAACATGCCAGGCCTCCCTGTCCATCACCGACTTCTGGAGTTTACTCAAACCCATGTCCATCAAGTCGATGATGCCATCCAGCCATCTCATCTTCTGTCGTCCCCTTCTCCTCCTGCACTCAATCTTTCCCAGCGTCAGGGTCTTTTCCAATGAGTCGGTTCTTCACATGACGTGGCCAAAGTATTGGAGTTTCAGCCTCAACATCACTCCTTCCAATGAACAGCCAGGACTGATCTCCTTTAGGATGGACTGGTTGGATTTCCTTGCAGTCCAAGGGACTCTCAAGAGTCTTCTCCAACACCACAGTTCAAAAGCATCAATTCTTTGGTGCTCAGCTTTCTTTATAGTCCAACTCTCACATCCATACATAACCAGGGGAAAAACCATAGCCTTGACTAGACGGGCCTTTGTCAGCAAAGTAATGTCTCTGCTTTTTAATATGCTCTCTAGGTTGGTCATAACTTTCCTTCCAAGGAGTAAGTGTCTTTTAATTAATCCTGGCTTTGAGAATTTTGAGCATTACCTTACTAACATGTGAGATGAGTGCAATTGTGTGGTAGTTGGAGCATTCTTTGGCATTGCCTTTCTTTGAGATTGGAATGAAAACTGACCTTTTCCAGTCCTGTGGCCAGTGCTGAGTTTTCCAAATTTGCTGGCATATTGAGTACAGCACTTTCACAGCATCATCTTTCAGGATTTGAAATAGCTCAACTGGAATTCCACTGCCTCCACTAGCTTTGTTTGTAGTGATGCTTCCTAAGGCCCAAGTGACTTCACATTCCAGAATGTCTGGCTGTAAGTGAGTGATCACACCATTGTGATTATCTGGGTCGTGAAGATCTTCTTGTACAGTTCCTTCTGTGTATTCTTGCCACCTCTTCTTAATTTCCAGAAATGCAAAACCCTCAAGCCCACAATGAAGTATCACTACACATCAACCAACCAAAATGGCTGAAACTTAGAAATATCACCAATGTCCGGTGGTGGTAATAATGCAGAACATTGTGTCACATACATGTTCACAGCCACTTCATAAATACAAGAGCACTAAACAGGAAGAAATCTCTCAGCTGGTGAAGTACAAAAGACAGAAAAGACTTCTGGATGATTCCATTTACAAATCAGTCTGGAAAAGGCAGAAAAATTAAAACAAACAAACAAAAAAACTTCAGGAAGAGAAACAGATCTAATCATGAGAGCCAAGGAGCTGGAGAACTGGGAGGGGACTGGCGTGAAAGGGTCACAAGTGAACTTTGTAGGGTAAAGGAAGTAGTCTGTATCTTGGCTATGATGGTAGTTACATACACTGTACTTATTTCTTGAAGTATGTTCAACGGTATGCTTGGAAGGAGTAAATTATATTGTATATAAAATATACTTTAATCAAAGAATGACTCACTCGGGGGTAAAAAAAAAAAAACACACAACAATTTATTTATTGGGTAAGGGCAAATAGGCCAGTATCAGAATAACTTTGTTGGAAGTAAAATTTGTAAAATCTCAGTAACATACAAAACCTATATACTTGAAGTCACTTGTGAACAACCAAGCCTGTAATGGCAGGACATTAGATTCCTGACAAGAAAGAACATCACAGGCTAAGGTCCGTATTTAAAAGGGTTTCAGCTAAGGCCATTTCCTAGTGTGCACAGAAAGGGCAGAATGGTGCCAGATCTCCAGCTGACAGCATGAGTCTTACTGGTGTGAGAAGAGAGGAAAAGATCAGCAATGACAGAAAGGATGGAACTTGAGAGGAAACCTTGAAGGGTGGAAGCGACCACAAAGCGAGCCCCCCAGACTCTCAAAACCACTGAGATCACGTTCATAGAGAGACTCTGAGCAGCTTGGGGAAAGTCACAGCTGAGCTGTGAGTTGAAGGAACTGAGGGAGATTGCTGATGTGCTGACTGCTGAGATGATGGAGTTTGGACTGCTAAGGCCTGCAATAATCAAAGTCTCCAAAAAAGAAAAAAAACAAAAATGATACTTACCAACAAAAAAAAAGGGAGGAAAATGGGACCCGCAAAGAAAAAAAATATGTATCCAATAGAAAATGACAAGATAAACAGAAGAGTTTAGAGCAGCTACTGGAAGTATATTCAACAACATACAGGAAAAAGCTGGTCATAACCAGCAGTAGAACAAGAGAAGATATGAAAGTTACACAGTGAAACCCAACAGAGATTCCTACACATAGGAATTTAGATAAAAATTTCCGTGGATGTGCTTAACAAAGAGAATGGAAATTACAGAAGAAATAGTCACTGATCTTGGAAACAAAGTGTTCGTCCCTTTGGAGGAAGAAAATGTAAAATTATTGAAAAGTTAACACGGCCTCAGTAACCTACATCAGTACTCAACACTATCAAATGTACTGATACACATGTAATTAGAGTTGAAGAGGAGAGAGAAAATGGGACCAAAAACAGAATACAAAGAGGCCAAACTTTTCACATAATTGGTGGGAAAAAAGAAACATAATTTTCAGAAACTCAACAAACCCCACATAGGAAGAACACAGAGAAAATCACCCCCAGGCACAGCATGCTGACTGCTGAAACCAGAAAGCCCTGAAGGTACTCCAAGGTGCTTTGAGGCTGGATTTTCCTTGTATTCTTCAACCAAACCAGCATATTTTAAACATGCTGAACGCAGATGCACATAGGAGAATTCAGCTCTCTTCTGTTACTGTACACACTGGTTTCAAAATGAGAGCATAAAGGTATCCTGAGAGCAAGAAGTTTGAGAACACTGTGTCATAATAGTATATAAACAGAAATGAAACTGTTGGGTCATAAAACAGGGGGTCTCTTCAACTTTGCCAGATAATTGCAATGTTTTCCCAAATGACTGCTCCAATTTTCATTCTCACTAGCAGAGTTTGAGAATACGGGCCAAACCAGACTAACACTTGCTACATTCAGACTTAATTTCTGCTGATCTAATAGGTATGGAATACTATCTCAGTGCAGCCTCAATCTCCATTTCATGAGTGCTAATGGGATTGTGCATCTTTTCAAAAACTTACTGGACATTTGGATTGTTGTTGTTGTTTAGTTGCTAAGTCGTGTCCAACTCTCTTCGACCTCATGGACTACATAGCCCGTCAAGCTCCTCTGTGTGTGGGATTTCCCAGGCAAGAATACTGGAGTGAGTTACCATTTCCTTCTCCAGGAGATCTTCCAGATCCAGGGATCGGACGTGCATCTCTTGCACTGGCAGGAACATTCTTTACAACTGAGCCACATGTCACCCCCTCTTGAATCTCCCTCCCACTCCCAACCCCATCCCACGCCTCCCATGCCACCCGTTTTTTTCTCTTTCTGAGGAATCAGCAAACCTTTCTCAAAAGGGCCAAACAGTAAATATTTTATGCTCTGTAGGACAAAGGCAAAATTAAGAATATTAGACAAGTATTTCTCTACCAAGAGAGAAAACAAATTTCTACAAATTCTAAATAACTAGTAATTATTCAAAATATGATCATAATTGAATATAATTGAGGGGGTAATGTAAACTTAATAATGAGAAGAATGGATCTGAAGAGAGGATAACACTTCATTTACTATGAATCCAAAGCTGTAACTAAATGGATTGTAAATATTCATCTGTTCATTATGATACACAATGAAATTTATATATCCATCTTTGAAGAACTCTTTCACACAGAAGTATGGCCACATACTGATACCAATCCATAAGCATGTAATTTCTTTTGGGCATATTCATCTTTACAAAGCACTCAAAAATTTTTATTAGTCTTGATCTTTTCTTTTAGCGTGTAATTACATTTCAATTAAAGCACAGGTTGAAGCCTCTCAATTACATAATTAAATGGATTCTGAAATATGGACATTTCCTTTATATTTGCCTCAAGGCCCCAAAACTGCTATCAGAACTGTAGTTTGAATTGGAAAATATTTCTGTATCAAACTTTTGTGTGTGAATGGAGATTCTGATTTTCACTTTAAATTCTGATGGCATGAAAAGTGTATAAAGCAGCTTGACATTACCTGTGATTCAAACACTGGTTGCTGTACAAATAAATTTATCACGGTGTAGGTTTCACATGAAAACAGTGCTCTGCCTTGCAATTTTAGGCTGAGTTCACTAGGAAATATTACCAAGTCTGCAACAGAAGTTAACTTCCCCATCCATTAAGTATTCAATTTATAGTATGAGGGCAATCTTCTTCAGAAAAATTTAATCAAAACCCCCAAATTTTAAAAATTGCAATAAAACATTACCACTGCTCAGCCATCACACGGATGCACAGTAAGGCAGTTCAGCCCATTCAGCTTTGATTTCCAACAAAAACTCCTAGCACTGAGACGGTGACATCCTCAAGAGCAAATGAAACTCACCAGTGACACTGTAAGTTTAATAACCTGGACAGATTTAAGTATTTTCTGTGAAGTGCCTCCTGATCAACGAGTTTCGCAAATTTGTCAAACTAAGGCTTTTATACGCTCCATGCTTATTTTCACCAATATTTACTGCACACGTCTTAGCAGATTCCACTTCATGTTATACTGAAACCATTTTTTCAACTTCTTTGAAAATATTTTCGTGCAGACTATTCATAAAGACTAATTCTTCAGTCACTTCAAATGCGCAGAGACTGCTAAAATAAACAACTGAGCAGTACCGTAACATCTCTCGACTCATCAAGAGCCTATAAAAACCACTAGAAGTCGTTGGCCTTGTTTCTTAAATGATTATTGACTGATATTACCCAAAGTGTCCTCAACTTTTAAAACAACTATTCTTACTGAAAGGCTAACCGTCAAAAGTTTATTTTCTGTGAGCGCATTTCTGTAACTGCTGTAGTCAAACATGATTTAATTAACTTCCACTGATAAATGGCTTTCCTTACTTGGCTAACAAATGCGTCACTCAGAAATTTACCTTTAGTTACAACTCATTTTCATCCTTCGCTTTTGAAAAGGATCTGTGCTGTGACTGCTGCATGTGATCCCACAGACTATAACCCATCAGGCTCCTCTGTCCATGTGATTTCCCAGGCAAGAACACTGGAGTGGGTTTTCATTTCCTCCTCCAGGGGATCTAAAACAGTCCATTTTAACTTACTCTTTTTTCTGCTCACTACTTTCCCATGAGTTGGGATTAACAGGGTATGTGCTCAATCAGGTTAATATTGACATACACTGTATTTTTTTTTAGCACAGCTATAGTGTCTCAGCATAATAAATATAATGCTTTGCCATCTAATTTGGTATCAACTGAATCCACTCCACCAATGCCTCAAAAGCACTATAACTGAAGTCCACTCTTCTCATTTTCTCTTCTTTAATATCAAAAGCATGCAGTAATAAAAGAGAGAAGATCCCAAGAGAACACATGTGGCAATACAAAGCTGATGAGTTACAACTGGGTCACTGTGGTCTGCAGCCTGCCCACAACAATTCAGGGCGTAAGTGGTCGCTGCGGCAGAGGCCTGACTGTCACTGTAGAGCAACAGGAGGCGCAGGTCATATGCGCATTAACAGGTCTGTGTGCCAATAAAGTTTATTTATGGATACTGTAATTATGGTTTTCATGTGTGATGAAATATACTCTTTTTAGATTTTTTTAACATTTTAAAATAAAACCTATCTGGGCTTCTGGACAATATACACAAATGGTGGGCTGTATCTGACCATAAGGACAAATATATAATATCCTGACCTCGAATGTAGACTTCAAGGGTCCCAAATGAAAGTCTATTATGTTAATAGCCCCTAAACCCTAACTTTTTGTCTTCCCAGCTCTACAGACTGCCAGAAACTCTCTTGACATGATCCTCCCCTCTGGGCTCTCTCTCACTCCCTCCAGTCCTCACCTCACTTCTCTAACGCCTTTAAATGTTTCTTTGGAAACAGATTTTATGCAGCTTTTCTAGTTATTCACAGTGGTAGGACTGTTCTACTACAAGTTTCTCTGGTACGGGTAGAGATGAAAGTAATACATGCCTGACCAGCTACCAAGACTTACTACCAAGCTTCTATAACCTAACAGTGTGGTGTTAGTGGCCCTGGGATAAAGAATATAAACTAGAATACAGAGCTTAGAAACAATCCATACATTTAATGAACATTTGCTAGCTGACAGAAGTCATCTTTCAAATGAGGGGGAAAAGGAAAGAGGTTTCAATAAATGAGGTAGTAACAACTGGCTCTCCTTATGTGAGAAAATGAAGTTGGACGCTTGTATCGCACAATATATAAAAAACACATCGCTAGGGCAAAACTATAGAAATGAACTTTTGAAATATATTTTTCAGGGATATATTAGAAATTATTCTAATTGTATATTAATTATATTAACTCTATATTAATTCTAATTATATATTAGGAACTGTTTTTTTATGAGAAAAAAACTTCATTATTCAAAATTCAAAACATTCTAAAAGGTACACAAGGAAAAGTCACTTTGTGTAGAGTTACATGGGATACACTCCCTAGAGGCAAAGAATTTTGCCCGTTTCCTGTGTAGCCTTCAAATATTCTATGTACATTGTAATTCATGATATTCTCCACCCACCCCCAGGTTTTACAAAGGGACTCTTTATAACATCCAGGAATACTACCACTTACCTCAGTGTAAAGGTAATTATATCAAACTTAATTAAAACTAAAAAGAATGATTAAAAACAAAATATGGTTTTTACTAAGAGAAACACTAAGGCCAAGGACATTTTCACTAAATGGGCCTTCCAAATTTAACTGTGGGTAACCGAATAGGAATATCAAACTCGGAATAGCTCTGTAACAGAAATTTCTAGTTTCCTGTTAGCTCCCACCCAACTTAAATTCTAAATAAATGGTAAGAATCAAGTTGGCAGGGCGAATGAGAACAAACCCACTGATTATTATACTTAGGTGTACCTAAAGCATTCTGTCATCAAACTTTCAACTGTCCTGCTATAAGCAGGTTCTGCACTTAGTATAGCATTCTGAGGAAAGAAACCGTAACTGATCCTGATGTCCTCCTCACAGCCTTGCATTTTAGAATGAAGACAGCATGTAACTTCTTATTGTGCAAAGTGAAAAAACTAGGGGCCGACAGGTAGAACTGCTTGGTGAGGGTGTCACTCGACATTAGCTAAAAATGTCAGACACGGAGGAAGTAGCCAAGATTTCTGATCCTCCGCCAATCAATACAGCAAGTATGCTTTATTTAGAAAAACATGCTATACTTTTAGGAAACTTTATCATACAAAAAAAAAAAAAAAAAAATCACGTGAAATCAATGGCCACATCCCCTGAAATCTACTCAGTCATTCTGAGTATCCCTCCCACAACTGGTACTCTATGTGACAGCCATCTCTTCACTGGACTTCCTCCTTGGAACATGGCCAAAAGGGTCGATCGTCCTTCTTCTGTCCTCTTGCTGAACATTCTCCCTCGGCAGCTTGATTTGCTCTCACAGCTAGTTAGGAGCACAGTCTAAGATTCCAACCCTGACACAGTTCCAAAGACGTTTCATAGGATTTAAGGCTCATCACAGTCAAAATCCTGATTTTCCCATATAGTCACACTTGAAACTATGGAGATACTTTGCAACTCCTCCACTAATTCAAAACATAACTCACTCCATCTCTACGACAATTCTGTCTTCATGTTTCACATATAATACCTAAATTCAGAAACTCACACTTACTGGCCTTTAATCACTGCAGCAATCCTAAGTATTTCTGTGTTCAAATAAATGTCTTCAAACATAACTACAGACAGCTGAAAGGTTTAGACGTGTTAAAGCAGCCTTCTTAAGAAACTTCATTAATTAAATTCCTCACTTGGAATGTGAAGTTAAGGACATTTTCCATTTCTCACTACTCCCCACCGTACTTATCACCTAGTCATGCTCATGTGTGACATTCTTTCATAGTCCACATATCCCCAAATTTAAGATGATCCTTTGCCTATCACACTCCACACTCGACCATACTACAAATCTACAATAATCAAAACGGTTCTGGCACAAAAACAGACTGACCAATGGAAGAAAATAGAGAGCCCACATAGTTATGGTCTATTAATCTAAGAGGAAGCAAGAATACACAATGGAGAAAAGACAGTCTTTTCAATAAGTGGTGCTGGGAAAACTGGACACGTAAAAGAAGGCTATTAGAACAACTTCCTCATACCATATGCAAAAATAAACTCAAAATGAATTAAAGACTTAAATGCAACATCTGAAGCAATAAAACTTCTAGAACAGAAGACAAGCAAAACACTCTTTGACATCAATTAGATCACAGCATTATTTCTTCTGGATCTGTCTCCTGAGGCAAAATAAATAAAACCAAAAAATAAATAAATGGGACCTAACTATAACTTTTACACAGTAAAGGAAACCATCAACAAAACGAAAAGATAACCCACTGAATGGGAGAACATCTGCAAACAGTAAGACAGATAAGGGGTCAAAACCCAAAATGTATAAACAGCTCATACAAAATTTCAAAAATAAAGGCTTCAATTTAAAAAATGGGCAGAAGACTGGAATAAATATTTTCCAAAGAAGACATACGGATGGCCAACAGGCACATAAAATGCTGAACATCAAACACTTGTAAAAATGGTTATCAATGAAAAATCTGCCAATAATAGAAGAACCTTTGTCGAGATTTCCTATGTCAATCTGTTGAAGCTTAACCCATACTATAAAAGCATCTAAAGTATTTCCTACTTTTACAGTCATCCCACCTTCTTCCTTCCTAAGGCTCTCAATTTTGTTCAGATGGCCTCTTCCAAGCAGCAATGAGCTTTAGAGAGGTAGGTACCATCCCCTGCTCCAGAAGAGAATCACAGTCTAACCAAACGGTGGTTGTCCCAACACTTGTATTAGTTGCTGATTTAAAGCAATTGATGGGAACTAATTCTAGCTAATGAGTTGTTAGGAGAAATCTGCTACAGTAGAGAAAAGCATATGGAAAGGATTTCCCCGAATTAAAATAAAAAGGAAAAGCTCCCCCCCCATTTTTTATTTAAAAAAAAATTAAAAAGTTATAATGAGGGTATGACCCTAAGAGCTCCTGCTCACCATGTTCTGATTATGAGAGAAACTGAACCAAGGAAAAGACCAACACATTGTGTGTACACAATGTACAGATAGTAAGAACCTGGTATCCTGAAGCCAGTGAGCTACTCATCACCCAAACTTCTCATTTCCTACAGGGAAAATCCATCACTCATCAAGGTAAAAGTCAACAATGCCTGACACCCAAATGTAGACCACCAGGCACACAAAGATGTGGGGAAACATGATCTATCCCAACAACAATCTTGAAAACTGATCCCAACTGACAGAGATGTTAACATTACCAGACCAGGACATTAAAACAGCTCTTATAAGCATACTGAATATATTCAAAAAGCTAAGCAGGGACATGGAGAGTATAAAAAAGTCTAAGTCAAACGTCATAAAATAAAAACACCTAGGATGAAATTACACTGGATATAACAGCATATTAGAAACTGCAGAAGAAAAAATTAGTGAACTCAACAACAGTAACAACAAGAACAATTCAATCAAAGAACGGGCAGAGGAGCTGAATAAACACCTTCCCAGAGAGACACACAGGTGGCCTACAGGCACATGGAAAGATGCATGATGTCACTAATCATTTGGCAAATGCAAATCCAAACTGCAGTGAGCCATCACCTCACTAAATCGGCTATTATCAAAAAGGCAAGAAAAAACAAGCGCTGTCAACAATGTGACAAAAAGAGAACTCTCCTACACTGCTGGCAGGAATGGAAACTGGTGCAGTCACTATGAAAAACAGTATGGACGTTCTGCAAAAAAATGAAGACTAAAACAATGTATGATCCAGCTGTTCCACTTGGCAAAATAAAAACATGAATTCAAAGAGATATGCATCCATATGTTTATTACATTATTTACAATTGAAAAATGCTAAGTGCCCGTAAGTCGATGAATGAATAAAGACGTGGTATATTTATCTGCAACAGAATACTACTCGGCCAGTTTGTGTTTGTTTTGTTTTTTTTTAAGATTTTTTTTTTTTAATGTGACTGTCTTTATAGTCTTTTACTGAATCTGTTACATTGTTTCTGCTTCAGGGTTTGTTTTTTTGCCCCCAAGGCATATGGGAAGTTTAGCTTCCCAACTAGGGATCAAACTCACAATCTCTACATGGAAGGTGAAGTCTTAACCACTGAACTACCAGGGAAGTCCCTAAGTCACTTACTAAAAAAAAGAAAAGAAAGGAATCCTGTCACTTGTGACAACAAGAAATGACTGCCAAAGACTTTCTAACCATAATGATAACTATAAATTCACATCCCCTAAACTGCAATAAACCACCACCCTTGAGGAAAATCACACATAATCAAATTGTCCAAAATCAGTGATACAGAACTACAATCATTCATATAAAAAGACATGATATGTTCAGTTCAGTTGCTCAGTCGTTATCCGACTCTTTGCAACCCCGTGAACGGCAGCACGCCAGGCCTCCCTGTCCATCACCATCTCCCGGAATTCACTCAGACTCACGTCCATTGAGTTAGTGATGCCATCCAGCCAGCTCATCCTCTGTTGTCCCCTTCTCCTTCTGCCCCCAATCTCTCCCAGCATCAGGGTCTTTTCCAATGAGTCAACTATTTGCAGGAGGTGGCCAAAGTATTAGAGTTTCAGCTTCAGCATCAGTCTTTCCAATGAACACCCAAGACTGATTTCCTTTAGAATGGACTGGTTGGATCTCCTTGAAGTCCAAGGGACTCTCAAGAGTCTTGTCCAACACCACAGTTCAAAAGCATCAAATTCTTCGGCACTCAGCTTTCTTCACAGTCCAACTCTCACATCCATACATGACTACTGGAAAAACCATAGCCTTGACTAGACGGACCTTTGTTGGCAAAGTAATGTCTCTGCTTTTCAATATGCCATCTAGGTTGGTCCTAACTTTCCTTCCAAGGAGTAAGCATCTTTTAATTTCATGGCTGCAGTCACCATCTGCAGTGATTTTGGAGCCCAAAGAAATAAAGCATAGAACAAAAACAAGGATGACACCAGACTACACCATCCTGTGTCAGAAACAACATTAAGCAAGAAGAGTGAATCACCACATCTTGAAAGTACTGGGATGAAAAGTCACCTAGATTTCTGAACTTGGCAAGCATGCATTTCAAAGGAAAACAGAAGCACTTTGGAAATGAAAATGCTGAAAGAATCTATCACCTTGCAGACCTGCCCTGCAAGAAATGTTAAAGGATTTCTTCAGGCAGAAAGAAAATGGTATCTGGATTGACACCAAGGAATGAAGAGACTAGCACTGGTAAATAACTCAGATGGTAAGGAATCTGCCTGCAGTGCAGGAGACCTGGGTTTGATCCCTCGGTCGGGCTCTGGAGAAAGGAATGGTAACCCACTCCAGTATTCTTGCCTGGAGAATTCCTAGGGCAGAGGAGCCTGAAGGGCTACAGTTCGTGGGGTCACAAAGAGTCGGACTGAGTGACTAACAAGACAATATAATACAGCATTGGTAAATATACAGGTAAGTGTATTTTAAATTTTATTATTTAATTATCTTTAAAAGATATGTTTACTCAAAAAAAAATAAAAAAACAATATCTTAAGGAGTTTGTAACATGTGAAAGTCAAATGCATGACAGCAATAGCACAAAGTCCAGCAGGGAGAATGGAAGGAAATGAAAGCACACTTTTATAATATACACAACTACACAATACCACTTCAGAGTAGACTATGGTTAATGAAAGACGTATACTAGAAACCTTAAAGAAATCAATAAAATAACAAGGCTTATTGACATACACCAAAGAGAGTGTACATTTAATTCCAGATCACCAAAATAAAGCAAGTTACACAAATTCTGTTTCCCAGTGCATAGAAAAGTTATATTTATACTATACTCTGTTAAGTGTCCAACAGCATTCTGTCTAAAATGAAAAAAATGTACATACCTTAATTTAAAAGTGCTTTACGGCTAAAAGGTGCTAACCATCATCTCTGCCTTAAGCAAGTCATAATCTTTTTGCTGGTGGAGGGTCTTGTCTTGATGTTCAATGGCTGGTATCTGATCAGGGTGGTGGTTGCCAAAGGTTGGGATGATTATGGAGATTTTTTTAAAGACAATAATGAAGTCTGTAAAGTCAACCGACTCTTCCTTCAACAAACGATTTCTCTGTAGCATGCAACACTGTCTGACAGTATTTTACCCATAGTAGAACTTCTTTCTAAACTGGAGTCAATCCTCTCAAATTCTGCTGCTGCTTTGTCAGCTAAATTCATGGAATAGTCTAAATCTTTTGTTGTCATTCCAGCAATCTTCACAGCATCTTCGCCAAGAGTAGATTCATTCTCAAGAAACCACTTTCTTTGCTCATCCATCAGAAGTAACTTATCTGCTTAGAGTCTTATCATGGGACTGCAGCATTTCAGTCACATCTTCAGGCTCCACTTCCAATTCTAGTTCTCCTGCTGTGTCTACCACATCTGCTGTTACTTCTTCTGCTGAGGTCCTAAGGCCCTCAAAGTCATCCATGAGGGCTGGAATCAACTTCTTCCCAACTCCTGTTAAATCATCATGGCATCTAGAATGGTGAGTCCTTTCCAGACGGTCAAGCGACTACCAAGATACATTAGAAGACTCACTACCCATGGCAGGTATAGCGTTACAAAACTTATTTTCTCAAATAATAAGCCTTGAAAGAGAGAATTACTCATTGATCCACGGGCTGCAGAATAGCTGTGTCCACCGGCATGAGGACATTAATCTCCTTATACATCTCCACCAGAGCTCCTGGGTGACCTGGTCAACTGTCAGTGAACAGCAGTATTTTCAAAGAACACTTTGAAACACTAGAAATCTCGAACACTAGATATTAACAGTGGGCTTAAAATATTCAATAAACCATATTGTAAACTGATGCACTATCACCCATAAGTATTGCTGTATTTATACAGCGCAGGCAGAGCAGATTTAGCATAATTCTAAAGCGATCTAGGATTTTTTTTTTGAATCGTGAATGAGCACTGGCTTCAAGTGAAAGTCATCTGTTGCATTACTCTAAACAATAGAGTCAGTCTGTCTTTCAAAGGTTTGAAGCCACGTACTGACTTCTCCTCTCTGGCTATCAAAGTCCTTGATGGTATCTTCTTCCAATAGAAGGCTGTTTTGTCTCCACTGAAAATCTGTGGTTTACTGTAGCCAACTTCATTATAATTATCGTTCCTAGATCTTTCGGAAGACCGACAGCTTCTATATCAGCACTGGCTGCTTCATGTTGCAGATGGCCTCTTTCCTCAAACCTCATGAACCAACCTCTGCAGCTTCAAGGTGTTTTTCTGTAGCTTTTCTCAGCCTTTGTAGAGTGGAAGAGTTAGGGCCTTGCTCTGCATTAGGCTTAGACTTTAGGGAATTTTGTGGCTGAACTGACCTTCTATCCAGTACACCAAACTTTTCCATAACAAGGCTGTGTTGCGTTCTTATCATTTGTGCCTTCACTGGAGTAGCACTTTTAATTTCCTGAAAGAACTTTTCCTTTGCATTCATAACGTGGCTAACTGTTTGGCACAACAGGCCTAGCTTTCAGCCTATCTCAGCCTTCCAAGTCTTCCTCACTAAGCCTAATCACTTCTAGCTTTTGATTTAAAGTGAGAGACGTTAAGACTCCTCCTTTTGCAGGAGCACTTAAGAGACCATTGCAGGGTTATTAACTGGCCTAATTTCAGTATTGTTGTGTCTGAGGAAACAGGGAAACCTGAAGAGAGGGAGAAAGACAGGTGAATGGCCAGTAGGGGGTGGGGGGGGAGGGGGGAGAGAGGAGGGCGGAACTAGATTCCACATGCCACAACTAAAGATCCCACATGCTTCAACAAAGACTCAGCACAGCCAAAATATAAAATAAGTATTTTTTTTAATGCACGCAAAAGGAATCAACAGATAAACACAAATGGGGCAGAGAGGAAGACTTTATCACATTAAATATATATAGTCTAAATATTACAAATAAAAAGCAGNTGCCACAACTAAAGATCCCACATGCTTCAACAAAGACTCAGCACAGCCAAAATATAAAATAAGTATTTTTTTTAATGCACGCAAAAGGAATCAACAGATAAACACAAATGGGGCAGAGAGGAAGACTTTATCACATTAAATATATATAGTCTAAATATTACAAATAAAAAGCAGAAGATTGCCAGGTTAGATTTTTTTTTAATGTGCTACTGCAAGAAACATGCTCTAAATATTAAAATACGAATAGGGTAAAATAAAAGGATGGGATTACATATACCATATTGACATTAGTCAAAACAAAGCTGGGATGGGTATGTTAATATCAAAGTAGCTTTCAGAGTCAAATACAGGATTTTTCTGTTATGGTCACAGGTATCCTTAACAACAGCTTCCCTCTGATCGAAATTTACAAAGTTCTTTCAATGTAATCTGTCACAGCCTCCCTAGGATGTCCAATAATTCACTGCTGTAAACTAACCAGCACCTACTATAGTTCCACAGACAGAAACATGTTAAACTGATACACAATCCAACTTTATTTCAATGCAAAAAAAGGGGGGGCTGGTGGTGGTGTCTAACACGCATGCCCAAGACCACCATTCTTAGAAAGGCCTGCCTGCCTAGGTGGCGTCAGGAGGCTGAGTTTGGAGAGGGTTCCCATGGCTCCCGAGGTGATGAGGGCAATTTACTGTGCCTGGATTATCTGTGCAAACAACGTGGCCTTCCCTTCTGGTACTGACAGGCAGGAGGGCCTACACGACCAGCCCCCAGTAAAGACATTGAGTGTCTCAGGGCAGAAGCACCAGACACGTCACCGTATTTCCCTTGCTCCCTCCCGTGTGACCCCTCACGGGAGAGAGAGCACCGAGGAAGCCTGAACACAGATTCTTCTAGACCTCGTCAACATCTCTTCCCATTAAGATCTTTCTACCGCATCAGGGCAGTAAGCCTCAGCCATAATTACAACTCTGTGACGAGGCCCTTGAGTCTGAGTCAGTCTCCAGTGTAGACGTGGTCTTGAGAACCCCTCAACATAAAACTGTAAGGTAAAATGAAGACTAAATAACTGATAATTTTTATTTTACACTGCAAAGCACTAGGATTATATAAAAAACAACAGTACTAGATAACATTATTCATAAAGTAGGTACCTGGCACCATCTTACATATATATAGACCATGTTTTTAATGATCTTATATAAACCTACTTTCAACTGGTTAGAGAAGTGTGTGGAGATTTTTACTGTTATTGTCATTAAGGCTTTTTAAACAAAAATTACATTTATATTATATTGTTTAACTACATTGTAAATCTGTACTCCCACCTTATAACAAAAAAGCTATTTTTGTTCTTTTTCAGTCTACAAAAAGAGCCCAAAGTACTTTTTAAAAAACTTAAAACTCTTCTTGTAGAAATTAGTTGGTTTTTACACGTAAAGCGGCACAAAATCAGCAGAACACGATGGAATTGCAGTATGTACTTAGTTGCTCAGTTGTGTCCGACCCTTTGCGACCCCATGGACCATAGCCTGCCAGGCTCCTCTGTCGGTGGAGAGTTTCCAGACAAGAATGTGGAGTGGGTTGCCATGTCCCCCTCCAAGGCATCTTCCCAACCCAGGGACTGAACCCAGGTCTCCCACGCTGTAGGCGGATTCTTTACTGTCTGAGCCACCAGGAAAGCCCAATGATAAGGGTGAAGAAAACATGAGAAACTATCAATTCTAAGTGGAGAGCTGCTAGAAGTAACGTTTTAAGGTTTGGTGGTACCCCCCAGGAATCCAAAGAGGAAATTAAAGGAGAAAAACAGTTTAGCATATTCTTCAATCTAGCAAAAGATAAAAGTTCCCGTGGAAACACTGAAGAACAATCCGAGGGAAATTCCAGAAAAACTGAACTGCTTGATACTGAATGCAATTTAACAACTGAGGAAATAATGTATTCGTTTTAAAGTGGGAATAATGTTGCTGGTTGCAGGGGGCTCGGCAGCCTCCACACTGCTGCAGCTGTGCTCCCTGTGCACAGCGCACGATGCCTAGCAGTAGTCAGCAGGTGCCAGCAGCGCACTCCCCGCCCTGGGCCACCGCGCTCAGCGCTGCCCTTCACTGCCCGGCTCCACTCAGGAGCAGCTCACCCGAGACGACTCCTTGAGGAACCAGATATAAAATGACTGACCCACACAGTATCCACGCCCTCGTCACGCCTACAGCCCTAGTGGGAGCACCAAAAGTAATTCGAAGCTCACAGTAACAACATAAATGGACACATGTTGGTAAGTGACAGAAAGGAGAGATATATATGTTCCAACGACAAAAAGGACACGTACTCAAACATTTCTTTCTTAAAAGATGTGAACAACCCGAAAGTTTAGAGCGTACAGACAACCCCATCTGAGCTTTGCATCTTGTTCTTTTCCATCACCTTAGATTGAAAGGTCCAATTCTACTTCAGGTTATTTCAGCATCTGTCGAAGGGTTTTTAAAAAAGGATTCCCACAAAAATAGGGTGATCTAAACAGAGGCACGTGTTTTCAACGACCGTTTTTCAATCCCAGCCAAACTTCTCAAAAATTAGCCAGCAGAGTTTCACTTTCCAGAGTCAAAAAATATTAATTTTTAACAAATGGTTTTAAAACATATATCAACGCTTTAGAATATTTTACTCAGGAAATTCTGTGTCCAAGATTTTTTGGCAACAAATGTGAGAATATTTTGTTGTTTGTTTGAGTACAAACTTTCATTGTTTCTGGCAATAAGCTAACAATAGACACAGTTCCAAACATCTGTTACCAAAATGCTCAACCCCCAGCACATGTTTCTTTGAGAAGTCATTGCATTCTCATTGCTGAAACATCACCTTTCTCTTGAAGAGGCAGATTAAGTGTTTATTTTCTTTACAGAGGCAGGTACCATAATTTATGCAGCCACATGCTGTCCTAACAATGGTCGACAAACTTGTGACACCTTTTTTTTTGTAAAATAAAGCCTGTTCTGGGCTCAACAGCACTTTTACAGACTTTGCCCCTAAGGAACCTTTTGAGATTTCAAAGACTGTCATTGTCACACCTCCCCACCTCATCACTTAAGCAGAAAGATAAAGATGTCCTCTATTTTAGAAGGGTTCTTCTGACAAGTATACATGTATAAACGTGAATAAAATTCACCACAGTGGTGACCTCCTTTAACACTCTGGCACTTATTTTTTTCTTTTAACTGTAAGTGATTCCATGAATGATTTTTAGTGCTATTCATTTAGGCCACAAACATTTACTGAGGAATGACCAAAACAGAAAAAGACCGTTATCAGAATGGCACTACTATCTAGTGAGGAGAGACAGACAAGACTATTAAGTAAATATACACTGTGTTAGAGGCCGATAAGTACAGAGGAGAAAACAGTTCACCAGGGGTGTGATGGGAGGAGGCACCTGAAATTTTCAACAGGGAGCCCATTAAAGACCTCACAGATAAAGGAAACTTGAGTAAATACCTAGAGGAAACAAGAGAGGAAGCCATGCATGTATCTGAGAACAGTCAGCAGAGAGGGAACAGGAACTGCAAAGGCCTGAGATGGACGGTTCTCAGTAAGACCCAGGAGGTCCGGGTGGCTGAAGGAGGCGAGGGAGGGGAAGGGTTACTGAGAGCAGTGTCTCAGAAGCGCCTAAGGGGATCCTGAAGATCAGGGAGGCCCAGCTGGCCAGTCATGACTGGCTTTTTTTTTTTCCTTAACAAAATGGGAAGTACTTGAAGAGTGTTAAGCAGAGAAGTGATGTAACTTGACCTTCGCTACTTATTTATCTATTTACCAGTGTGGATCACTCTATGGACGAAAACCCAAGACTATCATTAATTTTTGCTATTGCTCAAGTTGGTCCAGCTCTTAGGAGCTCCTTAAGGTTGGCTCCTACGCTTTCAACAAGTCCCCATCTCAGTCAGCACTTCCTTGCTTTCAAGAGCCTTGGTCCTTTTTATTGGAAAACGTTGGTTACAAACCAAGATGTGGGCACTTGACAGGCTCACTGCTAGAAGTCACTGCTTCTAGGCTTTCAGAGGAGACAGAGCTAGGAGACACACACAGGCATACTAACACTTGCATACACATACACCTGGATTTCAGTATCTGTCCGTATAAATACTAAAAACCGTGAGTTTACATCGATACCTCTGATAACCCCATTCTAACACCACAAAAATCATTTTAGAATAGTACTCGCTAGATTACAGCATGTATGTGCAGCTTTTGTTTGACTCTGTCTTTAGCTTTCTGGGTATCCAGTCAATACTATTTTTCAGGGCTCAGTTTCTTCGAATTTGGCTACTCCTTTTAAGGTTCCCCCACAGTCCAGACAGCTGTAATTGCTTATTTATAGGGTAGGTAAACATTCCTATGGTTCCAAGAGTCAGAGCTATACAAAAATATATATATAGCTTATTTAACCATTCTATTCTGTGTGGTTATTTAGGTTGTTTACAGTATTTTGCAAATTAAACAATGCTAGCAATTATTAACCTCTAATGGCACAAGTTTCTGTATTATTGAAGGCATATTTTCAGGATAGAATCTCAAAAAGGTCAAAAGATAAGTGCATATATAGTTTGTGAGGCACTACCAACCTTCTCTCCAGAAGATATGCACCCATTTGCATTCCAGGCATATGAGTGCCCATTTCCCTATGGTCTTATCAAAAATAAGCTGCTACAGTTCAACAACCCAACACCACAAAGTGCCTTTTCACTTTTCTTCTCTCCCTTTCCCATAACGCTTCTGTTTCTCACTGTCAGAAAATATTCCAAAACTACTTTTAAGAAGCTCAGGGAAGAGCCAGCTCCATGACCTATCACAACGATGACCTGGCCATCAAATAGGCTCAGACTATGGAATTTATTACCAGGCATTATACTGTTCAAAATGTGGTAATAATGTAAGCCTTTAAATGTAAGGTCACACTTCCAAACCAAACACTCTAACTTGACTAAGGTCAGAGGTGAGAGTTACTCATCCATTTAAATTAGGTCAATTTGATCATCTGAGTAAAGCAAATGTTACAGTAACTGAATAATTACTTAAATCTAAATCCTTGTCTCAACTATACCTTTGAAAGGTTTATCTGTATTAATTTCTATGGCAAAAAATTCCACTTTTAATATTCCTTTGGAAGGCCTGTTTTCACTTCTCCCAAACATCTTTGTCAAAAACCACGGGGAATTTTTAAGCAGCAAAGTAACTTTACTTCACAGGGTTTGTTGCCTTTGTAGATAGAAGGTAAATGCTACATTTATTTTTTGATTGAAAGTCACAGTGAAAGCTCTGAAAGATGGCAGACTGTGTATATGGTATCGCTTTGGGATAGTGCCAGAAAGGCAAACCAAACTGCCAACTTGACTGAAAAATTATTTTAATCAATTTTTAAAATAGCAAACACAACTAGCTCACACTGTGGACTAAAGACATGTCAAATCCTGTCTCCCCTAATTTAAATCTTCGTCAAAGAGTTTTGCCTTAAAAGTGCAAGATGCCTAAGTACAGTCAGTAATCTACATTTCTGAAATTTTCAATTTCTTATTTAAATGTAAATTATTCAAAGATTAGTGTTTATTGCACAACTTAACATACTATATAATCTAGTGGTCTGCACAAACTACCCTTGGATATCAATAATTTCCTATTTTGAGGGTTTTTACATTTCAGTAATCATTTAGTAAACCTTACAAGTGAATCTTTATGTTGACACAGCAAATGTTATAAAGTTGTGGTTTAAGTGTGTGTTTCTTCCACTTACTTCTGTGCTCCCTGAGACAACAGCTCTGTCCACGTTCACTAATGACGGTTCTTCCATCTGGCACACCCCCAGTGACCACTCCACACAACGGTGGTGAGCCCAACAAGTGCCTAACGTGGTGAAAGTGAAAAGAAGCAAATAAGTAAACATTAAACATATTAATGCTAATAAATAAAGAGGTAAAACCCTTCACGCATTGTGTATGCATGAATATACAATGCATCCTATATTTGTGACTCCACTAAAGCAGCCCTGCTCAAAATGCATCATCTTGGGAACCTGTGATAAATTCAAATCTTAGATCACAACCAAGACCTACGAATCAAACACTCTTGCCGTGGTGCCCAGAAATCTGTGTTAACAAACCCTCCAAGTGATCCTAACACAGACTGTATTAATGATTGTTTCTTCAAGAAGTTAGTTTCTAGTCACTTTATTTAAATATTACCGTATTTTTATTTGATATATTTATATAAATATAAAGGAAATTTATTTCATAATTTATGACAAACTATATATACACTACTCTTCCACTGCATTCCACACCAATCATCGATAACAGCTCAGTCTTTAAATTCTCTATCACTTGAACAATTACATGCAGTTCAATTGCAGAATGAAATTTACTCAAAGCCCCAACAGCCCTGAGTCATAAATATGGACTACTACACTGTATTACAGGACACTCACGTGGCTAAGATCTAGTATCCTTCACCCCTACTTTAGGAAGACCCAGACTGCCATGGTCCCAAGTTTTCACTGATCCCTTTATAATCTCTCTGCAATTGTCAGATTTCAATCCCACTGCTGTCTACACAAGTGAAATGCAAATATTTATAGAAGCGTCCACAGCCCAGTTATAGCCCTGTGCAGATGCTAAATAAGTTAAACATAATTAGACAATTTATTTTACCTAAGCAGGCATACTTAACGAAGATGTTTTTAACAATGGTGATAATTATTTCTAGATGAATGTTATTTACCATTAAGTAGATAATTGGCTCAAGTTAAAAAGCCTTGCAGAATTAAAAGGTAGCTATTACTGAAGACTGGCTCATACCTGTAGGATCAAATAAAGCTTGGACATCAATGGCATCGGGAAGGCCAACCAGACTGAGCTCATCCCACAGTTTACCAGGCTGATCGTCTGAAGCAGTCTGCGTGCTCACACTGACACAAGCCACGACACTCTGCTGAGGCCGTTCCCTGAAAAAGAAAACAACACAAAACAGACGTGAAAGTGAGAACAAGGAGAAAACTGTTTCACTTCGTGACGACTTAAATATGAGGTACTGCCAAATCAATTTTAATTTATTTTGCATAAACTGTTTATAAAACAACTTCTAGGATATATGTCATTGTTCATGGCATTAATATTAATATTAATATAAAACTGGGTAGCTATATTATATCGTGTAAGCAACAACTAAAAATAAAGTCTCCAAATCCATAAGGAAATGTTATAAATCTGTAATTTTTTAATTGACACTCTACTATTCTAGTCAGGAACTGTATATTGTCATATAAAATGAATATTTCCTTTGGCCTTACTTAAATGCTTAAAAAACATAACTTGAGCAAATCAGAAATCTCTAACATGCTTTATGGTAAGGGCTACCAACAACAGAGCCACCAGTTAAGTTTACAGAAAGAAAGGTTATTTCCCAGGGGAAGTGAAAACCCATTACGAAGTGTGACGAGGGAGGCAGGGGGAGGGGAACGTGTCAGCAATCTTGACAACCTATCTACGCCGCGACGCTACATGTACCCTCTGCTAAGACTTCACCTCACAAATCAGAAGTCAAAAGCAAAACCAAAACAGCTACCGGTGACTTGAGAATAAGGGAAATAGTGTAACAACAGCAAAAAGTTCCTGATAAAAGTGAATGCTGAATAAGATATATCACAGATGGGAGGTTTCATACTTTCAAAGCCCTAAAACTTCACATGTTCATTGAGATTGGTAAGTAAACAATGACTGCTAATGTGTCTACCAGTAAACATGGGAAACCAGATGGTTGGCACTAAAATTTCAATTTTCTCCTGATATCAAAGTATTCAGTCTGATGAATAATTCTGGATTAAGTCACTATTGAACATAGATCATAACTCACTGCACATCTGTCTGCTGGATATTTATCATGATTCCTATTAAGAGAAAATCAGCACAATGACCAGGGAACTAAACTTTTTTATACCTGGAATCATCGAAAGAGAAAAAGTATTAATATTTTTCAGTAAGTACATTTAAATATCAAACCATGTACAAAATAACCAGTATTTTTTATGTGCAGCATCAGAAATGCACACTCACTTTTTTTAAAAGTTCACCATGCTATGCTAATTCCAAATCTTATTTTTATGAATGCCCACGGTGAAACAAATGAGAACAAACCTTCCTATAATTATGATTTCTCCCTTCCTGAAAATACACCTTCATTACTGCTGCTGCTGCTGCTAAGTCGTGTCCAACTCTGTACGACCCCATAGATGGCAGCCCACTAGGCTCTTCTGTCTCTGGGATTCTCCAGGCAAGAACACTGGCGTGGGTTGCCATTTCCTTCTCCAGTGCATGAAAGTGAAAAGTCAAAGTGAAGTCACCCACGACTCTTGCAACCCCATGGACTGCAGCCTACCAGGCTCCTCTGTCCATGGGATTTTCCAGGCAAGACTACTGGAGTGAGGTGCCACTGCCTTCTCCATTACTAGTCACTGCCAATTTATTGGGAGGAAAAAAAAAGACCAACAGTTTTTCTATAACAATGAACGAATTGAACATATTTTCTTTACACCAGAATTTGATGGGGGCACAGGTATAAAAACCAATGGAATGACTAAACATTCTATTACTAACCAGTTCCTAACCAGTAGGTTAGTCAAATCTGACTTCAAGGTTTTACAGTCAGTATGTATGCAGACAATGTGATGTCAACCCTAAGGGTGACAGCCCTGCTTAGGAAAGAGCAGAAATACACACTCCCCAAAGTTTAAGTCTAAAACAAACGAAAAAGAGAGGAAATGATTCCTTGATTATATATTCTTATATTTAGATACACTATGAGGGAAAAACTATTTTAAAATCCTGCTTTTCAAATTAAAAAAATGAACTGGCTGTCTATCTGGTTTACAACTCATTAGCAACATAAATATTGTAAATATTTAAAATCATTACCAAGCTAAATGATTACAAAATTTTGAAAACATGCTTTATTCCTAAGGTCCATTAACTGGCTTGTTATCATCACTTAATAACTTGTTAAATACTTAAGTACATATAAAGACTTTCACTAAACCAAGGGTATTTTTACATAATTATTTTTAGCTCATACAAGTTTTCATTAAAAATTAACTAAGCTTATAAAATAAATAAATGAAACCCAAATGTACTTCCCAGAACAGTTCTTTATTAACTGTCATCATTCAAGGCAGAACATCAGTATATAAGATATAACCTGGTCCAGTCCATTAAATTTACTAATGACTGATGGACTTTGTAAGTTTCCTGGACTTCTGATATAGTTTATTAGAATGTGAACATTCAGTTGATTACAAAAGGTAAAGTAAGCCATGGCCTTTAAAACATCAAAACTTTAAATACAGTACTTCTGAACTTCCTTAAGCTGTTCCACCTTAAATTCTTTTAAAAGAGCTTTTCTTGTTATTGTTTCATTTCCTACTTCAGGTCTTCAAGGCATTGGCGGCAGTCCAAACAAAGGAGCCAATCAAATAAGTACAACACAACAATGCCTCAGTCCTTAACTCTGGAAGGCAGCCAGGCAGGCACTTGGGTGATTACATCATCACCCTCAAGGGCCAGAGCTGGTAAGACTTCCAAGATAAATTAATTTTTACACTTTCTCATCAACCACAGAAACTTCCACTCCCTCAACTACTAAAGTCAAGTCCATGTACGAAGATGGCCTTTGAACAAAACTAAAATATATTTTAAAATTTTTAACTCCAAAAATAAACATATTAGGTAAGAGTTTTAGGGAAGTAAAACATCCATGAATATAGACATACATGTATGATTACACAGATGGTAAATATTTTTAATTACATTTGATTTGTAATTATATACATATTTGTAAATTCTTCTTTTTTAAAAAGGCCTTCAACTTTAGAAAGGGTAGCTGCATCATAGTACAAGTGTTTACAGGGCAGTCCCCCACGCTCTACAGCACAAACACGAGTAAGCAAATGGCACTTAAAGGGCATGAGCAGTGGAGCCGCTTTGGCTTTGCTGTTCTGTCATGCTATATTCTTACAGACTATTTAACACATTTAGAAAAGGAAAGATCTCATTGATTTTTAAAAATTTTCATTCCATTCATATGAATCCCCTCTAGGCTTATATTATGTTCTTTAAAGGTTTCTTCCTTTTTGTTAATATAGAACTAAACTTTTTTTTAAACAAAGAAGTTTTTGAGAAAATGAATGTTTGCTGGGTTAATGGTAAGTCATAAAGCATTGTATGGATGTTGGAAACACAAGAAATCGTTTGGTAACAATCCCATTCATATAGTCTTAAACATTTCAATGGAAATAAACGATATATAGTCTTACTGCATTTGACCCATCTATATTCAAAATCGCTTACTTTCTCTGTCCTCTTTGTTTTCGTGGTGCCGAGTTTTGTGTTTTCTCACAAGTTCCATTGCTGTTGTCATCAACATCTTTCTTGTTAGAAGGCTGATTTTTCCATGGCAAAATAAACCCAGGCGTTACTCTAAATTGTTTTAAGTCTCCTTGTCCTAAGGAACTTTTTTCACCACAGTAACAAAAAGCGCAGAGCTGCTCACTGGCAAAATGAAAAGGAAGAAAGAGAAGTCGTTTTATTTAACGATTTCAAGTTCCAGACAACTGCAAAAATACTTGTGCTTTAAAATTAAATACTGTCTTTACTGCAAGCTAAGTGTTTAAATCTATAGTAATTATACATTTACAATTCTATTTTTCTACAGCATGATTTTTAGAAATAGTAAATATACCAAAAAATTATATTTTGTACTTAGAAAAACAATTTTCCTTTAAATCTGATTCTAAAAAAAAAAAAAAAAAATCAAAGTATTAAAAAGAATAAAGTAAAAGCTAAGGTTGGACAAGACAGTATGGTTTAATGGCCACTCAACTATATCCCAGCTCTGTAAAGCAAGTGGTAACCAAATTTTATTTAACCAGATGGAACATTCATTATGGATAATACACACACACACACACACACACACAGATACACAAATATAAATATAAGTGGGTTAGCAAGCAGTTAGTGATGGAGAGGGAGGAAGGGATGGACAGGGTCTAAAACCAGTGGCAACAGGATGAAACTGGAGCAGTGAGACCTTCATTTGCTACACTGTAACTAAGGCAGGTACAGGACATCACACACTGATCAAAACTCAGAACTATGTGACACAAAGAAGGAACACTACTGCAACTATGAACTTGAATAATAAGGTATCAATCCTGGTTTATCAGTTGTAACAAAGATGCCACACTAAGGCAAGATGCTAACAACAGGAAACACGGAGGCAGAGGAGGGTTGGGGATGGGGACTCTTGCATCCGCTTAATTTTTCTATAAACCTGAAGTTGTTCTAAACAATAAAATCTATCATTTTTTTTAAAAAAAGAGACCACTTTAAAAGCTAAAGGACAAAAAAACAATATTACTTATGGAAAATATACTTAGTAAGGGATCTTAGGAACAAAATAGAATGAAAAAGAACCACTCCTCTTGGATATGTTTTCTCTTCACAACATATTTATGGCTGCTGCCCTCAAATCTTTCTTCTCAATTGTTGAAGTTTTCACCATCAACACCTCTGTAGTTTCTACCCCAGTCTTGCATTAACAGATGATAGGAATTATCTACAATCTTTTCAGATAATGTTTAACACATAAGTTAACATCATATTGGACCACTCTTGACAAAGTGCCTTAAAAAAAATAAAAGTTACCTATTTCCAGTTTTTCCAATATTATCTATTTCCGTCTTGTAATAAATGTGCTGCCTATTGATACACACACACACAATTACATGTGGTCTATTTTCAGAAAAATAAAGTCCAATGTGGGAAAAGTGTTCTTCTTGCCTCAAGGATGTGATCCACCAATATTCTTAGCCAGTATTTTATTAATTTTTAAGTTTTCTTATTTATAATTTTCTTTAAGCTATTAAAATTTACGTTTTCTTCAGCATACCCTGATTCTGGTTTGTTTCGTTCCCTAGAAACATTACCTATGAGGAGCAACAATCAGATGGACATCAACATCAACTGACTAGGAAATGGAGCAATACTTTTAAAGCATTAATACTAACAAAGAATAGTTTAATCTTCAATTTATATCCAAAACTATCACTCAAATGTGATGGTATAATGAAATTCTTCCCAAGTCTCAGTTCAGTTCAGTTGCTCAGTCGTGTCCAATTCTTTGCGACCCCATGAACCGCAACACACCAGGCCTCCCTGTCCATCACCAACTCCCTGAGTCCACCCAAACCCATGTCCATCAAGTTGGTAATGCCATCCAACCATCTCATCCTCTGTCCATCTCATCCTCANGAAATTCTTCCCAAGTCTCAGTTCAGTTCAGTTGCTCAGTCGTGTCCAATTCTTTGCGACCCCATGAACCGCAACACACCAGGCCTCCCTGTCCATCACCAACTCCCTGAGTCCACCCAAACCCATGTCCATCAAGTTGGTAATGCCATCCAACCATCTCATCCTCTGTCCATCTCATCCTCATCCTTCTCCTCCTGCCCTCAATCTTTTCCAGCATCAGGGTCTTTTCAAATGAGTCAGCTCTTCGCATCAGGTGGCAAAGTATTGGAGTTTCAGCTTCAACATCAGTCCTTCTAATGAACACCCAGGACTGATCTCCTTTAGGATGGACTGGTTGGATCTCCTTGCAGTCCAGGGGACTCTCAAGAGTCTTCTCCAACACCACAGTTCAAAATCATCAATTCTTCGGTGCTCAGCTTTCTTTACAGTCCAAGTCTCACATTCATACATGACCACTGGAAAAACCATAGCCTTGACTACAGAGACCTTTGTTGGCAAAGTAATGTCTCTGCTTTATAATATGCTGTCTAGGTTGGTCATAACTTTCCTTCCAAGGAGTAAGCGTCTTTTAATTTCATGGCTGCAATCACTGACCTCAGAAATTTTACCACACAACAGACCCACAGCAAAAATATTTTTAGAGAACTATTCAAATTATTAAAGAAATAGGAAATGCTACAAAAGATGCAGGATGTAAAGACAGACAGCCCAGAGTAACTGATTGCTAAGTTTAAAGGACGCACAGGGAAACTCCGGGCTTCTGCTCTAGAGGTTGAAAGTCATGGAGAGCTCTGGTCCCATGGTCACAGCATATAAATTCACTTTTCTTGAACACTTCTGAAGTCATAGAGCAGCCTATTTACCGGCAACTGAATGAAAGGTGCTTCCAAGAAGAGAGGAGACACAAGCACTTGCTTAACCTGAGGAAGAGGCACGCAGATGCCGTATAAGCAGGCTTATGAATTCAGTGACAATTTTATAAATTGCTCCAGGCCAAGCAGAGGCCGTATGAGACTACACAGCATCTGGGACTCACAGACACACGGTAAATTCTAGCCCCATCACTAGGTTCTCTCCGCACCCTTCCCCAGGGCCTCGGGGCCACCCCTGGGGCCTGGGGAAGAGTCCTGGGAACACAGCGGTCATGGGACAAGCCTGGGGGCAGAAGTGCAGCAACTCAGGGAGGAAGACACAGAGACCCAGCCAGATCTTCCTCCTCCACTTTCCCAGGGGGAACAAAGGCCACAGGCTGGCAGAGAGAGAGAGGAAGTTTCCACCTGCAATGCTCAAGACCAGCTGTAGATGGAGGAACGTGGGGGGCGGGGGGAGACCTCCATCGTGGAGGAGGGGCAAGGCTCTGTCCTAGACTCAGATGAGGCCAGGTCTCCAAGAGGCCCCCAGGACAGAGAGACACCCTGTTTACCTGCGAGCTAAGGTGAATCAGAACAAGAAATGTCCTGCCAATCCACTCCACACCATAAGTAGGAATGCAAAACAGCACAGCTACACTGAAAAATACTTCAGCATTTTTTAAAAACTACTTCTCTCTTAGGTATTCAGCTAAATGAAATAAAAATGCTATGGTTCACACCAAAACCTGCAAGTGAATATTTATCCCAATTTTATTTGTAACTGCCCCAAAGTAGAAACTACCCAAATATCCCTTAACCGGGAAATGATAAACTGCAGCAGGCACCATAAAACAAAAGCCACCTCAGCAATAAAAAGCAAACAGTTACTGACATATGCAACCACACAGACGACTCTCCAAAGCATAATGCCAAGTTAAAAGGCCAGAATCAAGAGGACACACGACTCACAATTCTGTTCACATGATGTTACTGCAAAGGCAAAACTACAGGGTCAGAAAATAGGTGACTGCCTCAGGCAGAAGATGGGGTCAGGGGTGACAGCAAATGAGCCTGGGAGTTTTTCAGTGTGACAGAACTGTTCTTTACCTTTGTGGTAGTGATTATATGACAGTATGCAACTGTCAAAACCCACTAAATGGGTGAATTTTACTGTATATAAACTAAACCTGAGTTTTTAAAAATAAGTAAAAGGTTGGGGGGCCGACAAAGAAAACAGAAATAAGATGTATTTAAATCACTAGAAAATGAAGTGCTAGATGATCAACGCAAAGAGATATGAAAATGGTAAAGCATTTATACCGCTAAATCTAAGAAATCAATTAGGACTGTAAATCTGAAGTTCTTTCAAAATGAAATTCAAAAAGAAACATGGTCAAAGCTACGGTTTCTCCAGTGGTTAGGTACAGATGTGAGAGCTAGAGCACAGAGAAGGCTGAGCGCCAAAGAATTGATGCTTCTTCTGAACTGGGGTGTTGGAGAAGACTCTTGAGGGTCCCTTGGACAGCAAGGAGATCCAACCAGTCCATCCTAAAGGAAATCAACCCCTAATATGCACTGGAAGGACTGATGCTGAAGCTGAAGCTCCAATACTTTGGCCACCTGATGCAAAGGGTTGACTCACTGGAAAAGACCGTGATGCTGGGAAAGACTGAAGGCAAGAGGAGAAGGGGACAGGAGAGGACGAGATGTTTGGATGGCATCACCGACTCAATGGACTGGAGTTTGAGGAATCTCAGGGAGATGGTGAAGGTGAGGGAAGCCTGGCATGGTACAATTCATGCGGTTGCAAGGAGTCAGACATAATTTAGCAACTGGGCAACAACAACAAAAAAAACATGAGTCTTGGGAATTCCCTGGGGTCCAGTGGTTAGGACTCAGCACTTTCACTGCTGGGCTGGGGGTCTGATCCCTGATCAGGGAACTAAGATCTTGCATGCCTGGGGCGGGGGGCGGGGGGACATGAGCCTTCAGGGATATCATCTTAAAAACAAAATATAATATGCAACCAACAGAAAAAAATTATCAATGCAATAAAAAGCAGAAAAAGAGGAGAAAAGTATTGCTTTCACAGAGCTCACATAAAAGGGGGACAAATAATCAAATGAACTGCTGGGAAATAAAAAGTGTCACAAAGGGAAATAAAGCAGAAATAATGGATAAATGCAGTGCAGACTGTTTATTTTTTATCTTTCATTTTGAAAATTTTCAAACCTTCTCCAAGATGTAGAACATGGGAGGGATTTGAAATTTTTAGTATTATTGAAATACTTAATGTAAATAGAAGAGATGGCCATTAAAGACAGTTTGCAGGAAACTTGATTTATGTTTTAGAATGGTCATTTCTGCAACTGCACTAAAAACAATCTGGACTGGGAAAAGCCAACAGAAGTGGCGAAACCATCTAAAAGGCAACTGCTGCCTCCTAAGGATAACAGGGACTTGAACCAAGAATGGTAGGAAGTTAAGACAGTGAGTACTTGTCTGGGACATCTTCTAAAGTCGAGAGACAAAATTTAGGGTGTGAAGTATGAGAAAAGACGGACATCAAGGATTAACTCTAAAGGTTTTGGCCTAAACAACCAGATGAATATTGGTAATATTTACTGAAACGAAGAAATCCTGGGGAGAAGATCTGGGGTAGGCACAGGGTCAAGAATCAAGACTGGTTCTGGACATGTTATGGTGCAGTGTCTAGAATACTTCCAAATAGTGACGTCAGGCAGAGAGGTGGACAGCAAAGTCCAAAGTTCAGAGAAAGGGTGGCCCTGGAAATACGAATGTGTGTTCACCGGCACACAGACAGGACCTGGCTGTCAGACTGAACAGAAGTGAACATGTTCAGGACTTCAGCCTGAGGACTCCACCGTTACAAAGCTGAGGGGTCTCCACAGAAGCCAGCAAAGACAAAATGAGAAGGGAGATGTGCCAAGAGCAAAAGACAGAAAGTGTTTCAAGGAGATGGGAAGAGTCAACTGATGGATGGTTTCAGTTTTATTCACGTCTTCCAAGAAAGATCTGAAAACTAACAAGACTCCAAAGCTGAAATATACACAGAGGTTATAACGTCCTATATTTCTTCTTTTTTTTTTTTTAACGCGAGAGGGTAAAGCTTACAAGTAAAGAAGAAAATCAGTCCTTACGCGTAGAGTTTAGACTTTTTTCTTTGTCCAGGAGCTGCACACTGGAAACACCCCGCTCTGGTCTGAGGGGAGCAGAGTAACAGGCCAGACCACAGCTCTGTCCTACAGCCACGCAAGCCCCAGACACACTCCACCCCAGGGACACACAGAGCTATCAGCTCTCAAATTCCACCCAGGCTTGCACCCTAAGCTTGCACTCCCTGAATTTCCTCTTGGTCAGCTCACTGCCCTTCTTCCTGTCACTAATCTCTGACCCAGCTGCATTCCTTCTCGAACCTGATTTTGGCTTCCACACCAACAGAGACCAGGGAGCTTCCAGATTCCTCAGACACAGAACGCTGAAGGGCTGGGACCGGCTGCTTGCTGCTGTCCATTTCTGCTTCAGCATCCTCTTCTGCTGATTGTTCTTTGATTTCTGCTTAATAGTAAAACAAGAGAATATAAAAGTCACTTTGCATTACATCACTCTTTGATGAATTTATCTATAATGCAAATAGCATGAAGGAAAAAAACTAAACAACAAATGACAATACGCAACGAACACAGGAAAAACTTTTATATTTGTTGTTCAGCTGCTAAGTTGTGTCCGACTCTTTGCAACCCCATAAACTGCAGCACGTCAGGCTACATATGATCAAAATAATGTAAAACAGTATAGCTTTCCAAATTGCCGCTGACTTAAGTTTCAATCAGTAAAATCTGTTAAGAACTGTTAAGAATTTTCAGGATTACAGCAAGTCATCCACAAAACAAACATACTTCAAGGTGACTCATAAAAAAATTTTTTCATAATTTATGAATTGAAATTACCATTAATTTAAAACAATCATGACACAGTCTCTAACTGTCAGCCATTCTAAGAGCAAAATGACTAGAAAAAACACACCTTGAGTCCACTGCCTTTTTCGGTTAAGCTCAAGACTCCCGCCCTGAACACTACACATACCCTCTTCGGAGGCAATCTAACTCTGAGAGGATTTTCAAACACCATTACTCCTAATATCGTTCTAAAATGATACATCCACACTGTCTCCCACACTGTACTGTGAGACATTAACAGGCACAATTCCTCCACCAGCGCTCCTAATAAAATCCCATGCTCTTGGCGCCATCTTTCTTTCCTGGCGTGAAATTTACTGGTTACAGCTTTCTGCACCACCATCCCCAAACCAAAGAAAGAAAAGCAGCGCACAGCAGTATCAGCGCCCGTCTCTCTGGAGGGGCTGCCCTGCATTGCCTTCCCTCTCAATGGGCCTTCCTGCACAGCGTCCATCCTCCTGCCACGCAGAGTTCCCTCCACCTCCGCTGGCGGCAAGTGAGCGACCAACCCAGGGTCCGCTCAACATTCTGGAAATGCAAGGGCATCAGAGATCACTACCGGCTTGGAGCCCTGAGGGCCTCTTCTCGAGCACCAGTTCCACCAGCTACTAACTAAGGCAGCTTGATGTAGAAGTCGCCTCTCTCAGCCTCAATTTGCTCCCCGTAACGTTAGAAAAACCACCTATATCTTATGAGGTTGTTAACAAAGATTAAAAGGTCTAATACCTGTCCCTTCAGCTGGTGTGAGGCCTCTAAATGTGAGTACAGCTCTCTATATGTCCTTTACATATTCATCTTTGAAGAGTGTAATTATTATCCAGGTTTCAACACCCTCCCGTCTTCCTGAATTTTAAATCAGTATCTCTAGCCCTAACTCCTCTCCTGAGCTCCAGACCTCACTTTTGCTGCATACAAGGCACATCCAGCAGCTTTACCACCACTTAGATATCAAGTTTGATTTCCTGCCTCTCAGATCACCACTTCACTAGGCCTTCCCTATCAAAGTCTTCTAGATTCAAAATGAATTTTAGGGAGCTATTCTGACAGTTTTCCTGGTGTCTCAGATGGTAAAGCATCTGCCTACAATGCAGGAGACCAGGGTTCAATCCCTGGGTCAGCAAGATTCCCTGGAGAAGGCAATGGCAACCCATTCCAGGACTCTTGCCTGGAAAATCCAATGGACAGAGGAGTCTGGTAGACTACAGTCCACGGGGTCGCAAAGAATCGGACACAACTAAACGACTTCACTTTCACTTTCATTCTGACAAATAATTTTGAGAACTAGTAATTTGTTTACTTTGACTGTAAATCCTGTCAAATCATTAATGATGAAATGAGGCTTCAGAGATGATTTTGACTTTCCTATTTAAAATAATGGTTCTTTTTCAAGTTGAAACAGAAAAGCTGACCATAAATTAAGAGCTTATGGAGCCTATTAATCATAGTGCCTTTCCTGTCTATCCCAGCCACAAAACTGGTATAGAATCAAATTTACAAATACAAAATACATTTGTAGCAAAGAAGGATTATACAAACTTCTGCAGTTTTTAGTATATAAAAATGTTAAATTTCTGTATAACAAAGGACTTCATAAACAAAATTTTAAAAGATATCACAGATGGAAACACATGTGATTTGTATTCCCAAGAAGGTACTCAAGTCCAGAATATGTAAAGAACTCCATAGATGAAGAAGACACATAACCCTATATAAAAAAATGGACAATGGACAAAAATCTATACTCTCTGTTATTCAAGTCTTAGTAGGGCTTGACTTTATTTCCCAGCCTTTCTTACAGCTCAGCATGGCAAGCTCTCACCAACAGAATGTGACCAGAAGGGACCCTGCGATTTCTTCATCACCTGAAAGGGAGGGTGTTCTGGACCAAACTATGTTCCCTCTTTAGTATGGACTGGACCATGGAGATAATGCAGAAGGGAACACCATTCTGAGGAGGGCAGAGAAACTAGACAGAAGGAACCTGGGTCCACAAATAACCACAAGGAACAAAGACATTTCATCAGCCTGGACCGCTCCCTCTCAGAAATACTACATGAAGGAAAAATGAATATCCAAGCCACTGTTGTATCTGGGCATCTCTGTTACAGCAGTTTAACCCATGCTCTAATTAACACAGAAAAGGGCACCAGGCGTGGAGAAGTGCCACAACAAAAGCTGAAAATGGGTGGGCTGACAAGCAGGCAAGAAAACAGGAACAGGAGTGTTTGGAAATCAACTGACACCTTTGATGCTGCATCAAAACATCGGTAGTGCTGTGACCGCAGTAACTTGAAAGGCAGACCAGCTGCCTCCAGAGCTCTAGGGAAAGCATCTGGAGAGACACAGAAATTATTCTGTGGTGCCTGCCCTCTAGCGCTTTTGCAACCGAAGGCAGAAAGGAACATCGGACTGCTTGAGAGAGTCTCTCTGCCCATAGGGTCAGACACAGCTGAGCACACACATACCCAAATTACTATGCGTGCCAGGTCACTTCAGTCATGTCCAACTCTGTGGACTATAGTCTGCCAGACTCCTCTGTCCATGGGTTGCCATTACCTTTTCCAAGGGATCTTCCCAAACCAGGGATCAAGCCTGAATCTCTTATGTCTCCTGCATTAGCAGGCGGGTTCTTTACCACTCACACCACCTGGGAGGCCCCAAATACCACAAAATGACAAAAAAACTATAAAGTGACCATGTATAAAAACACTTTATAAAGAAGCCTTTCATTGCTACCCAGAGATGCCCAGAGCACATGTGTACCGTTTGCATTACTAGGTAACAAGAAGGGTAAGAGTCAAGAGAAGAGATGAGAACTATAAATGAGAAATAAGAAGAGGGGCTTAGAAGCTTACAGACAGCAGGTCAGGTGGACGGGGGTCACGGCGCCACATCCTCTCAGAACATGCTTCTGCTAAAAGCCAGCTCCAGTTAGCCTCACCCCCAAATCAGGAGCCCTCCTATAGGGTATGGGCTGCCTGCTCTCTCTTAATATCTCACTAACTGCCACTAGGGCTTCTAGTTAAAACTTTTCTTCTGGCAAATCGAGGCACAATCGCAAGTATTTCTTTGTTTTTATCCCCCCGCAACAGAAAATACATAACACCATAAACAATTTGGGGGTTCTGTTTATTGCTTATTGTACCAAACACAGGAGGCAGCACCCCACTACACACTCCACAAAGCAGCTACTGTATCTCTGTTGCAAACCAGAGCCTAGTACAAAACCTAGATGCTCAGTAACTGTTTAATTAGCTGATTAATTATATGTTGCGTACTATAAAGCAAGCAAATAACCCTTATTATAAGGCAACACATAAATTAGAAAAAGCACAAGGAAACAGAAACCCAGCTTGTAACGGGCTGTGTGTGCTCAGTCCCCTCCAACTCTCTGTGGCCCCGCAGACAGCGGCGCGCCAGCAGCCCGCCGGGCTCCTCTGTGCCCGTGCGACTCTCCCGGCAAGAATACTGCGGCGGGTGGCCACTGCCTTCCCCGGGGATCTTCCCAACCCAGGGATGGAATCTGTGTCTCTCCGGTCTCCTGCACTGGCAGGGGGATTCTCTACCACTGTGCTACCTGGGAAGCCCTTTAATGGGCTATTATTTGGTAATTACTTTCGTCAACACCAACATCCATTTTCTACTACTTACCCAAACCATATGCATGCTTCTATGCTTTCGGCAACTGCTAAGTAGAATACAAATTATTTTTCTCTCTCCTAACTTCATCTCCACAGAACTGGCAATACTTTTCTTGCTTCCTTTATAGAAAATTCTAAGACTACAGAAGAAAACATATCTAAGAAACTGCGTGATCATGTCCTTTCCTTCTTTTGAACAGCGGTGCTGTTCAAAGTATGCATTCTGAATTACATTTTCCAGTAGTGTTTGTAGCTTATTGAATCTAATGTTCCACTATATCCAAAATGTGCTATAAAGCTAAACAATTAACACAATATCAGAAATAGTAAGTATTTTACTTATCATATCTTTATTCACTAAACTACTTAAAATGTTGACACTGATTAATAATACACTGCTTTCACAGGGCATATAAAGACTTTAAAATGTAAGCTAACTATAAATATATACACAAAACTGTCAAACAGTGGTTCCCTAGAAGCTAACACTTTTTACAGATAACTTAATTATCTTTATAACTTATCCACAGTTTCATAAATACAAATATATATTACTATTATACTTTTAATGTGATTTTTTTATGCAAGCACAAAACAATTAAGGAAAAGATTCTAATACTTACCAAGACCTCAAAATAGTTAATTAATTTAATTAATACTATTAATTAAAATACTGTTAAAATCCAACTGCTCTCTGGTTGTATTATTTAGTTTAAAATACTTCCTTTAGTTTTTCCTATATACCTTAAAAAAATTTTTAATGGATACTCATTTTTTGCAACTAATAGAAGAAATTAAATAAAACCCAACAAATTACAGTATACATCATCACTATATAAAGAGTTATTTATAGCAATCTTAATCTTCCTCTGAGTCTTATTTTTATTTCGGCCTAAAAACACAATGCAAAAATAGTATGAAAATATTTAAAGAAACATCTTCATGGCTAACATTTAGTACATGCTTCCTCTCTCCTAGGCAATTGTTGTAGGTGGTTAAAGGCGTGAGCTTACTTAAAGTCGCCTGATGAAGACAGCTGCTGGGCCTCAGGCTTTACACAAGCTAGGAAGTTAGTCTGCTACTGGGTCGCAGATGCTGTAGGAGACACAAGACTCCTGCACCAATGACAAAGGACTGTGCCCCTCACTGCAGCAAGCAGCACAAGCCTGAGGATGTTGCTGGCCCCCAGGTGTCATGGGGACAGAACCGTGGATCCAAACGACCGTCTGCACGTGCAGTGAACTGTACTACAGGACCAGAGAGGGTAGGGAACCACCGCTTTTAGAGCGAGCATTAAACAAGCCGGTGCCTTGTCCCTGAGGGAGATGTGACCTCGCTCCTCAAGGCTGCTCACTGCAAACCCTGGGAAAAGGCCCAGACAAGAAGCGGTCCAGGCCTTCCGTTCTTGGCACACCCAGTAAGGTCTGTCAGGTGCAAGGGACCCACGAAGGGGTATCCCCCAACCACAGCTACTATCACATCTCCATTCTACACGTGAGGAAGCAAGGTTAAGAGGTGAAGGGGCTCTGCTCAAGGACACAATCAGCAGGGGAGTCTGGATTCAAGCCACACAGGCAGTGTGGCTCCAGAACCTGAACGACTAATCACTACTTCACAGAATGTGAGCTGAAGTGAAGAAACTGAAGAATCAAAATAACCGCAGAACTGAAAACAAGAGGATCACATGAGGGGCTTCCCTGGTACCAGGCTCAGGGGTAAAGAATCCACCTGGCAAGGAAGGGATCGTGGGTTCAACCCCTGGGCCAGGAGGTCCCACATGATGCAGAGCAACTAAACCTGCCACGACGACAGAGCCTGGGCTCTAGGGCCCACGAGCACCAGCCAGTGAAGCCCTCGCGTCCTGGAGTCTGGGCTCTGCAGCCAGAAGCCCACACGCCAGAGTGAGAGCAGCCCCGGCGCACCACAACCAGAGAAAAGCCCAGGCAGCAACCAAGGCCCAGCACAACCATAAATGAATAAGCAATTTTTAAAGATATTCTTTTAAAGAAAGAAGACCACATGAAGCAACAACCACCCTGAAGACAATGTTGGTAACATGCTGGATGGACTGGAGAAAAGACACAGAAGAATCTGAAACAGTGGAAACGCTGCAAGACTACTCAAGGAAGAACAACACACACAGCAAATACGCGTAACTGCTGCTACCTGACAAAGAAAATACACTGAATGAAAAGAATATTCAAAGCTGGCTAAAAATCTACATCCAAAAAACTAAGATCATGGCATTCAGTTCCATCACTTCATGGCAAACAGATGGGCAAAAAATTGAAACAGTGACAGACTATTTTCTTGGGCTCCAAAATCACTGCGGACAGTGACTGCAGCCATGTAATTAAAAGACTCCTTCCTGCTCCTCGGAGGAAAAGCTATGACAAACCTAGACAGTGTTTAAAAAACAGAGACATCACTTTGCCAACAAATGTCTGTATAGGCAAAGCTATGGTTTTTCCAGTAGTCATGTATGGATGTGAGAGTTGGACCATAAAGAACGCTGAGCACCGAAGAATTGATGCTTTTGAACTGTGGCGTTGGAGAAGACGACTCTTGAGAGTCCCTTGGACTGCAAGGAGATCAAACCAGTCAATCCTAAGGAATCAATCCTGAATATTCACTGGAAGGACTGATGCTGAAGCTCCAACACTTTGGCTACCTGATGCAAAAACTGACTCGTTGGAAAAGACCCTGATGCTGGGAAAGACTGAAGGTAGGAGGAGAAGGTGGTGACGAAGGATGAGACGGTTGGATGGCATCACCAACTTGATGGACATGAGTTTGAGTAAACTCCAGGAGATAATGAAGGCCAGGGAATCCTGGCGTGCTGCAGTCCACAAGATCACAATTTAGCAAATGAACAACTTTTAATAACAATATCCTGGCTGAGAGAATCTAATAAACAGGTATCAAGTTTCATACACTATCTAAGGAAACAAAAGAGGCTAGCTATATATTCTATTCAAGTGCCCCCCAAATTCACATAAACTAGCACAGGTTAGAATGCAGAGAAAACCCCAGAAAAACGTCTACTTCACTAACAGCAGACTAGGTAATTTGAAACAAACCTCCAGTTGAACACAGACAAGAAAACTCAATGAAATATTTTTTAAAGTGAAAAGAGTCTTAAAAGCATCACAAACTTAACAAAATAGTAAGGAATTATGAGACAAAACTGCAGGGAAGGGGCAGCGAGCAAGGTGAGCCTGGTGTTCGGGGCTGCTTTTTCCAAGGGGGTGTTAGCTGGTCGGGAAGAGGCGACTAAGAGCACCCGCTCTGACTTTCAAGACGCATGGATGGTTCTAGAAGCCTGCAACATCCTGGGAACTCAGGGTGGCAGGAACCCCAGAGGGCTAGGCGTTAACAGGAAGAGTGAAACAGAAATCAATTTCTGAAGGACTGCTGCATAGCTCTGAGTCACATGCTTGGAACAGAAAATGAAGCTGTAAAAGTGAACTGAGGTGGTCCTTAAAAACGAGTGCCCCTAGGTACCAGGAAAAAAAGAAATCAAAGAAAAACTACCCTTGAGAGGAAAAAACAATCATCAATCTATTTCTACAAATACACTGTCAAGTATATTATCCTGTACACAGACACAGATAATCAGTTACCTGAGGAGACAGGATAACACGGGCAAGAATGAACAGAAACAGCTGAAACAAACCCACAGACTCCAGATATTAAAACAATCAAACAATTTTAAACTAACTGTATGTATTATGTTAAAAGTAATAGAATTCAGGAGGGAACTAAAAACTATTAAAAAAAAATGCAAACTTGAAAAAAAATAATAAAGAATTTTTAAAACGTAACACAGGGGGACTTCCCATGGGTTCAGTGGTTAAGACTCAGGGCTCCCATGCAGGGTGCCTGGGTTCAATACCTGGTCAAAGAGCTAGATCCCACATGCCCCACTTAAGCCTGGGGCAGCCAAGTTAAAAAGAAAACAAACACACGGACTTGCTTGATACATTTAATAAGAGGTTAGATAGCTAAAAGGGGTCAGAAGATTGTAAGATCTGCCTAGAGTAAAGGACACAGGGACTAATGTATAAAAAATCCAAAACAGAGGGTAAATGACTCCAAACACAGTAAATCAGTCTAATGAACCTTCAAGCAGAAGAAAGAAAGAACAGTACAAAAGCAGTATTTGAATATATAATAGCTGGTAATTTTTCAAAGCTGATGAGTATGGCAAGAAACCTCAAATTCCAAAGCATAAAAAGTGTACCAAACCAATACAACAGTTAGAAATGGAAAGTAATAAAACAAGGATAAAATTCACAGGAACACCTGGAAATGTCCTAAACTCTCTTAAGCAGCACAGAAGTGAAAGAGGAGATGTGCAGTTCAAGAGGGAGGGGACATATGTATTCCTATGCCCGACTCGTGCTGATATACAGCAGAGACTAACACAGCACTGTAGAGCAATTACCCTCCAATTAAAATTTTCAAAAAGTCAAACAGGAGACCAAAATTACAATCAAACACCATTTATAAAATAAGAATTATAATATTCAAACCCAGGGAAAGCACTAGAAATCATGTTAAAAGAAACACCAACCTTCAATACCCTTTTCCCCTTTTGGTTTAGTAATTACTTAAAAAAAAAAAAAGTAATAATAATCAAACATCTACATCATAAGTTAGAAACAACATCTACAAAAGTTTCTTACAGTTAGCATGTAACAAGTAAGTTTAATACCAATCAAACATACAAAAATAATTTATATTTTCATATATCAGTAATGTACAATTTGAGGCCAGTTTGTGCTGGGGTTTTTTTTTTGGAGGGGCGGGGGAGGTGGAGGAGGGTGGATCCCAGGTGGTGCAGTGGTAAAGAATCCACCTGCTAAGGCAGGAGACACAGGTTCTATCCCTGGGTCGGGAAGATCCATTGAGGGAGGAAATGGCAACCCATTCCAGTATTCTTGCCTGGAAAATCCCATGGACAGAGGAGCCTGGAGGGATACAGTCCATGGGGCCAAAAGGAGTTGGGACACAGCTTAGCAACCAAGAATGCCTTTTCTGTGTGTGTCATTTTATAATAGCTCCCCTTCTTGAGGCTTTTAGTGAGTTTCACCTCTAGATCTGCTAAACTCATTCAAATATAAAGATTAATTAAGTATCACGTCTAGACTTTCAGGTAAAACACAATATCCATTAAAAATGTCTCCACAAAGAATTAGTGTACAGACAGTCTGGCTACACAGAAACTCCAGAGAAATAGGCTTAGTGAAGTCTAATGATCAAGGCAGAATTTCTGAAAAGGAAGTTGGAGTGGGTACTCACAAAGAGTTGAGGTGATTCTTAGAAAAAGACTTGGATAATTGAGAGATTGGTCTACACTGAGAGAATGCCGAGATACAAGCACCACCCATTTTAATTATGTTCTTTCATCATGAAAAATGAGGTCCCCTGAGCGCCGAAGAATTGATGCTTTTGAACTGTGGTGTTGGAGGAGACTCTTGAGAGTCCCATGGACTGCAAGGAGATCCAACCAATCCATTCTAAAAGAGATCAGCCCTGGGATTTCTTTGGAAGGACTGATGCTAAAGCTGAAACTCCAGTACTTTGGCCACCTCATGCAAAGAGCTGATTCATTGGAAAAGACTGATGCTGGGAGGGATTGGGGGCAGGAGGAGAAGGGGACGACAGAGGATGAAATGGCTGGATGGCATCACTGACTCGATAGGCATAAGTCTGAGTGAACTCCGAGAGTTGGTGATAGACAGGGAGGCCTGGAGTGCTGCAATTCATGGGATCGAAAAGAGTCAGACACAACTAAGCAACTGAACTGAACTGAACTGAGGCAAGACTGACACTTACTATGAACTAAAAGTACTGGATAAAACTGTTAATGATATAGTCTTAAAGACGTCATTTAACCATGTGTTAATCAAAATATGGAAGGAAGGATTCAAGCCAATGCTCACCTACTCTTCAGATTCTTGAGAACAGAACTGATGTTCAAGGACAATTTGGGAAAAGTTCCCTCCAGTGGACTTGAAAACTCTGCAGCCTAGAAAAACTAACACTCTAAGTCAAAATTCTAATAAAAAATATAAAGCTGGACAGAGAGAAGAACAGTTGTTACCAGTGGCTAGCAGTGGGAAAAATAGGGAGCTGTTGGCCATTGGGTAGGAAGCTGTAATCATATAGAATGAATATGTATGGAGATCTATGTACCAGCAGTGATGACTATAGTTAACAGTACTGTAATACTGAATACTGAAAACTTGCTAAGAGAGTAGATATCAGATTTAAAATAAAAAAGGGAGAAGCTATATTGATTTCAGACACAAGAGATTTCACAGCCAGTAAACGTATCAGAATAAGGAACATTGCATAACTGTATGTATATATGATACATCAATTCTCCAACAACACATAACAATTCTTAACACACATGCACCTAACAAGAGAGGTCAAAATACCTGAGGCAAAAACTGACAGAACTACAAGGACAGATCTATGAATCCACTCTCATACACAGGGACATTAACAGCTACCTATCAAAAAGAGATCCAGCAAACAGAAGCTCTGTAAGACAGCTGAGCTCTACACCACCATCAACCAATTGGATATAATGGACTACTTCATCTGCCAGCAGCAGCATACACATTCTTCCACAGCTCAGATGCAAGTTCTACCAACAGACCAGATACATTTGTTTCTGTGCCTTGAAACAAATTTAAAATGATGGAAGTCATAGAATGCCTGCTCTCATCACCAACAGAAGAAGGGAAATTGGCAGCACTGAAGTATACATAACAAACAAAGAAGGATCTAAAAACCAATAAACTAAGCTTCCACTTTAAGAAACTAGAAAAAGAACAGCAAGTTAAATACAAAACAAAGCAGAAGAAAAGAAATAACACAAATTAGAGCAGAAACCAATGAAACGGATAATAGGAAATCAAAGTGTGTGGGGGAGGGGGAATCAGTGAAACCAAAAGCTATTTCTTTGAAAAGCTCAATAAAATTGATAAGTCTAGCTAGGTTAACTAGAAAAGAAGAGAGAGGATGAAATTACTAATATCAGAAATTAAAGAGGGGCCACCACTAGGTCCCACGGGCGTTAAAAGGATACTAAAGAAATACTAGAGAAGGAAATGGCAACCCACTCCAGTACTCTTGCCTGGAGAATCCCATGGACGGAGGAGCTTGGTGGGCTACAGTCCAAGGGTTGCAAAGTGTTGGACACAATTGAGCGACTTCACTTCACTTTCAAAGGAATAGTATGAACAAATCTATGCCCACAAACCTAAAAACCTAAGTGAAATGGGCCAGTTCCTTGAAAGACACAATTTGCCAACACTGGCAGCTCAGCTGGTAAAGAATCCACCTGCAACGCGGGGAGACCTCAGTTCAATCGCTGGGTTGGGAAGACCTCCTAGAGAAGGGAATGGCTACCCGCTCCAGTATTCTGACCTGGAGAATTCCATGGACTATAGTCCATGGAGTCGCAAAGAGTCGGACACGACTGAGTGATTTTCAAAGCAAAGCAAAAGCATCACTAAAAGAAACAATCTGAATGGGCCTACATCCAATAAAGAAACTGAATCAATAACTAATAAACTTCTAAAATAGAAAGCACCAGGCACAAATGGGTTCACTGGTTAAGGAAGATGGTATATTATACCAATTCTCTACAATCTCTTCTGAAAGACAGCANCTGTGGTGTTGGAGGAGACTCTTGAGAGTCCCATGGACTGCAAGGAGATCCAACCAATCCATTCTAAAAGAGATCAGCCCTGGGATTTCTTTGGAAGGACTGATGCTAAAGCTGAAACTCCAGTACTTTGGCCACCTCATGCAAAGAGCTGATTCATTGGAAAAGACTGATGCTGGGAGGGATTGGGGGCAGGAGGAGAAGGGGACGACAGAGGATGAAATGGCTGGATGGCATCACTGACTCGATAGGCATAAGTCTGAGTGAACTCCGAGAGTTGGTGATAGACAGGGAGGCCTGGAGTGCTGCAATTCATGGGATCGAAAAGAGTCAGACACAACTAAGCAACTGAACTGAACTGAACTGAGGCAAGACTGACACTTACTATGAACTAAAAGTACTGGATAAAACTGTTAATGATATAGTCTTAAAGACGTCATTTAACCATGTGTTAATCAAAATATGGAAGGAAGGATTCAAGCCAATGCTCACCTACTCTTCAGATTCTTGAGAACAGAACTGATGTTCAAGGACAATTTGGGAAAAGTTCCCTCCAGTGGACTTGAAAACTCTGCAGCCTAGAAAAACTAACACTCTAAGTCAAAATTCTAATAAAAAATATAAAGCTGGACAGAGAGAAGAACAGTTGTTACCAGTGGCTAGCAGTGGGAAAAATAGGGAGCTGTTGGCCATTGGGTAGGAAGCTGTAATCATATAGAATGAATATGTATGGAGATCTATGTACCAGCAGTGATGACTATAGTTAACAGTACTGTAATACTGAATACTGAAAACTTGCTAAGAGAGTAGATATCAGATTTAAAATAAAAAAGGGAGAAGCTATATTGATTTCAGACACAAGAGATTTCACAGCCAGTAAACGTATCAGAATAAGGAACATTGCATAACTGTATGTATATATGATACATCAATTCTCCAACAACACATAACAATTCTTAACACACATGCACCTAACAAGAGAGGTCAAAATACCTGAGGCAAAAACTGACAGAACTACAAGGACAGATCTATGAATCCACTCTCATACACAGGGACATTAACAGCTACCTATCAAAAAGAGATCCAGCAAACAGAAGCTCTGTAAGACAGCTGAGCTCTACACCACCATCAACCAATTGGATATAATGGACTACTTCATCTGCCAGCAGCAGCATACACATTCTTCCACAGCTCAGATGCAAGTTCTACCAACAGACCAGATACATTTGTTTCTGTGCCTTGAAACAAATTTAAAATGATGGAAGTCATAGAATGCCTGCTCTCATCACCAACAGAAGAAGGGAAATTGGCAGCACTGAAGTATACATAACAAACAAAGAAGGATCTAAAAACCAATAAACTAAGCTTCCACTTTAAGAAACTAGAAAAAGAACAGCAAGTTAAATACAAAACAAAGCAGAAGAAAAGAAATAACACAAATTAGAGCAGAAACCAATGAAACGGATAATAGGAAATCAAAGTGTGTGGGGGAGGGGGAATCAGTGAAACCAAAAGCTATTTCTTTGAAAAGCTCAATAAAATTGATAAGTCTAGCTAGGTTAACTAGAAAAGAAGAGAGAGGATGAAATTACTAATATCAGAAATTAAAGAGGGGCCACCACTAGGTCCCACGGGCGTTAAAAGGATACTAAAGAAATACTAGAGAAGGAAATGGCAACCCACTCCAGTACTCTTGCCTGGAGAATCCCATGGACGGAGGAGCTTGGTGGGCTACAGTCCAAGGGTTGCAAAGTGTTGGACACAATTGAGCGACTTCACTTCACTTTCAAAGGAATAGTATGAACAAATCTATGCCCACAAACCTAAAAACCTAAGTGAAATGGGCCAGTTCCTTGAAAGACACAATTTGCCAACACTGGCAGCTCAGCTGGTAAAGAATCCACCTGCAACGCGGGGAGACCTCAGTTCAATCGCTGGGTTGGGAAGACCTCCTAGAGAAGGGAATGGCTACCCGCTCCAGTATTCTGACCTGGAGAATTCCATGGACTATAGTCCATGGAGTCGCAAAGAGTCGGACACGACTGAGTGATTTTCAAAGCAAAGCAAAAGCATCACTAAAAGAAACAATCTGAATGGGCCTACATCCAATAAAGAAACTGAATCAATAACTAATAAACTTCTAAAATAGAAAGCACCAGGCACAAATGGGTTCACTGGTTAAGGAAGATGGTATATTATACCAATTCTCTACAATCTCTTCTGAAAGACAGCAGCAGATGGACTATTTCCCAACTCATTCTGTGAGGCCAGCACTACCGTAATACCAAAAATAGACATCAAAAAAAGGGGGGAAAAAAAACCCCAAACTGACAGATCAATAGCTCTCATGAACACAGATGCAAAAAGCCCTCAACAAAATTTTAATCAATTAAATCTAAAAATTTATATGAAGAATTGTACACCACAACCAAGTGGGATTTATCCCAGGTACACAAGGCTGGTTCAACATTTGAAGATCAATAAATGTAATCCATTACACCAATAGGCTAAAAAAGAAAAGTCACATGATCATATCAATAGGTGCAGAAAAGGCATCTGACAAAAATCACAACAGCCATTCATGACTTTAAACACCAACGAAACAACTTTCAATAAACTATTAGTAAGAATACAGAGGAACTTTCTCAATTTGACAAAGAATTCCTAACAAAAAACCTACATCAACACCATGTTTTGTGGTGAGAGACTAAAGCTTTCCCACTAAGATCAGGAACAACTCCTTCTGAACATCATCTTGAAGCTCCAGCTACTGCAACAAGACTTGAAAAAGAAAGATATATTGATTTAGATGGAAGAAATAAAAAAGTATCTTCTGTTCAAACACATGATGACTGTCCATGTAGAAAATCTGGAAGAATCAACAAAATCTTCTTGTCTATATAGCAAGATCTCTGGATACAAAGTTAACATACAAAAGGAAATCACTTTCCTATATGCCAACAATGAACAAGTGAAATTGGAAATAAATTTTAAAATTAGCACTCCCCTCAAAAAATACTTTGGTATAAAGCCAACAAAATATGCATAAGATCTATTTAATACATGTCGAAAACTACAGAAGTCTAATGAAGAAAAATCACAGCAGTAAGCAGTTATTCCATGTTAGTGAACTATAAAACTCAGCATTACCAAGATGTCAGTTCTCCCCAATTTGATCTATAAACTCAATGCAATCCTAATCAAAATCCATCAAGTTATTTTGTAGATATCAATGAATTGATCCTAATATGAGTGCCCTCCCTGGCAGTGCAATGGTTAAGACCACCACAGAAAGAAATCCAGATGAGCTTGGGTTCAGCAATGACATTTTAGATACAACATCAAAAGCATGATGATGAGAGAAACAAATGACAGATCAGACTTGATTAAAATTTAAAATTTCTGCTCTGCAGAAAACACTGCCCACCAATAGATATATAGAGAAAAGCCACAGACGAGACAAAATATTAGCAAAAGATGCATCGTACTATGAAGGACTGTTACCCAAAATATATGAAGAACTCTTAATTCTCACCATTCAATCCAGCAATCATCCTCCTTGGCATTTACCCAGAGGGGTCGAAAACTTATGTCTACACAAAAACTCTGTACACAAATGTTTATAGCAGTTTTATTCAAAACTATGAAAACCTGGAATCACCCAAGATGTACTTCAGAAGGTGAACAGATAAACGGTTGTACATACATACAACAGAAAATTATTCAGCAATAAAAAGAAATGCGTTTTTGAGCCACGAAAAGAACTTAAATGTATACTACTATGTGAAACGAGCTAACCTGAAACGGCTACATATTGTATGATTCCAGTTATGTGACATCTTGGAAAAGACAAAGCTACAGAGACAGTAAGAACCATGGTTGCCAAGCTGGAAAGGGGAGGGAGGATGAACAGGCAAAGCATAGGGGACTTTCAGGACAGTGACGGTATCTGTTTGACACCTTACTGACAGACATGTGTCAGCATATTATACCTTTTCCCAAACCCACAGAGCGCAAACCCCAGAGTGTGAACCAGGGGCTGAAGGTGAAAGGGGGTGGCATTGCAGCGGTCAGTCAGAGGGGATGCGCCAGTGCTGGAGGACGAGCTGAGATATCGGCAGCTGGGGCGGGGCCAGGGGGCAGGAAGCCAAGAGGAAGCAACCATGCCTTCCACTCCAACCCCATAACTGCTATAGTTACAGAACTATAACTACAGTGAGGCTGTAACTGCTGTAAGAGTAAAGGCTATTTAAAATTATGCTAAAGAAAAACTGAAAATATCAATGGGAACTGCAATTTACCAGCACATAGACAGCCTCCCATCTCTGTAATGACTAATGGACGCCATAACTCTCAGCAGAAATAGGTTGTGCATCCTGAGAGCCTAGACTTTTCCTCTCTTGTATTATTCTCCAGCAAAAAGAACTATGAGTCCTGATGGAATAGTCGAACTCATATCCAGAAGCCCAGAGAATATCGAAGATGGGCCTTCCTAGCAAACAATAGCTTTGAAACATTGAGATGGTATTAAAAATGACTCAAATGCCAGACAAAAATGGGTTCCCACTAGCCACACTAAGACAACGTAAGCAGTTAAAAAAAACTTTCATTATAATTAGCTAAATCAAAATTAACCAATTATAATTAACTAAAACAAGTTTGCAAAACCCTGATTATATAATGATTCTTTAAAAAAAAAAAAGTGGAATTTCTCTCAAGTAACTAACACTTCATTCAGTGGATTTCATTTATAAAGAAAAATGTACACAGAACTGGCAACATTACCAGCTACCAAGAGGTAATGTTCTCACCATAAAAACTGAGGATTCTTGCTACCTTCCCAATGACCACTTGTAGAAGACTCATTGCCACCACTTACCCCTCGCACACACACACATCCTAAAGAATAAACACTGCTAATAAACAATGTTAAATTACTACAAATCATTTTTTTTTAATGTATCAAAGCACACAGTTTACAGGGTAAGAGACCTTCTGATAAATCTCAGGCCTGGAAACAGAACTGTGCAGAGATGCTGAAGCCCTGCAGTCAACTGGAATGGGCTTTTAAATTGACTAGAGATTTACGGAACTCTTTCTTCTCTCTGCTTGCAGGTTGGTGATTTCAACAATTGTTCTTTATCCTTTTCTTTACTATTCTTCTTGTTCTGTGTATGCACCAAAGGAGCTAGACAAAGGTCTCCCCAACCACAAAGACAGAGCAATGACTGAGACGTTTGGCTTTATTTAACTTTCATACAGAAGGACAGGATGAGACACACACAGACACAGACACAGACACAGACACACACCATCCTGCTCCTGCACACACACACACACACACACACACACCATCCTGCTCCTGCACGCACGCACGCGCACGCACGCACACACACACACACACACACACACACACACACACACACACACCCATCCTGCTCCTGTTAAATCCTTTCAGTAAACTTTATTTGCACTGAAATCTCACAGAAGACAGCAAGAGAAGATAGTCTATTTGTGGGCTCCTCAGGCAAGAAAAAATTAAATGCCGAAATTTACTTATGTGGTGATGCTCGAAGAACAGCAGCAGCTTAGGAAACACGTGAGAAAAGTACAAGAATGGATTGCTTAGTGATGCCTACTGCGTGTGTGAAGTGTCCAAGGCACTGGGGACACACCCATGGAGGAGACGAACCCCTGACCTCAGGAGGCTCACATTCTAGAATGCAAGGCACACAATACGCAAGTATGCAACACAATGAGCACTAGGAGGAAAGGCAAAGCAGGAGAACAGGACGGAGCTCACCAAGGGCTGCTTCTTGACAGGCTGGGCAGGAAAGGCCTCTCTGACAAGGGAGCACTAAGCAGAGAGTTGGATGAAGTCAGGTAATAAGTCCCATGAGGGTCTGGGGGAAAAGCACTCTGAGCTAAGAAGACAAAATGTGCCTGAGAAAGGGCTGGAGCCTGGAGAGCAAGGGGAAGACAGGAGGTGTGGCTGGACAGGTAGCGAGACTGGAGAGCGTTAAGACTGCAAACAGACTTAGGCTTTTAAATGTCACTAGAGGCCTTGGAGAGCTGATAGAAGGAAAGTAAAAGACTCCTGGGTCTGTCTTCTTTTTTTAATTAATTAATTTATTTGAATGCACAGTCACATTTGTTTATTTGTTTGGCTGATATTAGTTGTGGTATGTGGGATCTAGGTCCCTGACTAGGGACTGAACTCGGGCCCCCTGCATTGGAAGCTCAGAGTCTTAGCCACTGGACCACTAGGGAAGTCCTTACTTGGGGTATTAGATGCTCACTCTGCCATGACATGGAGAACAAAACTAGAATGGGTAGCAGTGAGACCAGCTGGTAGCTTAGCAGCAATTCACACGAACAGTGGCGATCTGAGCTCTGGAGTGACCACGGTGAGGAGAGCAGAGCTGTCTGAAATCAGGATGGGGTACTAAGGTAAGGCCTGAAACATTTTCCAACAGGCTCCGTGTTTTTAGCCTGAACGGTACATGATGTCATTTACTGAGGCAGGAACTCTGGAGGAGGAGGAGGTTTGGGAACAACCAGTGGTTCCACAGAAGACATATTAAGCTAGAGATCCACTGGAGACATCTAAGAGGAGATGTAAGAAGTAAGGTGAAGACACTGGCTGCATTCAAAGTAAGGAAAGAGCTGGCAATAGAACGTTTAGAGCCATGCTGACAGTAGTTACAGCAACTAAGCTGCATGAGACCACCTAACCTGTGAGAAGATGAGCAGAAAAGAAAGGAACAGACCAGTGAGGTAGGAAAGAACAAGAGAATGCCGCATCCTGAAAGTCAAATGAAAAAAAGAGAGACTTTAACTCCTGAAAACGTCAGCGGCACGAAGTGAGACTGAATACTTAAGGCGAGCAAAGATTCAATGGTGGTTCTGGCAACATGAGATCAAAACCATTTTAGTACAGCAAGAGGAAGAAAGCTTGCCTGTAGCCGGTTCATGAGAAAATGGTCAAATATAAGCAGCTACCATACAATCCTGAATATTCACTGGAAGGACTGATGCTGAAGCTGAAACTCTAATACTCTGGCCACCTGATGGGAAGAGTTGATTCATTGGAAAAGACCTTGATATTGGGAAAGATTGAAGGCTGGAGGAGAAAGGGACAACGGAGGATGAGATGGCTGGATGGCATCACCAAATCAATGGACTTGAGTTTTAAGTAAATTCTGGGAGTTGGTGATGGACAGGGAGGCCTGGTGTGCTGCAATCCATGGAGTCACAAACAGTCAGACACAACTAAGCAACTGAACTGAACCGTAAGTACAGACAATTCTTTCAAGAGCTTTTGCTGTGAAGACAAGCACAGAAGCAACACAGTAACTGAAAGCGATATCCGATCAAGAGTAGGTACTTTCGTTTAAGAAGGGTGATACTGTACACTGCTATATTTAAACTGGATAACCAACAAGGACTTGCTTACTGTGCAGCTCAGGGAACTGCTCAATGTTATCTAACAACCTAGAAAGAAAAAGAATTTGAAAAAGAATAGATAAATCTATGGGTATAACTGAATCACTCTGCTATACACCTGAAACTAACCTAACATTTTTAATCACCTATACTCTAATGTAAAATAAAAAGTTTAAAAAAAATAAAAAGTGACAGTGTAGCAAATGCTTAACACTAATGGAAATAATTCTCTGAGCAAGTGGGCTCAACATGCTGGAAACTAAGGAAAACTGAAGGAGGAAGGGGGACAGAACCAGGGACAGCAGCAGAGGAGCTGGCTATAGAAACCCCAGAGACTCTTTATCCCATTTCAACGGGAGGGCAGATAAAACAGAGGGGTAGAGATGAGAGCAGGAAAGAAGATCTGATGGTGGATAACTGTGGCGTTTCTTTCCTGATTGCTTTTTCTTTTTCATTGAAATAAGTAAGATCATCAACTGAAAAATGGAAAATGAGGTTTCAAAAGCCTGAAAGAAGAGAAGGTAGTAAAAGGATGATCGCTGATAACAGGTGAGAGAATTCTAGGTGTAAGTGGTATGAATGGAAAGTCAACCATGACCCACTGGAGGTTGAGGTTTTCTCCAGTCACTCTGGCTGCTGCAATGCAGAGTCTGAGTTTTGTTATGAAACCGAAACAGTGGGAGGATGGCAAGAGAGTTCAAGGTGCATAAGAGAAAGACTACCATAATGGATGACAGAATCTGAATAAGAAAAAGAGGCTGACAAGCCCCATCGGTAAGATCATTAAGTTGGACAAGTCACTATGGCTGAAGGGTTATCGTGATGTGGATAGTGCACTGGTAAAAGAAGAGTTAGACTTGAAACAGATTTTCGAAGTGAAACAGCAATTGTCCTAGTAAGTGATACAGTATTAAAGGCTAAAGTACGGCCGGCCATAAGAAAGAGAGGCTGGGACTTCCCAGGTGGCCCAGTGGTTGAGAATCTGCCTTACAAGGCAGGCAACCCAGGTTCAATCCCTGGTCAGGGTACTAAGATCCCACATGCCACTGGGCACCTAAGCCTACATGCCCCAACTACTGAGCCTGCACCCTCTGGAGCCCAAGCTCCACCGGGCAAAGAGAAGCCTCCAAGGGCCATGACGAAGACCCAGCGCAGCCCAATAAATAAAGGGATGAGTGGCTCACGTGGGCTGGAGAGAGGACTGTTGAGGAAAGGAAGGCGCCACTAGATCTGGGTATTGAATAGATTATGAGAATGGATGACGGGGGAAGAAGAGGAAAATGGACAGGGGGGCACTGAGTCTTCGGAGGATGACACAGAGGAGACATTGCGAGCCAGGACTGCGCGCAGTCAGCGCACTGGTTTAGAGGGACATGTACTTAATCATAAATGTCGCTCAAAAGTACAAATCACTTTTGACACGATAGTAACAGCACAAAGTACAGGAAAAAATTAAAATTAAGGGGAAAAACTATGAAAAACAACTTGTGGGGAATGGAAATAAATCCAAGCATAAAATATTAACATGTATCTGAGTATTGGTTAATTGTGTAATGATTAGTTGAGGTTCCTTTTTGGATAATTGCAATATACAATGTTGACTTTTTTGAATTAAAAATGCTATTTTGTCTAAAAAAAATAAATAAAAAGTTGTGGTGCATAAAAATAAATAAATAAATAAAATATTCACATAGAAAAAAAAAATAAATAAAATAAAATAAAATATTAACGTGGTAATGAATGTGCACCAAAGGGGTAAAATGTAAGGAGAAGCATTCTGAACTTCCAGCTTCTCCCTGATCTGTCTACTTAACTAGACCCTAAGGGAAAAGCAATGAGAACTGCCGGACTTCTGAAGGCTTTTCAAGAATTACAGGCATATAACAGGAACACATGGGATAACCAAAAGTATTTCATGGAAAATAATATTTTAAAAGATGTAGCAATTTCTAATTTTCTCTGTATTTTCTTTACTTTTCTCCTTTAAGCATCAAGGAGATGCCATTCAGCTTCAGAGAAGAAGCCTATCAACTGTGTCTACATTCTATCCGACAACTATAAAAACAGAGAGGCCACCTCACTCAGACAAATCTCTGAACATGATATGAAACCTGCTCCCTTTGACAGCTCATTAAATCACTAACTCGGGGTGAGTTTTGGAAACTACCTTGGCAACTTACTCTAGCTTCCCTCTTGCAGATGCAAAAACACATTAGCTTCCTTAAGGCACTCGAAAGTCCAGGAGACAAGAAAGTATTTGGTCTGGTTTAACCCAGCAGTTCACAGTATTATTAGCTAATGAAATGGACTTTTTCCCTCACCTACATACTAACACAATAAACAAACACCAGGTGGTTCATAAGCCAGAAATTTACCAGGAGTTAGCACGCAAATGGCCTAGAATTATGTTTATTCCAGTTTTAATTCTGCTTTAATAAAATACTTCCATACAGAGTTTAAATGATTTCTACTAAATCAGAGCTTTGGGGGGGAAAAGAAAGAAAATTCGGTTTTTTCACTTTGTCATTACTTGTCAAACGACTTCAGCACATGGACACTTTAGAACTCAGTGAAGAGACAAAAGTACTTTGCACAGTACTTGCGCAAAGTACTGCATGAACTTTTAGATTTTCTAATTAAGCTCTGACACCTGTCTCCATGATATTTTCTGTCTCTGCTGTCTCCAGTCCATCCATGCTGTCCTCATCTTCGGCTGCAGCTTTTCCTCTACTCCGAGGCCTGCAGACAAAGAAGAAACACATATAATTAAGCAGTACGGTTGAAGACTTAGAATTCAACTCAAAATAAAGCACAAGTGAAAGGTGCATAGAATAAAAGGACTTAGGCAATCCTCCCTTCATTTTACCACGTCAGACAGTAAATGCCACACGGCACAGTTGCTTTCCCCACAGATTCAGCTGCTCCTTACACCCAAACATGGGGGCAGACCCACACTACTATGTCTGCGTCATCATAACTCACATATTCCTCAGATGAGGCTTTCCCCTCTTTTACCAGACCTTGAGATGACTCCCTGTCTACAGCAGTGGCTTTTAACTGCCTAGGTGGCTCCTTTCAAAGTGCACACACCGGGTTATACCTCTAGATCTAATGAAATCGGGGAGTGACATCTGTGATCTCTATGTNGGAGGAAGGGGGACAGAACCAGGGACAGCAGCAGAGGAGCTGGCTATAGAAACCCCAGAGACTCTTTATCCCATTTCAACGGGAGGGCAGATAAAACAGAGGGGTAGAGATGAGAGCAGGAAAGAAGATCTGATGGTGGATAACTGTGGCGTTTCTTTCCTGATTGCTTTTTCTTTTTCATTGAAATAAGTAAGATCATCAACTGAAAAATGGAAAATGAGGTTTCAAAAGCCTGAAAGAAGAGAAGGTAGTAAAAGGATGATCGCTGATAACAGGTGAGAGAATTCTAGGTGTAAGTGGTATGAATGGAAAGTCAACCATGACCCACTGGAGGTTGAGGTTTTCTCCAGTCACTCTGGCTGCTGCAATGCAGAGTCTGAGTTTTGTTATGAAACCGAAACAGTGGGAGGATGGCAAGAGAGTTCAAGGTGCATAAGAGAAAGACTACCATAATGGATGACAGAATCTGAATAAGAAAAAGAGGCTGACAAGCCCCATCGGTAAGATCATTAAGTTGGACAAGTCACTATGGCTGAAGGGTTATCGTGATGTGGATAGTGCACTGGTAAAAGAAGAGTTAGACTTGAAACAGATTTTCGAAGTGAAACAGCAATTGTCCTAGTAAGTGATACAGTATTAAAGGCTAAAGTACGGCCGGCCATAAGAAAGAGAGGCTGGGACTTCCCAGGTGGCCCAGTGGTTGAGAATCTGCCTTACAAGGCAGGCAACCCAGGTTCAATCCCTGGTCAGGGTACTAAGATCCCACATGCCACTGGGCACCTAAGCCTACATGCCCCAACTACTGAGCCTGCACCCTCTGGAGCCCAAGCTCCACCGGGCAAAGAGAAGCCTCCAAGGGCCATGACGAAGACCCAGCGCAGCCCAATAAATAAAGGGATGAGTGGCTCACGTGGGCTGGAGAGAGGACTGTTGAGGAAAGGAAGGCGCCACTAGATCTGGGTATTGAATAGATTATGAGAATGGATGACGGGGGAAGAAGAGGAAAATGGACAGGGGGGCACTGAGTCTTCGGAGGATGACACAGAGGAGACATTGCGAGCCAGGACTGCGCGCAGTCAGCGCACTGGTTTAGAGGGACATGTACTTAATCATAAATGTCGCTCAAAAGTACAAATCACTTTTGACACGATAGTAACAGCACAAAGTACAGGAAAAAATTAAAATTAAGGGGAAAAACTATGAAAAACAACTTGTGGGGAATGGAAATAAATCCAAGCATAAAATATTAACATGTATCTGAGTATTGGTTAATTGTGTAATGATTAGTTGAGGTTCCTTTTTGGATAATTGCAATATACAATGTTGACTTTTTTGAATTAAAAATGCTATTTTGTCTAAAAAAAATAAATAAAAAGTTGTGGTGCATAAAAATAAATAAATAAATAAAATATTCACATAGAAAAAAAAAATAAATAAAATAAAATAAAATATTAACGTGGTAATGAATGTGCACCAAAGGGGTAAAATGTAAGGAGAAGCATTCTGAACTTCCAGCTTCTCCCTGATCTGTCTACTTAACTAGACCCTAAGGGAAAAGCAATGAGAACTGCCGGACTTCTGAAGGCTTTTCAAGAATTACAGGCATATAACAGGAACACATGGGATAACCAAAAGTATTTCATGGAAAATAATATTTTAAAAGATGTAGCAATTTCTAATTTTCTCTGTATTTTCTTTACTTTTCTCCTTTAAGCATCAAGGAGATGCCATTCAGCTTCAGAGAAGAAGCCTATCAACTGTGTCTACATTCTATCCGACAACTATAAAAACAGAGAGGCCACCTCACTCAGACAAATCTCTGAACATGATATGAAACCTGCTCCCTTTGACAGCTCATTAAATCACTAACTCGGGGTGAGTTTTGGAAACTACCTTGGCAACTTACTCTAGCTTCCCTCTTGCAGATGCAAAAACACATTAGCTTCCTTAAGGCACTCGAAAGTCCAGGAGACAAGAAAGTATTTGGTCTGGTTTAACCCAGCAGTTCACAGTATTATTAGCTAATGAAATGGACTTTTTCCCTCACCTACATACTAACACAATAAACAAACACCAGGTGGTTCATAAGCCAGAAATTTACCAGGAGTTAGCACGCAAATGGCCTAGAATTATGTTTATTCCAGTTTTAATTCTGCTTTAATAAAATACTTCCATACAGAGTTTAAATGATTTCTACTAAATCAGAGCTTTGGGGGGGAAAAGAAAGAAAATTCGGTTTTTTCACTTTGTCATTACTTGTCAAACGACTTCAGCACATGGACACTTTAGAACTCAGTGAAGAGACAAAAGTACTTTGCACAGTACTTGCGCAAAGTACTGCATGAACTTTTAGATTTTCTAATTAAGCTCTGACACCTGTCTCCATGATATTTTCTGTCTCTGCTGTCTCCAGTCCATCCATGCTGTCCTCATCTTCGGCTGCAGCTTTTCCTCTACTCCGAGGCCTGCAGACAAAGAAGAAACACATATAATTAAGCAGTACGGTTGAAGACTTAGAATTCAACTCAAAATAAAGCACAAGTGAAAGGTGCATAGAATAAAAGGACTTAGGCAATCCTCCCTTCATTTTACCACGTCAGACAGTAAATGCCACACGGCACAGTTGCTTTCCCCACAGATTCAGCTGCTCCTTACACCCAAACATGGGGGCAGACCCACACTACTATGTCTGCGTCATCATAACTCACATATTCCTCAGATGAGGCTTTCCCCTCTTTTACCAGACCTTGAGATGACTCCCTGTCTACAGCAGTGGCTTTTAACTGCCTAGGTGGCTCCTTTCAAAGTGCACACACCGGGTTATACCTCTAGATCTAATGAAATCGGGGAGTGACATCTGTGATCTCTATGTCTACAATTTTACTCCTTAAGGAGAAAGTGAGGCATACCCCTGCAAACCATGCCCCCCCCAAAAAAAAAACCTCCATTAAACATGATTTAATCACACTACAAGTGTGATGGATTTTTAACTTATAAACACTTCAGTAAAGTCAAATAAATGTTAAGAATCATAGTAAAGTAAGATTTTTTTTAAACCAATACAATTTGAAAAAACTAAGGGCTTTAACATCTTTGATGTCTCATAAATGAGTCAAAAAAAATTTAAACACATAAAGAAAAAAGCAAGACACTACATGTAAAAAAAACTTAGAAACTGATAAATCAGTATTCAGAAAATTTCAAAGCTTTAAATTATTTCATTACTTTAAAAGAAAGGGCACAAATGACCTATTTATTTTAAAAATATCGAGTCAAAAACAATTAAGAAATAGAGAAAATAATATGAAAAAAATGCAAAACGCTGTTTTAAACAACAGGAATCCATTTAAATTTTACTTTTTAAAGGAAATAAGTCCATCAAAACTAATAAAGGAAATGTATAAATCTTTTACGTTAAAGTAATCAAAGTTCAAATATTTGATAAACAAACTACTATGAACTGTCTGAAGTCATCCTCACCCTCCCCAAATTAAAAAAGGATACCTGAACCAAAACTCTAACATATCCAAAAACTGTGGATGAAAAAGAATCTAAATAAAATACCAATAATCAGAATGCAAGCATAATTTAATATTAGAAATCTGCCAATATAACATGCCAAGTCAAGCAGTCAAAACACCATCATTCATAAGAAGAAGAGGGAAAAGAGGCAGAATAAGATGACAAAGATTTTGGGAAGGGGGGATTGAGGCGAAGGCTGATTTTACTGTTCATGGGAAAAGAGAGAGAATAATTATCTTTAGGATTTATTAAGGCAACTTGTTATGTTTAACTTAAAACAATTAAAGGATTAAAAAGGGAACAGAGGACCGAAGGTTTGATCAGTCCAACAGCAGGCAGACCAGGAGGAAAAAATCACCTGGTAAACAGAAAGTAAGATAGAAACAAATATGCGTTTACACAGCAAATATAAATGGCTTAAAACTTAATGCTGCCGTTACTTAATGATGAAAATAATTCAGCAGTGTAACTTAACAGAACTTCAAATTACATAAAACAAACATACAAAGAACAATAGAAAGAAATTGCTAGTTTCACAATCATTATGGGCGATTTTAACATCTCACTTTCAGAAACTGATAGATGAAACATTAAAAGTATTTTAAGTAAGTATTTAGACAATACATTTAACAACCAACATTAGACAACTCGATCAACCCTCCTTGTGTCTGGCTCTGTTAAAACACTGGATAAACAAAACAAAATCCCTACCTTCTCCAAACTACACTCTAGTAGAAAGATATATTTTTTATTATTGAAAACAAATAAAACACAAGAAAATACTAGGGAAAAAAGGCATAGAATGAAGGACTAGCTACCTGTTTAAATACATTTATAAAATCAGTCACGCAGTTGTGTCCGACTCTGTTACATTTACAAAATAAACTTCATGAAATAAAATTCATCTGAGTAAGGAGACACTTGAGTACAGATGTGAAGTAGAACCGGAACCAAAGCAGGCAGGTGTCTGATGAAAGAGCGCTCAGTAGAAGAAACAGCAAATGCTAAATTCTTAAGAGAAAAGCTGCAGGACAGCAAGGACACACTGCGGGAGCTCAGCAGTGCTGGTCAGCAGACAGAGGAGCTGCGAGGAGACAGGCGGCCTAAGAGTATTTTTTTAAAGGCGGGGGTGGGGATTTATTTGTTGAGGAACTTGCAGACCAATATAATGACTGGATACAGGGAGACAGGAAACTCTTGAAATAATCCCAACATGACTACTGTAATGGGAAAGAGAATAAAGAAACTAATTCAAGAGAGATTATGGAAGTAAAATTTACATTTACTCTTTCCTTCATGTTCTTCATAACTGTGACCGCTCATTGCTGAAAACACTGACACACACGGCTTTGCTGGCTAACCCTAATCTCCCAGGCCAATGCCCTGTTCTAAATTTCTCCCGCCACTGTCCTCGCCAACTGGCTTTATGTCAGTCACACTTGTTTTATCTTGTTAGTATCTCAGTGTATTGGTTGTCTGCATCATGGTGGTAGTTACTGTTTGGTTGCTAAGTCGTGTCCGACTCTTTGTGTCCCCATCCTCTGTCTGTGTGATTTCCCAGACAAGAATACTGGTATGGGTTGCCATTTTCTACTCCAGGGATCATCCTGATCCAGGGATCAAACTCGCATCTCCTGTATTGGCAGGCAGATTCTTTACACCACTGACCCACCAGGGAAGCCCCTGAATGGTGGTATTTACTCCTAAATAATAAATTTTAATTTTTGCCTTGCTTTTCTTCCTGGTTCTACTTATTTCTTCCATTCTTGATTTTTGGCACCACTGAAAACATGCTTTTTACATTCATCAATCCATCAGAATTCTACTGCTTTGTCAATGGGTCAATGTATCGACATCAGGAATTTGATTTTTCTGAATGCGAAACATAAAGGTCATATTGTCAAACCCACAGCAGTTGGCAATCTCCAAACTTAGAGAGCAAAACAGACGCACAGGGTTTCATAGCACATTCACACGTTCTCGGTTTTGGTTTTAAACAGTCTAATTACAAACGATAACACAAAGATTATTCTAATTTTAATCTTTCTTTAGTTTTTCCCCCTTCTCTTTTTCCTTTATATCTCATAACCTTTTCATCTTACTTTTTCCTTGTTTCACTTTCCTGCAAAGAAATATGAAGTAAAATAATACAACTAATTCTATTTGAGAAAAATTTTCCAGAATTCAATGTTTCTTGTTAATCTTATAAAAATTAAAACTAATTTAAGAAAAACTAATTTGAATTCTTAAAACAACCTGAGGGCTCAGACGGTAAAGCATCCGCCTGCCGATGCGGGAGCCCTGGGTTCAATCCCGGGGTCGGGGAGATCCCCTGGAGGAGGGCCTGGCAACCCACTTCAGTATTCTTGCCTGGAGAATCCCACGGATGGAGAAGCCTGGTGGGCTACCGCCCATAGGGGTCACAAAGAGTCGGACACGACTGAGCACTCACCCTCTCATAAACAGACGAAGCATAAGACACAGTGCTATCAGACACTGGACAACAGGCAGGGAGAGAACTGTAATTCCTGAGAAGAAGGAAATCAGCAAGGTGAGCCCACCCTCACAGAGGCTTCTGCGTGGGCTAATTTATGAACTGCAGCACACAGAGGGAGCTCAGGGCAGGCGAAACACAGAGAAGTCGTTAGTTAAGGGGCTGAAGGAGCAGACTTTGTGGAGCAGAGCGCACAATACGAGGGGGCAGAGCAAGCGCTCCAGAAATCTGCATAAGAGTGCCCTTGAGTTTTAATCTGAACACCAAACTGTACCGCTGTGGTGTGAAACCTCACAAGGCTGAACAGGAACTGCTTCCAAGGCAAGAACCAATAGAGAAAAGAAGCAATATGGGCGAGTCCCAGAGCTCACAAAGAGCCAGGAGTCAGTCATGCTCCCTCTGGCCAGAGTGCTAAGACCTCAGGGACTACATACAATGCATTTGGAGCACATCTTTAGAAAGAGGGCTACATGAAGCATGGAACAGACACTATGCTAGACCAGCCTTAAAAGAGCTGACAAATAATTAGACATAATAAATGTCATATATGATACCTACTGGAAAAAAAAAAAAAAAGAGCTGACAAAAGTAACAACAGAATCAAAATGACCCACGATTAATTCAACTGGTGACCAAAAAGAAAAAAAAAGAAGACATAACCAGAAGAAAAATCAAGGAATAGAAACAGAAAACAGAGGCATGGATATTAAACCAGCTAGGATCACTATGCCTCACGCTTAGTGAGTACGGAAGACACGAAAAAAGAAGCGTAATGGAAGATGATAAAGGCCAACACCAAAAGATGACATAATATGAAAACTTCACTTTGAAAGATTAACATCTGAATAGAAACTGCAAAAGAAAGATGACTGACCTTCAAAACAGCAAAACAAACAAAAACCTTCCCCGAATAAAGGACAAAGTGAAAAAAAGACAAACAGCTACATCCAGTGCCCTCTGGGACAGTAACAACCAGTCTAATACACGTGAAGCGCGACTAGGAGGGAAGGGAATGGAAAAAATATTTAGAGAAATAACAGCAACAAAATCTTACAGATTAGAAAAAAATAAAAACCCACAGGGACTTCTCTGGCGATGGCTAAGACTCTGTGCTCCCAATGCAGGGAGCCCAGGTTTGACCCCTGGTCAAGGGAACTACATCCCACATGCTGCCAAGTAAAAACCTGCTTTACCGTCTGAGCCACCAGGGAAGTCAAGTAAAACCTAGCACAGCCAAATAAATAAATAAAAAGAAACAAACAAAACAAAACACAGACACAAGAAGCACAACAAAATTCCTAACACACAAATACACACACACTCCCCTCCAGTAAGGCACTTAACAGTCAATCTGCTAACAGCAAGAAAAATTCGTAAAAGCCAACTCCCCTCAAAAGACATACTTACTGTTTACCAAGTAACAAAAATAATGACTGCAACCTTTTCATCTGAAAGGATATTTAAAAGTGCTTGGAAGAAAATTAAAGAGGGGGAAACACCCACAAACCCTTGAATAAATCATACAACAAGAAGCAACCTTCAAAAATAATAGGAGGCCCTCCCTGGAGTACCCGTGCTTAAGAGTCCACTCTGTGATGCAGGGCATGCAGCTCTGACCCCTGGTCAGGGAACAGGATCCCATATGCCAGTGGGGCGAGGTCCGTGCTCCACAACCAGAGAAGCCAGCCCAGAGCAACAGAAGATCCTCAACAATGCAACCAAGACCCCGCGTGTTACAACTAAGACCTGACGTACTCAAATAAAGAGAAAAGGCAAAAAATAAAATAAAAAGTAAGCAAATGCTAAACAAGTTAAAAGAAACCTTCATTATATGCTAAGGAAATTCTTCAACAAAAGGAAAGTACTACTCAATAAACATCTAGACCAAAATTCCTGTATGCAAAAGAGTAAAGAGTGATGTAAACGGTAGAAGAGTAAATTTATAGAAGACTTTTCATACTTAAGCCTCTTTAAAAATTAACTCACTGTTCAAAGCAAAAATAATAACTTACTGTGGGTTTCAAAATATGTAGAAAATTTAAATGTATAGAAAAAATAGTTCAAACCATGGGGGGGTAAGTATGCTGATGTACGGGTTTTATATTACATCTGAAGTGGTATTAACTGAGGCACCCTCTGAAGAGTTAACACTGTGCAATGTAAATTCTAAATCCTTTGTAAACACACACGGTCAGTTTATTAGTCCAATGGAAATAAAAACGGAATCCTAAAAATATATTCAATTAACTCCAAAAAGATAGGAAATGAATAGAAGGAAACAAAGCAGAGAATGGGAGAGAAGGGACAAATACAAAACAAAGCGCAAGTAGATTTAATCCCTCCACGTCAGTGATTATTTAAGGGTCAATGGTCTCAGCCCAACAATTACAAGGTGAAGCTAGTCAGACCAAATGAAGACAGCAAGAATCTTCATCACGGAGGCACAGTCCTAAAAATGCATGCACTCCACAGCAAAGTCTCAAAACATGAAAGGAGAAAGGTTTAAAGCCACAATTACACCTTCTTATAGCACAACCCTCTGCTCAGTAACTGATATAGGTAGACACAAAGCTCAGTAAAGAGATGGAAGGTTTAAGACTACCAACCACATGGACTGAACTGACAGGTAAGAACACCCTGCTGCTGCTAAGTCACTTCAGTCATGTCCGACTCTGTAGGACAACAGGCCACCAACTCCTTTCAGGTGCATGACCCCAAGATCAGGCGGGTTCCAGATCGGGAAAGGAGTAGTCAAAGCTGTATACTGTCACCCAGCTTATGTAACTAATATGTAGAATGCATCACTGGATGCAGGCTGGATGAAGCACAAGCTGGCATCAAGACTGATGGGAGCAACAGCAACAACCACTAGTCCAGAAAGAAATGACCAGGAAAATGAGAAAATAGCTTGAGCTAAATGAAAATGAAAACACAGCATTTCAAAATTTGTAACATTCAGGTAAGCAGTGAATGGGAAATTTACAATTTTAAATAGTAATATCAGGGGCAAGACAGGGGTAGGGAATTAAGAGGTATAAACTATTATGTATACAATAAATAAGCTATAAGGATATATAGTACAACACAGGAAATAAAATATTTTATAATTATTATTTTATAAAATATTTTAAAGGTTTTATTACTCCATTTATAAACAGAGTAATATAACTTTTAATAACTGCAAATCAACTGACAGCCATTATGTCATACACCTGACACTTCTGAAATAAGTGTACATAGATTACACCTCAATTAAAAAAAACAGTAAAAAAAAAAAGTTATGTAAAAAATCCTCATAATAGTAACATAGGTCTCCACTTAAATTAAAAAATGAAAATCAAGACTATAATAAGTAGAAGGGAAGAAATAATTAAGAGCAGAAATTGATGACATAAAACCACAACAGTTTGTTTTCAAACTGAAAACAAAAGATAGTTCTTTGAAAGAACAGATGACCAACCAACAAAAACGATCAAGAAAAATTTAAAAAGCCTCACAAATTACCAATAAGAAATTTGAAAGGGGAGTCTCTCTCATCACTAGAGAGACTATACACATTAAAAGGATAATGATATTCTATTAAAAAACAATTTTGTCACTAAAACAGCAACTCAGATGAAAAGGATCAAAATCCTTGGAAGGCACAAATTATCAAATATGACTTAAGAATAGAGAATCTGAGTAACCCAATCACATAAAGACTGAATTTGGAAGTAAAAACCTTCACAAAAAGAAAATCCAATCCCTGATGGCTTTACTGATGAATTCTATCAAACTTTTAAGAAATCATATTAATCCTACACTATCTTTTGTAAGCAACAAATAAGAACAGAACACTCTCTAACTCATTCTGTGAGGCTGGCATGCCACTGAGAGCAAAAATCAAAGACATCACATAAAACTAATAGCCATTATAAACATAGGCCTGTTCCATAAAATAAAAAAAAAAGAACACTCTTCCACCCATTTTTTTGCAGATATTACAACTGTCATACATATCAAGTCAAAACAAGGGTAATGGAAGAAAATAAAATTACAGCCTATTTTTCACTTTAAAAACTCCAAACAAAAGATATCAAGGGGCCTCACCCCTAAATAAGTTGGAGAAATATATGCCAAACTTTTTTCTCCCACTGAATGTAACTATAAAGTATGTAAATAATTCATGAAACAACCATTTGAGCTGCCTTAAAAACTCATAACAGCAATTTGTCCAGAAACAGACACCAAAATTCACCAAAGTATCACTAAGTTTACTACTATTTTACCTCTCCTGTATCCCCTGGCCTGAACTAAAAGAATTCTGAAACCCAGAACTCAGTGCTGAGGTGCAGAAAAAGAGAGTGCTTGCCTGAATTGACCACAACCAGCCCGTGGGTGGGCCTGATCCGAATTAGTGTAAGAACACTTTTGAGAGCTAAGCTAACAGGTCCCACAGGGGTGACTTGGTACTGCACACACAGTACAAACAGAAACAATCCCGCAAGAGGCTTTGAAAACTAAACTGACCTTACTGCAGCCCACAAAAGGCTGGTTGTAACCTGCAGCTTGTACCTACCCAGGCTAAGTGCCTGTTAAATCAAAATTACCAACCTTCTCCATAAGATATTTCTAAAATCCACAGTCTTGTAATATCTCAGACGTTCAGGAAACAATCCAAAATTGCTTGATACTCAAAGAACTACAATAAAATCAAATCACCCGAAAAAATACAACAAGAGGCTAATGATAAAATGACAGAGGCTGGAATTATGAACACTTTCTACGCAGCTATTACAAAATGTTCCTATGAGCAACTCTGAACACTTAAAGCTTAAAATAGACAGTATCAGCAAATAATGAAAAGACATAAAGAAGAACCAAGAGGAAATTTTAGAAAGAAAAAATTAGAAAACCAAAATAAAAGACTCAGTAGAAATAAAAAGATCGATGATGGCCATCAGTTCAATTCAGTTCAGTTCAGTCGCTCAGTTGTGTCTGACTCTCTGCAACCCCATGGCAGCACGCCAGGCCTTCCTGTCCATCACCAACTCCCGGAGTTCACTCAGACTCATGTCCACCGAGTTGGTAATGCCATCCAGCCATCTCATCCTCTGTCGTCCCCCTTCTCCTCCTGCCCCCAATCCCTCCCAGCATCAGGGTCTTTTCCCATGAGCCAACTCTTTGCATGAGATGGCCAAAGTATTGGAGTTTCAGCTTTAGCATCAGTCCTTCCAAACACCCAGGACTGACCTCCTTTAGAATGGACTGGTTGGATCTCCTTGCAGTCCAAGGGACTCTCAAGAGTCTTCTCCAACAACAGCACAAAGGCTAAGAGGTTAAAGTATCTGCCGGCAATGTGGGAGACCTGGGTTTGATCTCTGGGTTGGGAAGATCCCCTGGAGAAGGAAATGGCAACCCACTCCAGTATTCTTGCCTGGAGGAGATGGAGGGCTCCATTCCATTCTTGCCTCATGGATGGAGGAGCCTGGTGGGCTTACAGTCCACGGGGTCGCAAAGAGTCGGACACGACTGAGCAACTTAACTTTAACTTTCATATGTGGCCTAGACACTCCAATCAAAATACCGAGGTTGTATGAGAATCAATTTAAAAAAACATGCCCCAACTACGTGCTGTCTACTTGAAGCTGAAGTCAAATATGACGACCCATTTAAGGAAACAGACAGATCGTGCAACACTAGCCGGAATTAAGCTGAAATGGATATGTATCACACATATGTATCATTTGTATGATATCACAGTATCATACAAAGCAGTATGTCATTTCAAAACAAAGGACAAGGATAAAAAAGAGTATCACACGCAATACTGATTCCCAGCAACAAATAATTCCAAATATGTATGTAAACCTAACAACAGAACTTCAAAATACATGAAGCAAAAACCAACCAAAAAACTCTTAAAGTATGTTATTCTCACGGAGTCCTCGTAACGGCCCTGCTGTCCCTGTTTTACAGACAACCAAACTGAATCTGTCAGTCGTGTCTGGCTGTGCGACCCCATGGACTGTAGCTCACTAGGCTCCTCTGTCTATGCAATTCTCCAGGCAAGAGTACTGGAGTGGGTTGCCATTTCCTCCTCCAGGGGATCTTCCTGACCCAGGGATTGAATGGGTGTCTCCTGCATCTCCTGCATTGGCAGGCAGATTCTTTACCACTAAGCCACCGAGGAAGCCCCAAATTGAAATTAAGAAAGGTTAAATAGGTTACTCAAAGTCACTCAGCTGGTCAGAGCTAAACTGTAGTGAGCTCAACATACTGGGAAGAAGATCCACAAATTCCCCCTGCTGAGATCTACAAAACTAGTGGTTTGCCCTAAACTTCCATTAAAAAAAAAAAAAAGAAACAACCTGTTGAGGGTAGGGAAGCTTGCTACCTTGGGCCAAGGCCTGTATCTGCTACCAAACTCCACTGCTCAGCCATCAAAACAGGCAAAGGAAAAAAATGCTTCAAGACCACCTCTCCTCAAGCATCTCAGGATTTCACTCCACTGGACAGGTCACTGAGTGACACACTCAAAAAAAACAAAAGGCTGAAGCAGGAATTTAAACAGGAATGTGGAACTGGAATGAAAACTGACCTTTCCCAGTCCTGTGTGCTGACTTTTCCAAGTTTCCTGGCATATTGAATGCAGCACTTTAACAGCATCCACTTTTAGGATGTAACTGTAGATCAGACGTTAATATTAAGTTTGCTTTAATGCAGTCAGTGTTTGTTTAGAAATAGTGAGATGTTCACTCATTTTCTCTCCTTACCTTTCCCTCTTTATCTCATATTTACACCCGTGTGCACAGCAGTTTACACCCTCGAGGACCTCACTCCAACAGGTGCTCAACTAAACAGAATCTGTTGGTTCATCTCCCCTACAGGCCTCTCACCACCCAGCTCAGTGAAGGGCGCTCAGTCGTGTCCGACTCTTTGCAACCCTTGGACTGTACAGTCCATGGAAGTTTCCAGGCCAGAATACTGGAATGGGTAGTCTTTCCCTTCTCCAGGGGATTTTCCTAATCAAACAGGGATCTCCTGCACTGCAGGCGGATTCTTTACCAGCTGAACTATGAGGGAAATCAGCTCAGAGGCAGCAGTAGTACAGCGGTTACAAGCAGAGATTGCGGAGCCGGACTGCCTGGATCACAAGGCTGCCAGCTGCACAACCACATGCGAGGGGCTTAAACTTGGTGCCTCACTTTCCTCATCAGTAAAATGGTATAAAAGAACTACCTCACAGGACTATCGTGAGGATTAACTGTAAAGCGCCTCCAATGCCAGTTCCCTGTGACCCTCTCCTCATCCCGGGCCTTTATCACCTCCTTTCCAAGCTTGGACCCCATGATCAGCGGGTCTAACACTCTGATCCTCGATACTTCCTCCCTTTATTTCATTCCATTAAATGCCTGGTAAAACCTCAATACTGATGAAAACGAACCTTGCATCTGGTCTGGCCCAGGAGCTCAAGCTGTGGGGAAAAGACACAGCCAAGTCACTGCCTTCAGTCTGCATTTCCAACCTCGCCCCTCCGGAAGCCCCTCACTGCCCAGCAATCACCGCTTGGATCACTCTCCCATTTCCTTAGATACTTATTTCATATTTTTCCTGTCTTCAAACAATTGAAGACTCTCCACTCTATACCCTTCGGTTGACAGAATCGGCTTACTACCTCAGTGGGGAAACAGAGCTAGTCTGAGAGTTTCCTGTCCTCCTCCAACCAAACCCTCAGCTTCCCTGAAAGCTCCCCTGTAGACTCCATGTTCCCTCCCGCTAAACACACCATCTGGTCTCCCTGCTGACACCCATCCCTCTGCCTGTGCTCAGGATCACATTCTCTTTCCTGTTCGTGAACTCTGCCCCTGCCCTGACTCCCTTCCTCTCCTGAATGACCAATCTTTCCCCAGAAAAAGGAGTCTGAGCAGCATACAAATGGACTGCAGTAACACAGTATTCTTTAAAAAACAAAGGGAAAAAAAGAAACCCTCCTGGGACGCCACAAGCTCTCCCGGCGCCTGCCTGGTCCTGAAAGCAGCGCTCCTTGAGCACTCGGACCCAGGTCCGCCCTTCGGCCCCATGAGATGGACCGTCCTTCCCCTCATCCCACTGAAGGGCCCGGATCAGTCACTGAAGAACAGGCTGACAGACAGCTGGGTTCGCCTGGCCTGTGCCTGTCATTCTCGAATAGCTGACTGGGCTCCCGTCACATTCAACAACGTCTTGGTTAGATCCCTGAGTTATCTAACTGCCAAGGACCTACGACATGCCAGTTCACCCGTCAGACACCCGTGAGACCAGGGGCCGATTTCTCCCCAGCTCCTTGGACACAACACTCTCCTGAGATTCCCCTGGCACACCGGGCCCTCCTCCTCACTTCTCTGCTGGCTCCTCTTGCTCTTTACCGACTCCACGATGGTCGAGGGTCCGGGGCTCCATCACTGAATCCTCTTGCACAGGCTCACTGCACAGCCTCTCTATGTACACACTGGTAACTCCTGCATCCTTCCACTGCCTATCTCGCTGCTGCTGCTGCTGCCTCTGTTAAGTTGCTTCAGTCGTGTCCGACTCTGTGCGACCCCACAGACAGCAGCCCACCAGGCTCCCCTGTCCCTGGGATTCTCCAGGCAAGAACACTGGAGTGGGTTGCCATTTCCTTCTCCAATGCAGGAAAGTGAAAAGTCAAAGTGAAGTCGCTCAGTCTTGTCTGACTCTTACTGATCCCATGGACTGCAGCCCACCAGGCTCCTCCGTCCATGGGATTTTCCAGGCAGGAGTACTGGAGTGGGGTGCCACTGTCTTCTCAATCACAACTCAGTAACTGCCTACTCAGCAGCATCTCCACATTAACACATCAAAAACACACACGTGACTCCACACCCTACCCTCAGAAGTTTGCTTCTGCGACAGTCCGCACATCCGTCAGCGGTGGCACCCGGGGCTGAGGAACCTAGCCCCACGACTCGAGAAAGACCTTGTCTCGCGTTCCCACACATCGGGTCAGCAGATACCGTCAGCGCACCTTCAAGACACATACACGTCCCTACTTCTCGAAAGTTCACTTTACGCAGCTTTTATAAGATGCTGACGTTAGTATCTGTTTTCACCAACCAAAACAAATTCGAAGAGGATTTTCACTTCTCAAAGAAAGGAGGTGAAGAGAGGGTGACTCCTTTTCACTTTCCGTCATCCCATCTGATGAAAGCTTTCATGAGAAAACTCTATTTTCTGAAGGCAGGAGAGATGGGTATTCCAAACACGCCAACTTCTCAGGAACTACGACTGCTAACGGCCTAGAGTCACCACCGTTCTTTTTACGGTTGCAACTGGGAGTCACACAGCTAACCTTTACCGGCATCTAGCATGTGAGAGGCCCTGCTCTGTCGCCGTCTCTAGCCCACTTGTCTCCTAAGAGAGAATGCAATCACCACCGTGGCTGGAATTTCAGCCACTGCTGCAACCCCCACGTCTAACAGCGCCGAACGTTTCTCAGGCACTCAATACGAGCTTTGCTAAATGAGTAACAACGGTTCTACAACTCAGGAGGAAAGTAGGAATTTAAAAACTACAACTGAGATAACTACCTAACCATTCTAAAGTACACAAGTTACAATCCTGCTTCCCACTGAACAGAAAAATAAAATTTTACACAGAGTAAACTTTAAAAGAAAAGCCGTATAACCTAATGCTGACTGTTATGTCATTAAGGTGAATAAAGAGAAAGAAGTTTTAACACCACAAGGGAATAGACAAAACTGTCATCGCTGATAAACAACATCCCCGACATCTACTTAGAATACACAAGTTAATCAACTGACCAGCTAACAGTTTTCTCTAAGGCTGGTCAGCATAGTAACATAATAAAAATATCAACGACTTTCCTATGCCTCATGCTGAACAAACAGCAGCAATAATCAACTTGAATGTAATGAAAGGAGATGTAATAACAATCAAGTTACTAGGAATCACTTTAATGAGAAATACAATAAAACTTTACTTATGGACTTAATGGAAGAACCAAGTAAATTGACAGATAAACCCAACAGGAAGAGACAACAAATACAAACAAGCAATTCACAGACAAAACAAACTGACCTATAAAAGATGATGAAGTGTTCAACCTCACCAAGCAATCAAGGAAATCAAAGACTGAGGTGGAAAATGAAGAATACTGACAATATCCAGTGACTGTGGGAGTGCGGCAGAGACAAACGCTCACTCACAGCAGCTGGCAGGGGTGTACACAGCACAGCAGACCCTAGACAGCCAGTCACCAACATCGACCGAAGTACGGAATATGCACACCACCTGAGCCGTCAGCTCCACCTGCAGAACCTACCTCACTGCACAAATACACAGAGAACAGACGTGTCCACTACACCATAAGCAACTTAAAGCTAAAGCACACTCTACCCACTCAATGATTTGCACTTTCTGATCACTACAAAGACTTCCCAGGAGGCTCAGCGGAGAAGAATCCACCTGCCAGTCCAGGAAAACAGCAGATGCAGGTTCAATCCCCGCATCAGGAAGGTCTCCTGGAGGAGGAAATGGCAACCCATGCTAGTATTCTTGCCTGGAAAATCCCACAGACATAGAAGCCTGGTGGGCTATAGTCTATGGGGTCTGAGGACTGGACAGGACTGAGCACAATCACAACAATACAATAAAACAATGTATCTGGACTTCTTATTTGTACTAAAATAGAAAGCTCTCTAAGATGGCTGAGACACAGTTCCATGAGGATACATCACAGAATACATGAGTCCATGAATTTTTTAAGTGCATACAACTGTGTGTAAGTTTGCTCAAATTCATGTCCATTCGGTCAGTGACGCCATCCAACCATCTCATCCTCTGTTCTTCTCATCTTGCCCTCAAGCTTCCCCAGCATCAGGGTCTATTCTAACAAGTCAGTTCTTCGCATCAGGTGCCCAAAGTATCAGTGCTCCAGCTTCAGCATCAGTCCTTCCAATAAATATTCAGGCTTGATTTCCTTTAGGACTGACAGGCTTAATCTCTTTGAAGTTCAAGGAACTCTCAAGAATCTTCTCCAACACCACAGTTCAAAAGCATCAATTCTTCAGTGTTCAGTCTTCTTTATGGGTCAGCTCTCCCATCTGTACATACTGCTGGAAAAACCACAGCTTTGACTAGACAAACCTTTGTCAGCAAAGTGATGTCTCTGCGTTTTAATGTGCTACCTAGATCTGTCATAGCCTTTCTTCCTAGGTGCAACCATCTTTTAATTTCATGGCTGCAGTCACCATCATCATTGATTTTGGAGCCCAGGAAAATTAAATCTGTCACAGTTTCCACTTTTTTCTCCATCTATTTGCCAAGAAATGAAATGACCAGATGCCATGATCTCCATTTTCTGAACGTTGAGCTTTAATTCAATTTTACAGATAAAAAAAAAAAAAAAAAAAAGGAAAGAAATCTAAAACAGTAGTAAAAGATACTTCTCATCTACTATATTGGAAATGTTTTAAATCCAGTAATACCAAGAAGTGGCAAGAAACTATAGAAATAGAAACTTTTAGACTCTGATGGGAGTGTGAATCATTTTAAAAAATACTCCATATTACCCAATAAAGTGACCTGTGTACATAGCTTAAGAGGTACTGGCATGGTTTTTACTCATGATTAAGAGTAAGAAATGTTATTTTAAATTATGACCAAGCATATACACAAAACACTACAAAGAAGTAAAACTATCTTTCAAAGAGGAAAATTTTTTAGAAAAACAAAACAGATTCTTATACCACCCAAAGACACCAACCAATTAACCTCTGAAGTTTTAGTAAGAAGGGAAATTGACCCAGAAGGAAAATCTGAGATATAGAGGGAAAGGTAAGGAGAGAGAAACAGTGAACATCTCACTATTTCTAAACAAACACTGACTACATTAAAGCAAACTAATATTAATGTCTGAACTACAGTTAAATCCTAAAAGTGGATGCTGTTAAAGTGCTGCATTCAATATGCCAGAAAATTTGGGAAAGTCAGCACTGCCCACAGGACTGGAAAAGGTCAGTTTTCACTCCAATTCCAAAGACAGACAATGCCAAAGAATGTTCAAACTATCGTACAATTGAGCTCACTGCAAATGCTAGTAAGGTTATGCTCAAAATCCTTCAAGTTAGGCTTCAATAGTACGTAAACAGAGACCTTCCAGATGTACAAGCTGGATTGAGAAATATATTTTAGAAATATTAGAAATGTATTTTAAGTTGTGACCAAACACATATACAAAACACTACCCATAAGTAAAACTATCTTTCAAAGATTCATGTTGAGGTTTGACAGAAAACAGCAAAGTTCTGTAAAGCAATTATCCTTCAATAAAAAATAAATTAATTTAAAACAAAGGGCAATTTTTTAGAAAAACAAAAAAGATATTTATACCACCTAAAGACCCCAACCAATTAATCTCTAAAGTTTCAGGAAGAAGAAAAATTGTCCCAGAAGGAAAACCTTAATGTAAGAGAGAATGGTAAGGAGAGAAAAGGCAAAGGAACCAGAGATCAAATTGCCAACATCCACTGGATCATAGAAACAAGCAAGGGAACTCCAAAAAAAACTCTACTTCTGCTTCATTGACTATGCTAAAGCTGTTGAATGTGCGGATCACAACAAACTGGAAAATTCTTAAAGAGATGGGAATACCAGACAACCTTACCTGCCTTCTGAGAAACCTGTATGAGAGTCAAGAAGCAATAATTAACTGGACATGGAACAATGGATTGGTTCAAAACTGGGAAAGGACTGTATCAAGAATTCATCTTGAGCATGAGCTGAAGCTCCAGTCNGATCACAACAAACTGGAAAATTCTTAAAGAGATGGGAATACCAGACAACCTTACCTGCCTTCTGAGAAACCTGTATGAGAGTCAAGAAGCAATAATTAACTGGACATGGAACAATGGATTGGTTCAAAACTGGGAAAGGACTGTATCAAGAATTCATCTTGAGCATGAGCTGAAGCTCCAGTCCTTTGGCCACCTGATGTGAAGAACTGACTCACTGGAAAACACCCTGATGCTGGGAAAGATTGAAGGCAGGAGGAGAAGGTGATGACAGAGGATGAGATGGTTGGATGGCATCACCGACTCAATGGACATGAGTTTGAGCAAGCTCCAGTAACTGGTGATGGACAGGGAGGCCTGGCGTGCTGTGGTCCATGGGATAGCAAAGAGTCTGACACCACTGAGGGACTAAACTGATATCAAGGCTGTATATTGTCACCCTGCTTATTTAACTTATATGCAGAGTACATCATTCAAAATGCTGGGCGGGATGAAGCACAAGCTGGAATCAAGATTGCCAGGAGAAATACCAATAACCTCAGACATGCAGTTATCACGACCCCATGGACTTGTGGCCTGCCAGGCTCCTCTGGCAGTGGGATTTCCCAGGCAAGAATACTGGAGTGTGTTGCCATTTCCTTCCCTAAAGCATATGGAGAGAGACACACGTGTGGTTTTTTAAAACTTTAAAAGAGAACTGAGAAAATATTTCTTAAAAAAATTCAAAATGATCACTCTGGAGGAGAAAGAAGGGTGTGACCAGGGAGAGGCCTTTAGGGAACTTCAGAGAATACTGGGGAGTATTCTTTTCCTCAGTCGGTAAGATAGGTATAGAATACTTACTATTCTTTAAACTACATTAATTATATATAAAATTACATGTAGAAGAAAGAATATGAAATTTCACAACTTAAAAAGCTAACTTGGAATCTCCCTCCACTCTGAATATTGCAGATTCCTCCAATCCTTAATTACAGACTTCTAAAATATCCTTGACTATAAATCTCTTCTTCCCTCAAGGCCTATTCAACTTAGTACCATTAATTATGTCCTACTCAACATCTCTTTTACACATGCCATTCTTTATTATTAAACTGTGATTTGTTAATTAACTAGTTTTTTTTTTTCTTTTGCCTTTTTGTTTTCTACCTAGACTGTACGCTCTGTAAGGCAGACACAGTTCTTTTGGGCTTCCTGCCCTGAACAGAACCTACCAGAACCTTTCTTTGTTCAAAGAAGATATCCAGATGTTTATTCATTTTTGTATCCAATTCTAGATTTACATCTGCATATACCTGGGTTATCTAATCCTCAGTCTCAAGTTCCTTAACCAGTTAATGTGAAACAATAATTATGAACCACACGGACCAATTAAGAAATTCAAGTTCCAGTATTTTCTTCACTCTGAAGTAAATATTTTCTTTGGTGTGTTAAGTCAGAAGTCCTGGGGTTTTTCCAGGGATTGCATCTTTAACTTTCTGTGCTCTTTCTTCAACTTTGATGAAATAATACAAACTCTATTTTTCCTTTAAAAACTTACAAGAAATTTAAAAAAAAACCTTACAAGATACCAAAAAAAAAATTTTAATGCATGAAAGTTACTCAGTTTTCTCCCACTTGAAAGAAATCTCCTGGGACTTCTCTGGCAGCCCGGTGGCTGAGACTCAGAGGGCACAGAGTCAGTCCCTGGCCAGGTAGCCAGGATCTATATGCCATGTGGAAGACAGGCAGGAAGGAAAGAGGACGAGAAGACAGAAAAAGAACCTCTCCTGACTGTTTCCGGCCTTCAAGGCCCAGTTTCTGGACAGAACCCACACCGTGCCTACCTGCACCATGCCGCCCCTTTGACAGGACCCTCACACCACCCACCAAACTGCTTTCAAGGCCACTTTTTGAGCAGTTTCTAACCTCCATCCGCATGTTATTTCAGTTGAACCAGTTTACAGAAGTCATGGTCAACATTTCACAGAAGTCACATACCGAAGTATTTACTGATCATTTGAAATCTTAACACCTGTTTCAAAATGGAGGGGCAGGGAGCAGAGGGGAGAGGAACGACAGCTCAGAGGAAACACAACTGACTGACCACAAGGCAATGACGAACAGCAACAAGGCAATGGGAGCAGGCTTGGCAGGAAAATGCCTACTTTTACATGTGTTTAAAAGTTATCAAGGCTTTTAGAAACAGTTATTTACTACTTGATAATAACTGTGACTAAAAGCATATCTAAAGGAGTATCATAATATCTCACCATTTGTAGGATATGTTCAACTTGTTCCCCAGTGAATGAGTTCCTCCTACAACACCCCAGACAAGACATCTGGTCTCTACCTCAATCAACACAGAGCGGACAACAATACCATGCAGATGGAGACGCAAGTATGAATAGAGACATCCATCAGACTGAAGGGGTGCACACACGGGAAGCAAAGTACCAGGAAAGCAACTAGTCCACCTGAGAGACCAGAGGCGGCTTTACGATTAGCAAAGACCTCACGAAGAAGGATGGGTAAGGCTTCAGACAGAAAGTGGAAAGGGGCTGAAAGCAGAGAAGAGAGAGGAGGAGAGTAATCCAGGCCGCAGGAACGGCAGGAGTAGGCACAAGAAGAGAACAAAGGTTGACAGGCAAGATGGACCCAGGATACGGACCTGAATGCCAAGCTGGGAAATCTGAGCAAACGGTAGCAGAGAGGCTCGGAAAGTTCTACAGCAAGTAAAGGTCAGAACGAACTATACAGAAGGGGAGACACCCATCAGTTTAATAACCCAGGTGAGAAGACGAAAGCTCGAAGAGCTGCTTGGCGGAAACCCTGCTCGGCGGTAAAGCACCTCAAGTTCTGGAGTTTCATTCAAAGCCAAAATATCATCATTCATTTCTTCAACAAATCTTTGAGAGCCAGCACTGTGCTGGACGCTGCTCAGGCCACACCATATTTCTGTCTAATGATTCTGGTTCTCAACTAGGGGAAGGGACAGTTTTTGCCCCTCCCACGCCCAGGCCTGCTATCCATGTCTGAAGACATGGAGCAGGGGGGGGTATCCAGGGGTGCTAACACCCTTCAGGGCACACACCGCCCCAACTGCGCACACACCCCTCAGTGCACATCCCCCCTCAGTGCACACACAGCCCCCAGTGCACACACAGCCCCCAGTGCAGCACACCCCCCAGTGCACACACACACCTCAGTGCATACACACACCCCTCAGTGCGCACACAGCTCCAGTGCACACACACACACCTCAGTACACACACGCACCTCAGTGCATACAAAGCCCTCAGTGCGCACACCCTTCAGTTTGCACACAAGCCCTAGTGCATACACCCCCCAGTACACACACACCCCTCAGTAAACACAAACCCCTCGGTGCGCACACAGCCCCCAGTGCAGCACACCCCTCAGTGCATACACACCCACCTCAGTGAGCACACACATCCACCTCAGTGCGCACACACCACTCAGTGCGCACACACACCTCAGTGTGCACACAGCCCCCAGTGTGCACACCCCTCAGTGTGCACGCACACACACACCAGTGCACACACACACCTCAGTGTGCACACAGCTCCCAGTGCGCACAGCCCCCTCAGTGCACACAGCCCCCTCAGTGCGCATACCCTTCAGTTTGCACAAAAGCCCTAGTGCATACACCCCCCAGTGTACTCACAGCCCCCAGTATACACACACCCCTCAGTAAACACACACCCCTCAGTGCACACACAGCCCCCAGTATGCACACCCTCAGTGCACACTCCCCTCAGTTTGCACACAGGCCCTAGTGCACATATGCCCCTCAGTGTGCACATACACCCCAGTGTACTCACACCCCCCAGTACACACACACCCCTCAGTGTGCACACAGTCCCCAGTGCAACACACCCCTCAGTGGGCACACATCCCTCAGTGCACACACAGCTCCCAGTGCGTACACACCCCTCAGTGGGTACACCTCCCTCAGTGTGCACACCCCTCAGTTTGCACACAGGCCCTAGTGCACACACACCCCTCAGTGAGCACACAATCCCCAGTGCACACACCCTTCAGTGCACACGCAGCCCCCAGTGTATACACACCCCTCAATGGGCACACAGCCCCCAGTGGGCACACCCCCCTCAGTGTGCACACCCCTCAATTTTCACACAGGCCCTAGTGCACACACACCCATCTCAGTGCACATGCAGTCCCCACAAGGATATGGTCAAGCACAAGGAGCCCTGCCCTGCACGAGGAGCCCTGCCCTGCACGAGGGCACACTGCTCCCTCTTCTTAACAATGCTTGTTCCTTCCATTTTCTCCAGTTACTATTCTGCAAGAGAGGCCTTAAAATATCTTAAATGCACACACCATTTTAATAATTTAGCAAGTGAAACTAAACATACCATGAATCTCAAGGTTGGGTTAAGCTACACTTATTCCAGAATACCTTTTAGAAATAAAATAGTCTTCCTGACAACAATTCTCACAAACTTAGGCTAAAAGCTCTGCATAAAGTCTGATTACCACTTTCCTTCCACGTCCCCATGTCAGCGAATCACCACCTTCTGCCACCTCTTTCCACACAATGCCTCACCTTCCAGTGGGTCCCCTTCCATGCTCCGTGCCCTTCTCGGTGCCACCTCATGGGGCATTTTCTCTGGAGCTCCTGGCATTCTCGGTGCCTCCCACCATCTCTAGCTATCTGACTCAATAACACTGCACTTCTCACCTGCTCAAAATGGTTTACAGCATACCAAATAAAAACCCAGTTCCCGAAGCTTGGCATTCCAGGACTGTTTCAGATGGCTGGGATCCACCTTTCCAATTCTTTTCCCCACTGCTCCCCTCAGGAATAGTCTTTTTCAGCAAAATGAGTTACTGAGGCACACAAACCACCTTTCCAGATCAGAGAAACCAAAAGCCACGTGGGCTTCATTCAGTTAACAGATAAGCTTTCAACTAAGCACAGCAATAAGGGATCCATTTATTGGGACTCTTGATCTACCCACAGCCCCCTTGGCTCAAGGTCCTGATTCAAAACACCCCGTTCAGCTTTCCCCTTCTCTGAACTTATCTTACTCTTCAAATTTACCGTCCTTTTAATCTATGACCTTTTCTCTTTTCATATTTATCTCTTTTTGCGCTGGGTCTCTGTTGCTACGTGAGGGCTCTCTCTAGCTGCAGGGAGCTGGCTGCAGCAGACGGGGGCTCCTCTCTGGTAGCGGCACGCGGGCTTCTCGCTGCAGTGACTTCTCCTGTTGCGATGCAGGGGCTCTAGACCTTAGCTTCCTCGCAGCACGTGGCATCTGCCTGGACCAGGGCTGGAACCAGTGCCCCCTGCATTGCAATGCAGATCCGTAGCCACTAGACCACTAGGGAAACCCAAATTTACCACCTTTCTAAACAATCCTCTTAACACCCCATCTCTACCACCTGCCTCATCTCACCCCGGATCCGTGGTTCTCGGGCCATTTCCACTAGTTCCCTTTTACATGCAGCTAAAACTGGGATTGATTCATCTGGCAGCTGAATGGGGGACAGGAGCGGTATTTACTTACATTCCCAAACCAACCTTCAATGCTCTTTTGATTCTTCCAGTTTTATCAATACATCATCAACATACAGCACTTGTAAGTTTAAAGTGTACAGCATGATTTAACTTACATGCATCATGGAAATGACTGCTTCAAGTTTAGTGAACATTCATCATTTTGTACAGGTAAGAAAAGAATTTTTTTTCTTGTGATGAGAACTTAGGATTTACTCTCTTAACTTTTATTTGTAACAGTGATTATCTTCATCATGTTGAACATTACACGTCTAGTCTTATTATAAATGAGAAATTTGTTACCTTTTGACTCCCTTCACCCAATTCCCCACCTCTAATAAAAAAATCTTCTCCTACACATGTTTGAAGTATAATTGACCTACAACATTGTTACTTCCTGTTACACAACATGATTCAATGTTTCTGTTCATTTCAAAATGATTACCACCAAAAGTCTACTTATGATCTGTCATCAAAGGTATTACATAATTACTGACTGCATTCCTCACACTATATGGTTCATACCTGTGACTCGTTCAGTTTAAATCTGGGAGTTTGCACCTCTCATCTCACTCCCCTTTTCTCTCCTCCCCTTGCCCTTCTCCAGGACCCCTCTGCCAACCACCTGCTTGTTCTGCTGAGACTCTGTTTCAGTCTTGTTATGTTTGGTCCTTTCTCTTTTTTTTTTTAGATTCCACATATAAGTGAAATCATATGCTATTTGTCTTTCTCTGACTTATTCATCGTTAGTATAACATCCTCTGGTTCATCCATGTTGCTGCAAATGTCAAGATTTCGTTCTTCTTCGTGGCTTAATAATATTCTGTGTACATGTACTACATCTTCTTCATCCATTACTGATGGGCATTTAGGGAGCATCCATATCTTTTGACTTCTGCAAGCAGCGCTGTTATGAACACATGTAGGGGTGCGTGTATCTTTGAAAGTTAGTGTTTCCATTTCCTTCAGACAAATATCCTCCGAGTGGAACTCCTGGACTGTATGACAGTTCTGTCTTTCATTTTCTGAGGACCCTCCATACTGTCTTCCATAGTGGCTGCACCAAACTGCATTCCCACCCACAGTGTTCGGTGGGTCTCACTGCTCCACACCCTCACCAACACTTGTTCTTTGTTGTCTATCTGATAAGGGCCATTCTGACAGGTGTGAGGAGATACTTCTGGTAGTTTTGATGTGCACTTCCGTGATGATTCAGTGGTAATGAGCCTCTTTTCATCTACTGGCCATCTATATGTCTTCTTTGGGAAAGTGTCTATTCAGTTCCTCTGCCCATTTTTTACTTGGGTTGTTTGATATTGAGTTGTATGAGTTCTTCATGTATTTTGTATTCTAAATGCTTCAGATATACCTTTTGCAAACATCTTCTCCCATTCAATCGGTGGCCTTTTTGTTCCTTTGATGGTTTCCTTCACTGTGCAGATGCTTTTTAGTTTGAGTAGTGTCTTTTGCTTTTGACTGCTTTTGCTTCCCTAGCCTGGAGAAGACATACACAAAAAATACTGCTAATAGAAATGTCAAAGAACATACTGCCCATGTTTTCTTCTAGAAGTTTTATGTTTTCAGGTCTTCAATCCATTCTGAGTTTTTGTATTTATTGTGTGTGTGTGTGCCTGAAAATGTTATGAGAAAGTAATCCAGTTTGATTATTTTGCAAGCAGCTGTCCAGTTTCCCCAACACCATGTACTGAAGAGGCTGTCTTTTCCTCATTGCATATGCCTGCCTCCTTTGCTGTTGTAGAGTAACTGACCAGAAAAAGTGCGGTTTGCTTCTGGGCTCTATTTTGTTTCACTGATCTGTTTTTGTGCCAGGACCATACTGTTTCTGATCACTGCAGCTCTGTAACAGAGTCTGAAATCAAGCAGCATGATACCTCCTCATTTTTTCTAATTTCTCCAAATGGTTCTATTTGGGGTCTTTTGTTTCCATAAAAATGTTAGACTTGTTCTAGTTCTTTGGAAAATGTCATTGGTATTTTGATAGAGACTGCAAAGATTCCCTTGGGTAGTATGGTCACTTTAATAATTTTAACTCTTTCAATTCATGAAAAACACTGTATATCTTTCCATTAACATTGTCTTCAATTTCTTTCAACAGGGTCTTATTGTTTTCAGAGTACAAACCTTTCACCTCCTTCAGTTCAGTTGCTCAGTCANACAAACCACCTTTCCAGATCAGAGAAACCAAAAGCCACGTGGGCTTCATTCAGTTAACAGATAAGCTTTCAACTAAGCACAGCAATAAGGGATCCATTTATTGGGACTCTTGATCTACCCACAGCCCCCTTGGCTCAAGGTCCTGATTCAAAACACCCCGTTCAGCTTTCCCCTTCTCTGAACTTATCTTACTCTTCAAATTTACCGTCCTTTTAATCTATGACCTTTTCTCTTTTCATATTTATCTCTTTTTGCGCTGGGTCTCTGTTGCTACGTGAGGGCTCTCTCTAGCTGCAGGGAGCTGGCTGCAGCAGACGGGGGCTCCTCTCTGGTAGCGGCACGCGGGCTTCTCGCTGCAGTGACTTCTCCTGTTGCGATGCAGGGGCTCTAGACCTTAGCTTCCTCGCAGCACGTGGCATCTGCCTGGACCAGGGCTGGAACCAGTGCCCCCTGCATTGCAATGCAGATCCGTAGCCACTAGACCACTAGGGAAACCCAAATTTACCACCTTTCTAAACAATCCTCTTAACACCCCATCTCTACCACCTGCCTCATCTCACCCCGGATCCGTGGTTCTCGGGCCATTTCCACTAGTTCCCTTTTACATGCAGCTAAAACTGGGATTGATTCATCTGGCAGCTGAATGGGGGACAGGAGCGGTATTTACTTACATTCCCAAACCAACCTTCAATGCTCTTTTGATTCTTCCAGTTTTATCAATACATCATCAACATACAGCACTTGTAAGTTTAAAGTGTACAGCATGATTTAACTTACATGCATCATGGAAATGACTGCTTCAAGTTTAGTGAACATTCATCATTTTGTACAGGTAAGAAAAGAATTTTTTTTCTTGTGATGAGAACTTAGGATTTACTCTCTTAACTTTTATTTGTAACAGTGATTATCTTCATCATGTTGAACATTACACGTCTAGTCTTATTATAAATGAGAAATTTGTTACCTTTTGACTCCCTTCACCCAATTCCCCACCTCTAATAAAAAAATCTTCTCCTACACATGTTTGAAGTATAATTGACCTACAACATTGTTACTTCCTGTTACACAACATGATTCAATGTTTCTGTTCATTTCAAAATGATTACCACCAAAAGTCTACTTATGATCTGTCATCAAAGGTATTACATAATTACTGACTGCATTCCTCACACTATATGGTTCATACCTGTGACTCGTTCAGTTTAAATCTGGGAGTTTGCACCTCTCATCTCACTCCCCTTTTCTCTCCTCCCCTTGCCCTTCTCCAGGACCCCTCTGCCAACCACCTGCTTGTTCTGCTGAGACTCTGTTTCAGTCTTGTTATGTTTGGTCCTTTCTCTTTTTTTTTTTAGATTCCACATATAAGTGAAATCATATGCTATTTGTCTTTCTCTGACTTATTCATCGTTAGTATAACATCCTCTGGTTCATCCATGTTGCTGCAAATGTCAAGATTTCGTTCTTCTTCGTGGCTTAATAATATTCTGTGTACATGTACTACATCTTCTTCATCCATTACTGATGGGCATTTAGGGAGCATCCATATCTTTTGACTTCTGCAAGCAGCGCTGTTATGAACACATGTAGGGGTGCGTGTATCTTTGAAAGTTAGTGTTTCCATTTCCTTCAGACAAATATCCTCCGAGTGGAACTCCTGGACTGTATGACAGTTCTGTCTTTCATTTTCTGAGGACCCTCCATACTGTCTTCCATAGTGGCTGCACCAAACTGCATTCCCACCCACAGTGTTCGGTGGGTCTCACTGCTCCACACCCTCACCAACACTTGTTCTTTGTTGTCTATCTGATAAGGGCCATTCTGACAGGTGTGAGGAGATACTTCTGGTAGTTTTGATGTGCACTTCCGTGATGATTCAGTGGTAATGAGCCTCTTTTCATCTACTGGCCATCTATATGTCTTCTTTGGGAAAGTGTCTATTCAGTTCCTCTGCCCATTTTTTACTTGGGTTGTTTGATATTGAGTTGTATGAGTTCTTCATGTATTTTGTATTCTAAATGCTTCAGATATACCTTTTGCAAACATCTTCTCCCATTCAATCGGTGGCCTTTTTGTTCCTTTGATGGTTTCCTTCACTGTGCAGATGCTTTTTAGTTTGAGTAGTGTCTTTTGCTTTTGACTGCTTTTGCTTCCCTAGCCTGGAGAAGACATACACAAAAAATACTGCTAATAGAAATGTCAAAGAACATACTGCCCATGTTTTCTTCTAGAAGTTTTATGTTTTCAGGTCTTCAATCCATTCTGAGTTTTTGTATTTATTGTGTGTGTGTGTGCCTGAAAATGTTATGAGAAAGTAATCCAGTTTGATTATTTTGCAAGCAGCTGTCCAGTTTCCCCAACACCATGTACTGAAGAGGCTGTCTTTTCCTCATTGCATATGCCTGCCTCCTTTGCTGTTGTAGAGTAACTGACCAGAAAAAGTGCGGTTTGCTTCTGGGCTCTATTTTGTTTCACTGATCTGTTTTTGTGCCAGGACCATACTGTTTCTGATCACTGCAGCTCTGTAACAGAGTCTGAAATCAAGCAGCATGATACCTCCTCATTTTTTCTAATTTCTCCAAATGGTTCTATTTGGGGTCTTTTGTTTCCATAAAAATGTTAGACTTGTTCTAGTTCTTTGGAAAATGTCATTGGTATTTTGATAGAGACTGCAAAGATTCCCTTGGGTAGTATGGTCACTTTAATAATTTTAACTCTTTCAATTCATGAAAAACACTGTATATCTTTCCATTAACATTGTCTTCAATTTCTTTCAACAGGGTCTTATTGTTTTCAGAGTACAAACCTTTCACCTCCTTCAGTTCAGTTGCTCAGTCAAGTCCGACTCTTTGCGACCCCATGAATCACAGCATGCCAGGCCTCCCTGTCCATCACCAACTCCCGGAGTTCACTCAAACTCACGTCCAATGAGTCAGTGATGCCATCCAGCCATCTCATCCTCGGTCGTCCCCTTCTCCTCCTGCCCCCAATCCCTCCCAGCATCAGAGTCTTTTCCAATGAGTCAACTCTTAGCATGAGGTCGCCAAAGTACTGGAGTTTCAGCTTTAGCATCATTCCTTCCAAAGAACACCCAGGACTGATCTCCTTTAGAATGGCATGGTTGGATCTCCTTGCAGTCCAAGGGACTCTCAAGAGTCTTCTCCAACAACACAGTTCAAAGCCATCGATTCTTTGGCACTCAGCTTTCTTCACAGTCCAACTCTTACATCCATACATAACCACTGGAAAAACCACGGCCTTGACTAGATGGACCTTTGTTGGCAAAGTAATATCTCTGCTTTTGAATGTGCTATCTAGGTTGGTCATAACTTCTTCCAAGGAGTAAGCGTCTTTTAATGTCATGGCTGCAATCACCATCTGCAGTGATTTTGGAGCCCCCCAAAATAAAAGTCTGACACTGTTTCCACTGTTTCCCCATCTATTTCCCATGAAGTGATGGGACCAGATGCCATGATCTTTGCTTTCTGAATTTTGAGCTTTAAGGCAACTTTTTCACTCTCCTCTTTCACTTTCATCAAGAGGCTTTTTAGTTCCTCTTCACTTTCTGCCATAAGGGTGGTGTCATCTGCATATCTGAGGTTATTGATATTTCTCCCGGCAACCTCCTTAGTTAAGATTCATTCAAGGTATTTTATTCTCTTTGATTCAACTATAAATGGAATTGTTTTAATACTTTCTTTCTGATAGTTTGCTATAAAAGTGTACAGAAGAGCAGACTTCTGCACATTAATTCTGTATCCTGCAACATTACTGAATTTATTGACGAGTCAGTTATTGGTGGTTTATTTTCTATTTTTTCTAAATGTGTCACATACATGTATATATACAGAGATAGTTTGTATGTGTATGTAACATATCTATATACACCACTAAGTGTTTGTAACGCTTAAGTAGGTAAGGCGTTTTTATTTTCTTTTATTGATTAATATTTGTAATTTAGGCATGTTATTTTTTTCTACACATTTTAAACTCAACTACTTAATAGTTGAATGGCAGCCCTACAAAACCTAAGAAACTTTGCTTTAATGTATGCATGCGAAAAAATTTTCTCCATAGGAATGCTATAACACCCCCCACCCCGCCCCCCTCAGTTCACGAATCAACCTGTATCCTCAGCCACACATCTCCCTTTGCCATGGGATGGCAGCTCCAGGTCAGACTCCCAGCAAAGGCTCTCCAGATACAAGACTAAGGGGATGGAGCAGGGGCCTGGAAACCTCAGGAGGGGAGGGAGCAGACAACAAAGGCTGGGGGTGCTGCTGGTGTGCTTAGGCCCAGCACACAGACAAGAAGGGGGTCACAAAGCCAGAAAGGCAGTCCTCGTGGGGAAGGCTCAGGCTGTCGTCCCTTGGCCTCTGGCTAAAGCGCAGCCCTGAGCAAGCCCCTTCCCTTCCCAACACACCCCTTTCATGCAGCAGGCTGCAGGGGTCAAACGGCACCACAGTCCGGGCCCAATCGTCACCCCCAGTCACTGTCCTCGCTCCTCTCCCAACTCGCATGCCCGGCGCTCGGCTGCCTGCACAGCAGCAGTGACTCCTTAAACACTACAACCACTTTCTTTTTTCCCAGACAGCCTCCTTTCTAGCCTTGTCAGGGGCCCAAGCCCCGAGAAGACCAACAGCCAGGGCTCGAGCAGGAGGTCTGAGCCACGGGTATGTCGGTTTACTGGGGAAGAGGAACAGGGAGCAACACCGAGAGAGAATGCACCGAGTCTGTGTGTCAGCCGTTCAGAGGAGGGTGCCACACGGCCCTACACAGGCTGCCAGAGTGACCCTGGAAGCTGTGTTTCTGTCTCTACCTGCGTAAGAACCTTTCAGAGGCTCTCCACTGCCTTCAGAGTGAAGTCACAACTCTTCCTTAATGGACTGGACTGACCACCCCCACCACCTCCATGGCCTCCTCTCCTGACCCTCCTACGTCTAGCACGCTTGGCTCCAACCACATGAGATCCCCGCATTTAACAAACACGCCCATCTCCTGAGCCTTGGCACACAGGGCTCCTTTGCCTGGAGAGCAGTCACCTCCTCCAGAAGCAACCTGCTGCTCTGCCTTCAAATGCAGCTCAAGAGCAAGCACAGAGCCTTCCCCAACCTGCAGGCTGAACCCCCCGGCGTGTGCCCCACACCACCTCGGGGGCACCGCACTGGCCCACCGCCAGACAGGGACCCGGGTGCGATCCTGCCTCTGTCTGTTGGTTTTCAGATACTTTCATGTGGTGACTTAAACATAAGAAAATAAGAATAAGAAAAACATATTTAGCACAATTGGGAAATGCTTGTGAACCAACTGAGTGCGCCACCAACTGGTAAAGAAAGAGAAAGAATCAAACATTTATCCTGCCTTTCCTATATAAACTTGTTACACTAGGCAACCAAGTAAGAGGTGTGGGGGACTTGTCCATTAAAAAAAAAAAAGCATTCTGGCTTAAAAAAAAAAAAAAAATGAAGGCATAACAGAATCAGAGCATCGCCACCTGACAACCTAGTGCATAAATCAGACCCAGACACTGTGTCACAGACAGTGACAATGTCACTGACAGTGTCGCCGCCAGTGTCACAGACAGACAAGCAGACCGCATGTGCCTCCAGGTGAAAAGAACGCACCCCAAGCAGCAGCCACGGGAAATATTTTATTGACCCTAAATCTGATCAAGCCTCTAAGCTCCAGCTACTTACAGTTGACCACAAAGGTCGGAGCCGGGCAGGTCCACGTGCACACAGGTTTTTTCCAGTGAATACGTCCTGCCCAAGTACACAGTCTATAGCGGGACAAGCCTGTGGATGCAGGACCACAGATATGGAGGACTCACTTTAAAGTTACACAGAATTACAACTGTGCAGGGGATAGGCGCCCTGACTCCAACACTGCTCGGGGGGTGAACTTCAACTTGGAAATACAGAGACTAGAAAGACATGTTAAACCTACAATCAGCAAAATCCAGACAAGTAGGATACTCTACGGGGCAAATAAGTTGTTTCTTCAACAAATACATTGCAAGGAAAAAAGCAGGCAGCAACCTACAGAGTAAAAAATAATTAATCACACTGTGAGGGCCCTATTCAGCTCCTGTTTCAAACAAACTGGTTTGTTTTTTGGTATTTTTGTTAACTGAAAGTTGCTTAGTCGTGTCCGACTCTTTGCAACCCCATGGACTATACAAACCATGCAATTCTCCAGGCCAGAATACTGGAGTGGGTAGCGGTTCCCTTCTCCAGGGGATCTTCCGTTAACCCAGGGATCGAACCCAGGTCTCCCACATTGCAGGCAGATTCTTTATCTAACAAATTCAATAAAGACTTTTAAAATGGTCCACATCAAAAGAAATTTTTTTAAAAAAAGAAAAAGGTAGAAAGAGAAACGGAGTGACTACTGAATATCAAGACAAGTGGAGGGGAAGGAAGAAGATCACCGATGGAGGTGGCAGCAACTTGAAAGAGATTATTTGGGCACAAAGAAGATCTTTGCAGAAGACAAGACACCAAGAGAAGGAAGATTCCGGACACAGCCACGTGCAGGGGCTAAACAGAACTGTGTTTGCACCAGACTGTCAGCAGAGCGTTAAAAGCACACACCCGGAAGTGAACACTGCTAGAGTTCAAACCCTAACTCCACGCATGCCTCTGCCTGTGCCTTAGTTTCCTTGGATGTTAAAAAAAAAAAAGATAATAATAGTCTTTAGAAGACATTTTAAAGAATGAAGTGAATGAATACGGTTATAATATAGAGTTCTCCTAAAATAGTGCTTCATGGCATTTCTCAACAAATGCTAACTGTTCCCCTCTACATCACCACCCTCCCCTTACAGACCCCCAAGAGGTAAAGAGACTTGCTTAACTACTTTTTCAGCATCTTCCAGGCTGAGTACTTACCCCACAGACAGGCTGACTATCAGCAAATGCACTTAAGCTCACTTCCCTGTCCTGGTCAAGCAGCTTCAGCTACATTTTCCCAACCTCCCTGCCCTATGTCTGAGATCCTGACAACGACATGTGGGCATATGTGCTGGAGACCTCTTCACTACTCCCAGGCACAACATCCAAACCTCCCACACAATCCTGCACGTCTCCCTCCCCCATCTGCCAGGTGGACATCAATGCCCAGGGCAATCTTGGAAATCCTGTGCAGAAGACATCAGAGATGAGATTAACTCAAGTCCCAGGAGAATAAACTATTATTTTCTTAAGCCCCTGAGATTTCAGGATTTATCTGTTACGGCAACTGACATAACTTCAACTAACATAATACTTTTTATGGACCCATCACAACAATCATCACTCCTCATTTTAAGGATGGGAAAACTGAAGCATGGAGAGGATCCTGGTCACACAACTAATTACTAAGTGGTACATCCAGGATTTGAACCAGCACTGGATTAACACAGAGCTCAGGCTCTTAAGCATCTTCTAAGATCATAAGAACAGTAAGCGGAACCAGGATTTCCAACTTACCATGAACACAATTAATACAGAATTTTTAAATGTATCCCTTTAAAAAATAAATCACTTTAATCTCTCAGAAGAATAACTACAGAACAGTGTTACCTGAAAGCAAAAAGACAGAAATCAGCTACCAGAAGTTTAAGGGGTTTTACAACAGACAAGGGACATTAAAAAAAGATATTTTTAAAAGATCATGTACATTAAAAAGACCACATTGCCTTACCCCTGCAAATAGCCATATACAGTACAAATTTACAATTTTAATCCAGCCTTTTCTATTAGATTTTACCTGAGCCATCCCTGTTGACTGACAATTATACAACATGATTTAAATAAGAGTAATGTTAAAAAATAGGATTAAGTAAACGGGAATTATTTCCATTTTTAATCACTGAATTGCACCTATATTAATAGTCAACATGTACCTATAAAACGATGTACAAGATATACTGTTAAGCTAAAGAAGCAAGTTTACAGCATAATTTGATTTTTCAACAAATATATACCTGTGTCTTTTTAAATTTTTTTTTCCCTACACACATCCATTTCTCACCCACAAATGAAAAACATCTGGAAAGAAACACAAGGAAGTTTCCAGTGATTATCTCTGGGGAGTAGACCTGAGCTTGTGATTTATATCTCTTCTTAGGAGTTTGAATTTATGATGAGCATGTGAACTTTTAGAATACGAAATACTAAAGACATAGCTATGATTTACAATAAAGTGATCAAACTCCCCAAATCCCACACTATTATATATAGAGTGAAGCATTCAGGTTGGACAGAAAAAAAAAATGTTGCCCTTTATAATAAATATATCGTTTGATCATTCTCACTCATATATGTGGATATATGTGTTTGCTTACACATCTCAGTAAATCTCTTTTAATACATTTAAATGCACACACGGATACACAAATAGGCATATATTTTAATCAAGGGATTTTGATAATAGTTAACCAAGAACATTCCTTTTTGTGAAATGTAGTTTCAATATGAAGAATACCGCAGACTACATCAGGAGAAACAACACAGGATCAGAATTTTAAAGGTTTTATTTTGGGTTCAAACTTCATAATGTTTTCAGGGACTATTTTAATTTTATGCTTTCTTCAAAAGTTTAAGACCCTTCCAAAGAAAGGAGAAATTCAAATATCATTTCTCAAGGACCTCACAGTGTCTCAAACACTATTCTAGATTCATTAACACAAGATCGTATCACATTCATCAGAAACAGCATTTGTCAACAGCCCAGAGGTAGTTGTTATTGCAATTAATGAATATTAAGATAAGGGTTCCTTAACCGAGAATTTCATACAACTATATGACAGCAAAACAAGAAACAAAATTTTTATTACACATATTAATACAACCAGGGGTTGAAAGACTAAAGATAATTCAAAACAACAAGCATTTAAAATAAATTCTATTTAGCTTCAAAAAGTTTTTTCAACCCATCTGCTTAAGTATGAGAAATGTTCTGATATTCTGAAAAGAAAATGTCTAAAAATAAAGCTAATACTAAGAAAAAAAGATGATTCAGCACAAAGTATAAATGACAATATGGTCCTGATCCTCCTCCTGGTTCTAATAAGTGGGCATTGAGCTGATGCACAGCCTTTAGCTGAGCTTCCCTACGTGAATTCCCTACGTGAAACCCCTCTACTTGTGCCGCCTTCCTTGAGCTAGAGGAGTTTAGGCTTCTATGTAGAATTGGAAAAGTCAATTAATTAGTTTGGACCTCGTAAAACTGCCAGTATGTGACCATCTTAATCTGTTTCAAAAAGGATAATTTCATACGGTTCAACCTAAACCCAGCTTCCTTGATGCCAGTAACTATAAGAGAAAAGAAGGAAATTTTTACACACTTCCTTTCTACTGCCATTCTGCCCCCGCCCCCACTGCTCCAAAAACATGGTTAATCAAGGATTGGCAGCTTTAAAACGTTTAAGTTTGAATTACAAGTCCTGCTTTATGACAAATGGGACCATCTGCTTGGTTATTAGAATTGGGTGCCATCACTCAAAACTAAGTTTCACTGGAAAGAATTAACAAGCTCTGATGTGAGTTTTAGTCGGAAAAAGAGGTAAACTCATAGGAAATAAATCTGTGAGACCAAGACTAAGCCAAAATAAAAGAAAATAGCGAGGGCTACCATATGTATTTATTAAATAAGTCTAATAAAGAGGTTCACATTTTAAAATGAATGATTTCTACTTTTGTTATTAGATTTCAGTTAGAATTTACCCAGACTAGTAAATTTCTTTTCACCATCACCTGAAGAGTTGCATCTTCAGTTGCATCTACCAACCCAGACTAGTCAAGTTGTTTTTATTATTATATTTACTACTATATTTGGGATTAAAAGTTTGTTTTTTCACAAACCAGTCTGGTCTTTGTAGGGTCAGAGGGGAATCCAACAGTAAGCATTTTACAACCATCTAGTTTAAAACATACAATGGCATTTCTCACCATTTTCCCATCAGAAAATATTCAGTTCAGTTCAGTCGCTCAGTTGTGTACGACTATCTGCAATCCCATGAACTGCAGCACGCCAGGCTTCCCTGTCCATCACCAACTCTCAAAGCTTGCTCAAACTCATGTCCATCAAGTCAGTGATACCATCCAACCATCTCATCTTCTGTCATCTCCTTCTCCTCCTGCTTCAATCTTTCCTAGCATCAGGATCTTTTTCAATGAGCCAGTTCTTCACATCAGGTGGCCAAAGTACTGGAGTTTCAGCTTCAACATCCAATGAATATTGAGGACTGATTTCCTTTAGGATGGACTGGTTTGATCTTGCAGTCCAAGGGTCTCTCCAACACCAGAGTTCAAAAGCATCAATTCTTCGGCACTCAGCTTTCTTTATAGTCCAACTTTCACATCCATACATTACTAGAAAAACCATAGCTTTGACTAGACGGAGCTCTGTCAACAAAGTCTCTGCTTTTTAATATGCTGTCTAGGTTGGTCACAGCTTTTCTTCCAAGGAGCAAGACTTTTAATTTCATGGCTCCAGTCACCATCTGCAGTGATTTTGGAGCCAAAAAAATAAAGTCTCTCACTGTCTCCATTGTTTCCCCATTTATTTGCCAGGAAGTGATGGGACTGGATGCCATGATCTTCATTTTCTGAATGTTGAGTTTTAAGCCAGGTTTTTCACTCTCCTCTTTGATTTTCATCAAGAGGCCTTTTAGTTCCTCTTCACTTTCTGCCAGAAGTGTGGTGTCATCTGCATATCTGAGGATATTGCTATTTCTCCCAGCGATCTTGATTCCAGCTTGTGCTTCATCCATTCCAGCATTTCATATGATGTACTTTGCATATAAGTTAAATAAGCAGGGTGACAATATACAGCCTTAGTGTACTCCTTTCCAGATTTGGAACCAGTCTGTTGTTCCATGTCCAGTTCTAACTGTTGCTTCTTGATCTGCATACAGTTTTTTCAGGAGGCAGGTCAGGTGGTCTGGTATTCCCAGCTCTTCAAGAATTTTCCATAGTGTGTTGTGATCCACACAAAGGCTTTGGCATAGTCAATAAAGCAGAAGTAGATGTTTTTCTGGAACTCTCCTGCTTTTTTGATGATCCAACGGATGTTGGCAATTTGATCTCTGGTTCCTCTGCCTTTTCTAAAACCAGCTTGAACATCTGGTTCACGGTTCACGTAGTGTTGAAGCCTGGCTTGGAGAATTTTGAGCATTCCTTTGTTAGCATGTGAGATGAGTGCAATGAGTGTGGTAGTTTGAGCATTCTTTGGCATTGCCTTTCTTTGGGATTGGAATGAAAACTGACCTTTTCCAGTCCTGTGGCCACTGCTGAGTTTTCCAAATTTGCTGGCGTTTTGAGTGCAGCACTTTCACAGCATCATGTTTTAGGATTTGAAACAGCTCAACTGGGATATTCCATCACCTCTACTAGCTTTGTTCATAGCGATGCTTCCTAAGGCTCACTTGAATTTGCACTCCAGGATGTCCAGCTCTAGGTGACTGATCACACCATCGTGGTTATCTGGGTCATGAAGATCTTTTTTGTATAGTTCTTCTGTGTATTCTTGCCACCACTCCTTAATATCTTCTGCTTTTGTTAGGTCCATACCATTTTTGTCCTTTATTGTGCCCCTCTTTTGCATGAAATGTTCGCTTGGTATCTCTTATTTTCTTGAAGAGATCTCTAGTCTTTCCCATTCTATTGTTTTCCTCTATTTCTTTGCATTGATCACCTAGAAAGGCTTTATCTCTCCTTGCTATTCCTTGCAACTCTGCATTCAAACGGGTATATCTTTCCTTTTCTTCTTTGCCTTTAGCTTCTCTTCTTTTCTCAGCTATTTGTAAGGCCTCCTCAAACAACCATTTTGCTTTTTCTTTCAGAAAATATTACCGTCAATGATCTCTCCTTGATAATAATGGCACTGTTACACATAACTAGGGCTTCCCTGGTGGCTCAGATAGTAAAGAATCTGCCCACAATGCGGGAGACCCAGGTTCAGTCCCGGAATTGGGAAGATCCCCTGGAGAAGGGAATGGCAACCCACTCCAGTATTCTTGCCTAAAATAATCCCATAGACAGAGTAGTCTTACAGGCTACAGTGCATGTGGTCGCAAATAGACAAGACGGAGCAACTAGCATTTTCACTTTCACTACACTTAAAAATATCAAATTTGGGGAAGTTTGTATTTATCATTCAGATTTAGATTTACAGGATTTCATCTGAATTGGTTTACAATACTAAACGCATATAATCACAGAGACTTAAGCCCTAAATAGGTTAAAACAATTCTAATGTCCTGCCTTAATAATTTAGGGCTTAAGTAATTGCATTAGGAAAACCCTCTACACAACTTTAGTTGATGCATGAAATTTCACATTAGAAATTCATTTCTAAAACTACTCTATTTGGTTGAATGGTGTCCCCAGAATTCATGTCTGCCTGGAACCAAGGAATATGACCTTATTCGCAGATGTAATCAAGTTAAGACCAGGTCACACTGGAGTGAGATACACCCGAAGTCTAGTAAGGCCAGTGTACGTGTAGGAGGGAGGTTCAGACAGAGAGAGAGAGATAACAGAAGACCTTGTGATTGAGAAGACACACTGACTGCGCAGCTGCAAGTAAAGGAACCCCACAGACTGCCAGCTGCTCCCAGGAACCAGAGGGAGGCGCGGCACCAGCGTGCAGCAATCCGTTCCTGTCACTTTAAGCCCCCCAGTCTCTCCTGCTGTGCTGCACGGGTCTTAGGAAACTTCTAGAGCCACCATCTTCCCCAAGAACATGCTCATTCATGTGCTAGCTGGATTCCTCTCCCCAGCCCCAGAAACATGTCTCAGTGCAGTGTGACAGACTCACTAATTCAACTTTGCCTACTTAAGTATCACTGGAAAGGAAAAAAAGAACAAACAGCTCATTCCCAATACCAGAATACATCTTTTTCCTGAGACAACTGAGGATATTCCAACTCACAACCAAGACATTATAAAATAACCACTTAATAGAGAAAGAATAAATAAAACATTCACAGCAGCACCATTTTAAGAACCAAATGAGTGCAACACTGAGGTGCCCACCCTTCCCTGAGCTGTGGGTGCCAAGTCAACCCTTCACTCCAAACACCCTCCTGTTCTGCGTCTGTAACCTCTGCCCACCTCCACCCCTCCTGCCACTGTCTCCACCATAAATCTAGTCTTATCTACTCCTAAGCGTCCGTGATTCCTGAGTCCCGCTCCTCCCCACTTGGATACCATGTACTCTACACCTTCTTTGGAAAGCCCCATTAGTTATTTCATGTCTATTGTGTCTTGTCTCCAATTCACCACAGACCCTTCTGCAATCTGGTTAGCAAGCCCACTCCTGACTGACTTCAGACAGATTGTCCAATATAAGTCTGTCAGACACTCTCGTAGCCATCTTTGCCTTCCCCCGCCCAATGACCCCCAGAACCCCTGGCAGGCACACACCATCCCGCAGAGAGCTCACTCTCCTGGCTTCCTCCTGGCCACCAGTGAAAATGCTAACCTGCCCTGGGGCAGTCCCAGCCACTGCTCTTCACTAGACAGGTTCGTCTGCCTCAGCTCACACCTTCACAGGGAGTCTCCACTCCGGTCCATACCCATTATCCATGCATCCGAATTCCCAGGGAGCATCCTCGCCTGAATGGGATAAAAGTACTTCCAACTCCACAGATCCAAAACTCAGTCATCATCTGGCTTCTTACCCAAATTTGTTCCGTCCACCTAGAAACTTCAATCGTTTCACAGTTTTCTTCCTTTCCTAAGGAAGTCCTATCCACCCCACCCGTGAAACCGCTCTCCAACCTGCCGGCTGCCGCTGTCACCCCCTGAACTGTCTTCTTTAAGGCAGTCATTCCTCTCTTCCCCAGGGGCTCAGCGGGTAAAGAATCCGCCTGCAATGTGGGAGGCCTGGGTTTGATCCCTCGGTTGGGAAGATCCCCTGGAGAAGGGAAAGGCTACCCACGCCAGTCTTCTGGCCTGAAGAATCCCATGGACAGTCCACGGGATCGCAGAGTCGGACACGACTGAGTGAGTGACTTTCATTTCCATCCCCCTCACCTGCTAACACCCAATCACTCCCCATCCCCCTCCGTTTATCCTTCATCCCTAGGCCAGACAGGCACTTTGAAAATGCAAATACAATGCCACTTTCCTCCTTTCATCCTTCAAGGGTGGCAAGCAGCAAGGCCTACAGACAGATACAGTTGTTTAAAAAAAAAAAAAAGAGCACATGAAAGACCCCTCAGGATGCAACTTAGGCGCCAGTTCCCCTAGCCCACTGTCACTCCTTTCCAGGCTGTACTTTCACTGTATTTAACCTTTGACCATCCTCTTCAAAACTCTCTGCCTTTCCATGTGCTAGCCCCTCTGCCTGAATACTCTTGTGACAGACTGTACAAGCTTCAGTTACCTCCTCCAGAAAGCACTGTATAAGCCTCCAGAGACAAGCTCCTCCATCCTGGCCCCTTCACCCAACTTCAGGGCTTCTGGGCGGGGATCTCATCTTATGACTCTGCATACTCCCCATGACTAACAGAGGGCCCAGCGTAGTAATAGTGCTCAATAAAAACTGAATGGACAAATCAATTTCATAGATTCTCACACACACACACACACACACACACACACAATTTTAGCACATCAAGGACTTAAGACAAATACGAAACTGGTCATTTTTACATTGAAGAGACTTTAATATATTGGTATTTACTTATACAAACTCACATATACAACACACACACAGACAAATATGCCATCAGGTCTGATTCCACAGAAGTTCACTTCCCCCACCTAGCACAACCCTACAGCAATTTTTCGTTCCTATGTATACTGCCCACGTTGAACTCATAGAAACTAATTACTCCTAGTCACTTAAATTCATATGCCCACAGATATGAAAAGGAACTTTTTCTGGAAATATAGAAATAAAAGCTATTAGTGGTTTTAAGGATAGGGCAGGTATGAGCTGAACTCCGTCCCCCAAATTCACACGTTGAGGCCCCCACCTCCAGATGGCACAGTGTGACTGTATTGGGAGATACGGCCTTTAATGAGGTGACCAGGTTACAATCAGGTGTCAGGTGGGCCCTCATCCAGCATGGTGGATGTCGTTTCAGGAAAAGGAGCCAAGGACACAGACCACACACGGGACGACCCGGTGAGGACACAGTGAGAAGGCAGCCAGCCACAAGCCAAGGAGAGAGGCCACAGGAGAAACCAAGCCTGTGGATACCGTGATCTTGGGCTGCTAAAAGTAAGTTTCTACTGTTTAAGCCACCAGTCTGTGGTGTTTTTGTTGTGACACCCAAGCTAATAGAGGGGACTTCTGGTTTATAGATTTACATTTCCAACCATGTACATGGAACTTTTTTAAGCCAATAAAGATTGTGTGACCAGTGGGATTGTGGGCTTTTTTATTTTCTTTTTCACATTGGTCTGTATTTATCCCCCCTCTCCTAAAAAAGCTTCCCTGGTGGCTTAGACAGTAAAGTGTCTGCCTGCAATGCAGGAGACCTGGATTCGATCCCTGGGTCAGGAAGATCCCTGGGAGAAAGAAATGGCAATCCACTTCAGGAATTTTGCCTGGAGAATTCCATGGATGGAGGAGCCTGGTAGGCTATAGTCCAAGGGATCGCAAAGAGTTGGACACGATTGAGCGACTTTGCTTTCACTTTCCCAAAAAAGCAATTACTAAATGACATAATCGAATATCCTGAACACCAGAATTTACCACACTGACCACAAAAGCTACAGTTTGTTTTACTGTTTATCATCTGAAACATTAAACAATATACTATGTTAAAATAAGGTGTGTTTAATTTTTACCAGCTCGAAAAGGAACTGGTGGAGGTAGAAGTGGAGCAGACCACTGTTGTTGAACACTCTGATGGAGACGAGAGAACCACAGCGGCAGCAGAGCACAGACCCTCCCTGCAGAGGCGCCAAATGCCATCGCACAAGCCAGGAAGCACACAACAGACTCCACGCACTAAGCGCCTCAATACGCCTTCGTTCAATTTTCATAGCTACCCAGGGCAGCTGAGACCGAGTCCCCCGTTTTTCAGATAAGGAAACTCAGGTTCAGAGAGCGTAACTGGCCAAGATCACATAGTCAGGAAGTGGAAGTCTGGACTCCACTCCACATGCCTGGAAACGGCACACTGCTTGATGGTAAGAGCTCCTGAATATTTAACAGATATTTATTAAATATCTGCTGTATGCATTTTGCTAGATGAAGCTCTGACCCAAAAAACAGGCACCATTCCAAGGACTTAGAACTTCCTCTTTGATACTGTATTGCATGTCTGTTTTTTCCTATCTCATCAACTAGATTTTAGAGCTCCTCCAAATAGCTATAGTAGAAAGGGAAAAACAAAGAGCTTTGAGTCAAAGTCCTGGAAGAATTCTGACTTTTTTCTACTTCCATAAATTAACAAGTTGGATTCCTCATCAGTAAAAGGGTTGTGGATTAAGTAACATATACGAAATTGCTTGGAAGAGTGCCTGGCACACAGTGGATACTAAATAAATGTTAAGGAAACATGAATATTCATTTACAATCTTCATAGAGTTAAGCAGACCCAGAACTCAAATTTTTTATTTCATCAATACTCTGATTTCTCCAATGGCCTCTTTGGGATGCAAAGATCGCACTCATCACTCACTCTATCCCAATCATCTACACTACCTGTTACTTAGCATCCAAAGCAGAAAACCAAACATTCTGAATATCCTTTACACGACAGCCTCTTACAGTAGTGGCCTCCAAAGCAGAGTGCACACGATACACCCTTCCTAATTGTGGGCCTGAAAATTCTAGAACTTGAGATTAACAAGGAACGTGAAGTTCAGGCCTCCTAAAAATTAGCAACCCATGTTAAGATCACATGGAAAAAAACCAAAGACACACTTTTTGACAAAACCAATAAAGGTTGCGATAGTTATATACTGTTTATTTTGAAAAGAAAAAATTGAAAGGATATAGATGCGGAGACCATGGATTCAAATTCTTACTAATGGAGGCAGGATTCAAACGTTAACTTTGGACACAACTGCCTTAGAGCCACAATGTATGATCAGTTGTTGTTAAATTGAATGTGGGAACTATGATATACAGTATACTGTATTTTTATTAATATAGAAAACTTCACAAATAGGCCAAGCAATTTTCCAGGTCTGTGCCCCCAATCCTTACATTGTTCCTTCTGCCCAGACATCCACAAGCACAAAACTCCCCCTACCCTTCTCAGCAAACAGCCGTTCATCTAACCACAGTCTTTACAGATGTGCGTGGTGACAGGTGGTTAGTGATCACCTTACAAATCCAAAGCTACAAGGCTGCAAGTCAAAGTATAACACAGGGCTAATACAAGGAGAAGATTACATTGCCTTCTCTTGCTTTAAGATGTAACTTCATTAAGAATGAAACAATCTTAGTTATGACTATATGCACTTCCTAGAAAAACATTCCTTTAGGCAAATTTTGATCAGAATACACTGTACTTAATACACACTAAATTGATTTTCCTTGTAAATCTAAACTTAAACCTTCCTCCTCCCAAAAAAATTCCACATGAAAAAGGACATAAGTAAATGTGTATTTATTTTGAGCCCTAAAATCCTAACTTCCCAACTACTGTAATGGTGTGTTAACTCTACTTGAATTATGGGACATAAAGTAATACCTTTTGCCAACAAAGGTCCACACAGTCAAAGCTATGGTATTTCCAGCAGTCAGGTACAGACATGGGAGTTGGGACCATAAAGAAGGCCAAAGAATTGATGCTTTAGAATTGTGGTGCTGGAGAAGACTCTTGAGAGTCCCTTGGACTGCAAAGAGATCAAATTAGTCAATCCTAAGGGAAATTTCCTAAAGAAAACCAATCCTGAATATTCAGTGGAAGAACTGATGCTGAAGCTCCAATATTCTGGCTAGCAAAAGAGCCAACTCACTGGAAAAAGCCCTGATGCAGGGAAAAACTGAGAGCAGGAGAAGGGGGCCACAGAAGATGAGGTGTTTGGATGGCATCACTGACTCAATGGACATGAGTTTGAGCAAGCTCCAGCAGATGGTGAAGGACAGGGAAACCTGGCATGCTGCAGTCCACGGGGCTGCAAAGAGCTGAACACCCCTGAGGAACTGAACACCATCACAAAGTAAACCAGTGACTCCTTCAGCAATCTCGTTTCTAAGTACAGAAATTGGAACTTGGAAATTATTCTAATATCCTACCAAAAGTATTTCAAGTGAACACTCCGGAAAAGGAAAACTAAATATGTTTTCACTTGCCTGCACTGAATTCTCTCTCTTGGCTATGCCGTGATAAGCTATCATACAAAAACTGCAAATGTACCTCACCTATCTGTACCCCCCCACCCTGTGTATCAACATAACTGCGCCTTGGGCAGTCTCAGAGTACCAGATGAACTGTGGAAATGATCCAAACTCATACTCACAATTTCTTTTTTTAACAATGAAGTGTGTAGTTAAGAGGGGAAAAAAAATAAAGCTTTTTATAATATACCTTCCATGATAGCTCACAGCGACTTCGCAATGATCCTACTTTGCCACTTACAACTCGGTTGGTTATTAGTAATCTACCCTTAAGTGAAGTGACGTCGCTCAGTCGTGTCTACTTGAGTGGGTTGCCATTTCCTTCTCCAGGGGATGTTCCCAACCCAGGGATCGAACCCGGGTCTCCTGCGTTCCAGGCAGACGCTTTAACCTCTGAGCCACCAGGGAATCTACCCTTAGTCAAAAGTTAAAACGGAGGGCTATGAAGCTGTTCATGATTTGCCCTTAAATCTCTTAAATACAAGGTTCTTAGAATTCCACATTCATGGCCCCATTGAAAGCTAAGAGTCTCATTAATTTGTCTAAAGTCACATCAGAACACTAACTGTGCAACCCCAGGAAGCAGCAACTGCATGGTTTCTTACGGGAATGCCACCCCAGCCCGACAATGAAGGAGCTGTGCTATGAAGCGGTCTGGGTCACACCACTAGCAAGCTAAGTGGAGCTGAAGCTCAGAAACCGTGCTGTGTCTGACGAGAAAGAACACACTGCCTCTCAAGCTGAAACTGAAGGATGAACAAGCAGTCGCACAATAAAACAAAAATCTCTTGTTAGACAATCAGCCGGTTATCAGCCTTACTGATGAAGGAAGTGAAGGAGGGAAGGACAAGTCAGTAGACAGTGACCACTGGGGAGAGAAGCAGGAAGAAACTGCGAGAAGAAAAAAATCTCACTGGAGGATGTGCCTTGGCTGAAGCTGCACCGCTCCGGGCCCAGGAGGCAGGGAGAACAGACAGATCTAAGGGCCACAGAGGAATCAGGGCAGTTTTGATTCTCCCCTCCACACCGCGGCTGCCTTTAAAAGACCACAAATGATAGTTTTATAAAGAACGACTAGCCAGCACTCAGGTTAAAATGACACCTGCACCCAGAGCAGGAAAAATGGTAAATTATGCATCAGCCCCTGCATTCACCTGCCCCCACCGGTAACTTTCAAAGGATTCGTTTATTTCAAAATTAGAAAACTGATCTCAGGGTTAAAAGTCTCATCAAAATATATGACTTGATTAAAAGGAACGAACTTGAGTAAGTTCTAGTGAGGTGTATGAACCTAGAGTCTGTTATACAAAGCCTATTATACAGAGTGAAGTCAGAAAAACAAATATTATATCTTAATGTGTAACATGGAACTGATAACAGTACTGATGAACCAATTTGCAGACCAGGAATAGAGACAGACACACAAACAGACTTGAGGACACAGTCAGGAAGGAGAGAGGGGGATGAACTGAGAGAATGGCACTGAAACATACACATTTCCATGTGTAAAACAGACAGCTGGCAGGAGGCTGCTGCGTGACACATGGAGCTCAGCCTGGCGCTCTGTGACAGCCGCGAGGATGGGGGTGGGGGTTAGGGGGGTTAAGAGGGCAGGGTCATGTGTATACCTACGGTTGACTTGTGCTGATGTATGGCAGAAACCAACGCAACACTGTAAAGCAATTATCCTCCAGCTAAAAACAGAATAGCTAACTCAATGTACATTTAAAGGAGGGAACTGATGAAATCTATTGCAAACAATTGCAAATATAAATGAATGAAATAAAAAATACAGCTTAAAAATATTTACAATCTATTATTACAAGAACTTATTGTCTTAACATGCAGACTATTTACAAGTCATTTTCCAAAAAAATATTTTAAACGATGGCCAACCCAACAGAAAAGTGGACAGTGACATACTTAAGTCACTACCGTCACGCAGCCAGCAGCAGCCCCTCCTGCCTCGCCAACTCGTGCTTACTGTCAGAAGCTGCCTCCTATCATAAAGCCTCAAAGGAACAGATGCTGGCTATCCTGGCCTCACCCACACCTACAACAAGAGTACACGGACAATCAGAGCCTACAGGATCTGAGGGGACGTCCCCCAAGGGTGTCCAGGACAGATTTTTGTCCCAAATAAAATAGACGAACATGAACAGATACACCCCGTCCTGGTGGCTGTGGTCAGTGGACTACCGGGAACAGGAATGTCCCTCCCTCCTGCTCACAAATCACACCGACTCCTCAAATCACCCTTTCAGCTCAACCCTCAAAACAGGTGCAGGATCACTGCTCCTGACTTCTTTTTCCAAAATACCTCTCACCTGGCTGCCTGCAGTATTCTGACAACCACCACGCCCGCTTTCAGCCTTCATGACCTCCATCCCAGTCTCAACACAGCAGCCAGCAGGACCCTTTCCGAGTGCTCAGAGAGGTCAGGCCTCTGCTCAGAAGCCCCGAGTGTGTCTCATCTCAGACGGAATAAAGGCCCGCAGCTCTCACCAGGGTCTACCGGCCCCGGCTCAGCTCCCTCGGGCTCCCCTTCCGGGACTCTGAAGGTGCCAGCACACCGGTCCGCCTCCCCTCCCGCCTCCCGTACCTCGGCCCGGGTACCCTTACTACCTCTGAGAGTCCACTCAAATGTCACCGCCATAAGCCTTCCCTCATCGCTTCATTACAACCACCCCACTCGGCCTTGCCCACCCCCGTCGCTGCTTTATTCTTCTCCATAACACTCAACATCTGTGACATACTTTAGAGCTTACCTCCTTGCCTCCTCCCTCATCTCCTCTTCTTTCCTTTTTTTTTTTTAAATCTTTTAGCTCTGCCACACAGCATGTGAGATCTTAATATCCCGACCAGGGACGGAACGTAGGTCCCCTGAGTTGGAAGCATGTAGTTAGTCTTAACCACTGGACCACCAGGGAAGCCCTCACCCGTCTCCTTTTTGCTTATATGTAAGCTTTCTGAGGGCAGTAACTGGGGTGAGTTTTGATCACTGCTATCATTTTCCATATACACAAATTACTGCCTGGTGAACTCTAAGTGCCAATAATTATTTAAGTGAATTAATCCAGCAACTATCAACAACAGGCTGAAGATTTTAAAAAACAGGAGAGGGGACTTTCCGAGTGGTTCAGTAGTTAGGACTCTGCACTTTCACTGCCTGGGGTTCAATCCCTGCTCAGGGAACTAAGACCCTACTAACTATGCAGTGCAGAGGGGGTAGGCAGGAAAGGGGACAGTCTCTGGGTCCTTCACAGTCTCACTGAGCTACTGAATAACATCTGGACTCACATAACATCTGGTTACATGAGGTGAAACCTGACTCATTTCAGCCATTTTAAAGTTTTGTTATTTGAAGCCAAAAGGCACCTAATACACGGCATAGGTAGATAACTGGCCAAAAAGAAAGCAATGCTAACAGCAAATATGGGCTTCCCTAGTGGCTCAGACAGTAAAGAACCTGCCTGCAAATGCAGGAAACCTGGGTTCAATCCCTGGGTAAGGAAGATTCCCCGCGGGCAGGGAATGGCTATCCACTCTGGTACTCCTTCCTGGAGAATCCCATGGACAGAGAAGCCTGGCAGGCTATACAGTTCAAGGGGTTGCAGAGAGTCAGACATGATTGAGCAACTAACCCAGTGGCAAATATACTTAATCGTTAAACATGCAAGTTAGAATAACCATGAAATAATGCCCCTAGCAAAACATAAAAGCGTAACACAAGGATATCCCAAGCCAACATTACTCAGTAAACACGAGTGGCATTTAGTATTTTTTAATTTTACACATAAACATGTAATTCTTAAGACTGTGATATCAGTATCACATTGCCCGTATTTTCCCCCCTGTTCTGAATGTGAGACAGGACTGTTCACGCCTGACCAGTGACGGAGAAACAACAGTTAACTCCGATGAAGTACTTTCTCTACCCCACCAGCATGCTATCCACTTTTACATGCATTATTTATTACCCACTATAACCCTACAAAATAGGTACTGTTGCTCTCCCATTTTAAAGTTGATGAAACTGAAATAGAAAAAAGCTCAATGATCAGCCTCAAATCACGCAGCTGCTAGGCTGTAAGGGCGGAATTTGAACTCGGGCAGTCCGGCCCCCAGCAAGCAGCGCGCTTCTCCCAAGCCGCCGTTCTGCGCCTTCACTCTGCCCCCGCCTCTCACCTCTCGCCTCTCATCTGCCATTCAGTTTGCATTTGGGCTCCAACCCCTACAGCCTGAGAAAGGAATTCAAGTGACAGTGCACCCTTAGCAGAAAGAAACACTGACAGAAGACAAAAATGAAAAGACAGTCAAAGACTGGCAGAATGCCTCTGTCTCAACTTTCTCCACTGGAAGAAAGGGAGATATAATAAAATTTACCTTTAGATTATCGGGGATGACTCAACAGATTCATACAGCACATGCAACATACTTGGGGTAGGATACCCGGATCAACAGTTTTTATTTTTCATCATTATCATAATTATGATGGAGGTCTTCGTAAACATCACCAAAGTCAGAAGAACTGACCAACAACAGTATGACCAGTTAGAAGGAACAAAGGCCAGAGACGCGTTATGACCTCAGGGATACCAGAAAGAGAAAGTTGTGTGCCAATGATTTTCATTCTGGGAACACGCTGCTTAAGTGACTTAGTGAAGGAAAATTCTGAACTACCATTCCCATTTTCAGAACTGACCCCATCTGACCCCACCCTCACCCCTACCCCTACCCCCACTCCCCAGCAGGAGTTGCTGGCCAGGATGCAGCCAAAAAGACACTCTGGTGTGGGAGTCGAAATCAATACCTCATTCTTGGAGGGCAATTGGTCAGCAGCTACCAAAATCTGAAACACAAGCATTCTTTAATAAAAGAACTCTACATCTAGAAAGTTACCTTCTAAAATATGCCAACAAGTACTGATAAAACTATTCAAAATACAAGGACGTTTGCTACAAAGATAACAAAAAAACTGGCAATCACTAAATTGCAATCAAAAGGGAACGGTTAAGTCAATTAGAGTGCTCCAATCCAGTTTTTTATAAAAACGTTTCTCCACTAGGCTTTCTAAGCTAAATGACAGTACTGTCCACCTAAGCTGCTGAAGACAAAAATCTAGACCACAGTTTTGCTACTTCTTCCCATATCCCTCTCATCAAATCCTTTAGCAGACCTTATCATTGTAACTTTCAAAACACATATGAAACCTAATCAGCTTTCTCCTCTGTCAAAAGCCTACTCTAAGCCATACCTGCCACGATTACTTCAATAGCTTTGTTGATTTAAAGCCCTCCAATGCTTCCACTGCCCTGAGAATTAAATTCCTACTCCCCACCACGGCCGGCAGGGCACCAAGTGATCAGGCTCCTACCTGCCTCTCAGACACTATCTCCTAAGCTCTCCTCAATGTACAGTAACACCAGACTTTCATTTTGAGAGGCAGGAGGGTCCCCTGGGTATCATAAGCCAACTCTTGTTTGGAAGTCTTCACAATGACCCATATGCTTCTAAACTTTATCTTAACTGCCTCCACATCACCCGGGTCTATTTCAGTATCATCACTTCAATGAGACCTTCCTGACAACCTCACCACATGCATTACTGTCTCTCAGAATCATTAGGACACACTCTTGACACCATTACCACAATTTTATGTTCTTCGTGGTACTTCTCCCTGCCTGAAATTAATTATAAGGAAAGGAAGTATTCACCCAATGAGAGAAAGAACTTGGTCTCCCTTCCCTGCCACTGAATCCTAAGAATCTAGAACACTCCCTGGCATAAGCAAGCATTCCGTTCACATTAGCTGGATGAATACTATGCAGTTTTTGAAAAGAATGATATTGACGTACAGATGCTAAAATGGAAAAATGTCCAAGATGAACTGTTAAGTGACAGAAGAAAATCACAAAGCATACACACAAAATGGTCCCATCTGTGTGAAAGTGAGTGTGAGCACATTATGTAAAAACAGAAATCACGCACGCAGAGCAGCAGTCAGAAAGGACACAGGCTGAGTTCACAATGACTCTCTCTGAAACATGGGGTTGAAGACAGGGGAAGAAAGGCTTACAATGTTTAATCAAGTACACTCTCCTAAGCTATCTGAACATTTTTAACAGCATGGATCATGCATGAATGCATGCTAAGTTGCTTCAGTCGTGTTCAAATCTTTGTGACTCTATGGGCTGCAGCCCACCAGGCTCCTCTGTCCGTGGGATTTTCCAGGCAAAAATACTGGAGTGGGTTGCCATGCCCTCCTCCAGGGGATCTTTCCGACACAGGGATCGAACCCACGTCTCCCGAGTCTCTTTCACTGACAGGAAGATTCCGTACCATGAATGCCACCTGGGAACCCTGTATATACACATATGTATGCATATGTGTGTGCTGAGACACTCACTCGTGCCCGACTCGCTGCAATCCCATGGACTGTAGTCCGCCAGGCTCCTCTGGCCATGGGATTCACCAGTCAAGAAGACTGGAGTGGTCTGCATGCCCTCCTTCACTGGAGCTTTCCGACCCAGGGATCAAACCCATGTCTCTTGTGTCTCCTGTATAGGCAGGTGGGTTCTTTACCACTAGCGCCCCCTGGGAAGCATATTCATAACTCCTACTCATCCACCTGCTATAAAAGGCCCAATACATAAAAGTGGGTAATCTCTTTTCTCAACACCCAGAACACTTATACCCAATTATTCTACAACCTAACTCATTCTGAAACGCGAGATAAACATACATCTCAATGTTTATTAGCTTTTGGTTTAGTCCAGCTTAAAAGCTGAATAAGAATCTCTGGTTCAAACAGCAGAGCAAACATACACATGCTGTCTTCCTTCAACATGAGCCATGCCATGTGGGGCCAGGCCACCCAAAATGGACAGCTTATGGTGGAGAGGTCTGACAAAACATGGTCCACTGGAGAAGGGAATAGCTAACCACTTCGGTATTCTTGCCTAGAGAACCCCATGAATAATATGAAACGGCAAAAAGATAGGACACTGAAAGATGGACTCCCCAGGTCGGTAGGTGCCCAATATGCTACTGGAGATCGGTGGAGAAATAACTCCAGAAAGAATGAAGAGACGGAGCCAAAGCAAAAAGAACACCCAGCTGTGGACGTGACTGGTGATAGAAGCAAGGTCTGATGCTGTAAAGAGCAATATTGCATAGGAACCTGGAATGTTAGCTCCGTGAATCAAGGCAGATTGGAAGTGATCAAACAGGAGATGCCAAGAGTGAACGTCAACATTCTAGGAATCAGCGAACTAAGGTGGACTAGAATGGGTGAATTTAATTCAGATGACCATTATATCTACTACTGTGCGCAAGAATCCCTTAGAAGAAATGGAGTAGCCCTCACAGTCAACAAGAGTCCAAAATGCAGTACTTCATGCAATCTCAAAAACAAAAGAAAGATCTTTGTTTCCAAGGCAAACCATTCAATATCACTGTAATCCAAGTCTATGCCCCAACCAGTAATGCCGAAGAAGCTGAAGTTGAATGGCTCTATTTGCCTGGAAAATCCCAAGGACGGAGGAGCCTGGTAGGCTGCAGTCCATGGGGTCGCTAGGAGCCGGACACAACTGAGCAACTTCACTTTTACTTTTCACTTTCACGCAATGGAGAAGGAAATGGCAACCCACTCCAGTGTTCTTGCCTGGAGAATCCCAGGGACGGGGGAGCCTGGTGGGCTGCCATCTCTGGGGTCGCACAGAGTCGGACACGACTGAGATGACTTAGCAGCAGCATGAAGACCTACATGACCTTCTAGAACTAACACCTAAAAAAGATGTCCTTTTCATTATAGGGGACTGGAATGCAAAAGAAGAGAGTCAAGAAATACCTGGAATAACAGGCAAACTTGACCTTGAAGTACAGTATGAAGCAGGGCAGCTAATAAAGAGTTTTGCCAAGAGAACGCACTGGTCATATCAAATACCCTCTTCCAGCAACATAAGAGAACACTCTACATATGGACATCACCAGATGGTCAATATCAAAATCAGATTGATTATATTATTTGCAGACAAAGATGGAGAAGCTCTATATAGTCAGCAAAAACAAGACCAGGAGCAGACTGTGGCTCAGATCATGAACTGCTGCTGCTGCTGCTGCTAACTAGCTTCAGTCGTATCCAACTCTGTGCAACCTCACAGACAGCAGCTCACCAGGCTCCACTGTCCATGGGATTTTCCAAGCAAGACTACTAGAGTGGGTTGCCATTGCCTTCTCCGAGATCATGAACTCCTTATTGCCAAATTCAGGCATAAACTGAAGAAAGTAGGGGAAACCACTAGACCATTCAGGTATGACTTAAATCAAATCTTTTATGATTATACAATGAAAGTGAGAAATAGATTTAAGGGACTAATCTGATAGACAGGGTGCCTGAAGAACTATGGACGGAGGTTTATGATATTGTACAGGAGGCACTGATTAAGACCATCCCCATGAAAAAGAAATGCAAAAAGGCAAAATGGTTGTCTGAGGAGGCCTTACAAATAGCTGAAAAAGAAGAGAAAGGCAAAGGAGAAAAGAAAAGATGCCCCCATGTGAATGCAGAGTTCCAAAGAATTGCAAGAGATAAGAAAGCCTTCCTCAGTGATCACTGCAAAGAAACAGAGAAAAACAATAGAATGGTAAAGACCAGAGATCTCTTCAAGAAAATAAGAGATACCAAGGGAACATTTCATGCAAAAATGAGCTTAATAAAGAACAGAAATGGTATGGACCTAACAGAAGCAGAAGGTATTAAGAAGAGGTGGCAAGAATACACAGAAGAACTATACAAAAAAGATCTTCATGACCCAGATAACCACAATGGTGTGATCACTCACGCAGAGCCGGACATCCTGAAATGCGAATTCAAGTGGGCCTTAGGAAGAATCATTATGAACAGGCTAGTGGAGGTGATGAAATTCCAGGTGAGCTATTTCAAATCCTAAAAGATGATGCGATGAAAGTGCTGCAATCAAAACGCCAGCAAATTTGGAAAACTCAGCAGTGGCCACAGGACTGGAAAAGGTCAGTTTTCATTCCAATCCCAAAGAAAGGCAATGCCAAAGAATGCTCAAACTACCACACTCATTGCACTCATCTCACATGCTAACAAAGGATTGCTCAAAATTCTCCAAGCCAGGCTTCAACACTACGTGAATTGTGAACTTCCAGATGTTCAAGCTGGTTTTAGAAAAGGCAGAGGAACCAGAGATCAAATTGCCAACATCCGCTGGGTCATCAAAAAAGCAGGAGAGTTCCAGAAAAACATCTACTTCTGCGTTACTGACTATGCCAAAGCCTTTGTGTGGATCACAACACACTGTGGAGAATTCTTGAAGAGTCGGGAATAGTAGACCACCTGACCTGCCTCCTGAGAAATCTGTATGCAGATTAGTTAGAACTGGACATGGAACAACAGACTGGTTCCAAATAGGAAAAGGAGTACACTAAGGCTGTATATTGTCACCCTGCTTATTTAACTTATATGCAAAGTACATCATATGAAATGCTGGAATGGATGAAGTGCTGGAATCAAGATCGCTGGGAGAAATAGCAATATCCTCAGATATGCAGATGACACCACACTTCTGGCAGAAAGTGAAGAGGAACTAAAAGGCCTCTTGATGAAAATCAAAGAGGAGAGTGAAAAACCTGGCTTAAAATTCAACATTCAGAAAACTAAGATCATGGCAAATAATGGGGAAACAATGGAAACAGTGACAGATTTTATTTTCGGGGGCTCCAAAATCACTGCAGATGGTGACTGCAGCCATGAAATTAAAACATGCTTGCTCCTTGGAAGAACAGTTATGACCAACCTAGACAGCATATTAAAAAGTAGAGACATTACTTTGCTGACAAAGATCCGTCCAGTCAAAGCAATGGTTTTTCTAGTAGTCATGTATGGATGTGAGAGTTGGACTATAAAGAAAGTTGAACACTGAAGAACTGATGCTTTTGAACTGTCTTGTTGGAGAAGACTCTTGAGAGTCTTCTCAAGACTTGCAAGTCCCTTGGGCTGCAAGGAGATCCAAAAAGTCCATCCTAAAGGAAATCAGTCCTGAATATTCATTGGAAGGACTGATGCTGAAGCTGAAACTCCAATACTTTGGCCACCTGATGCAAAGAACTGACTCATTGGAAAAGACCCTGATGCTGGGAAAGATGGAAGGCAGGAAGAGAAGTGGACACAAGAGGATGAGATGCTGTCTCTTATACACATCTTCCTCTCTTATCCCCTTCTCCTCCTGGCCTCAATCTTTCTCAGCATCAGGGTCTTTTCAAATGAGTCAGCTCTTCANGATTGAGACCCTGATACTGGGAAAGATTGAAGGCAGGAGAAGAAGGGGACAACAAAGGATGAGATGGTTGGATGATGGCCTCACCGACTCAATGGACATGATTTTGAGTAAACTCCGGGAGTTGGTGATGGGCAGGGAGGCCTGGTGTGCTGCAGTCCATGGGGTCACAAAGAGTCGGACACAGCTGAGTGACTGAACCAACTGAACTTCCTTTAATCAAAAATCACTGAAATGGTTTTAAAATTTTTTTAAGACAAAGAATCATCATTTAACACATAAAATTAAATGGGGAGTTTTTTCCTAAAGAAAAGAAATCATGGGCTGGGAAAGGAAACTGGTGAGACACTTTAGGGTAAAACAATGGACTCCTAAATGTTAGAATACAAAGGATATAAGCTTCAAACTAACCATTAATTCCCACCAAGAACTCACTGTAAGCCTTTCTACTAGTTCTTAAATAATAACCAATAAGAATGAGCAGATGTCTGATTAAAAAGCCTACAACATAAATGAGACCAAGATAAACAACAACAATTACCCTAAAGCAAACAGATTAAGAGGGAGGATCAGCTTTAGGGAAAACTATTAATGTTTTCAAAGACATTAACAAAGATTATGAAACCATAAAAATAGAAAAAGAATGCTGGGGGTGGGATGGGGGTATCTTGAAAATATGAATGCCACACATTGTTTAATAAACACTAACTATAAGTTTCAAAAAATAAAATATGACTGTCAAAATTAAAAGAGCCTGAGAATAAAATAAGAGGAAATGCCCAGAAGAATGAAACAAAGAGACAAAAGAATGGGGGCGGGTGGGACTATGAATGCGCAAAGGCCAGTAACCAACTAAATGAAATTATAAAGAGAATGAAAGCAGTAATAAGAGAATTTTCAAGAACTAAAATATATGAGTCTTCAGTTTAATAGTAATGGGAAAGAACCACCCCTAAACATCTTTTGAGAAGTTTCTATTTAAAAAGCACTAAAAGAAAGCTCTGAAGAGCTTCCACGGAGGAAGACAAAACACACCGTCCACAAAGGAACTAGAACCACACTGTATCAGACTTCTCCTCAACAACAGCAGCAATGGACGCTAAAAGACATCGGAGCAATGTCTCCATAGCTCTGAGGGAAAGTTTCAACTAAGTTTGGCTTGAGCAGACATAACAACAGTCGTAACTGTAAGCGTTAATAAAGACTTTTCTAGATATGCCAGGATTCAAAAATGTATTGTCCACGTATTCTTTCTAGAGATTTCTGTGGGGGTGCACTGCATTCAGACTGGGAAGAAGCTCAAACAATAAAGATCCTACAAGAGCAGAGTCAGACTGCGAAAGCAGCGAAACGCACCCCCACCCCAGCACCCCGCACTGAAACCAAATTAACCGAGCCCCGCCCCCAGCACCCCGCACTGAAAGCAAGTTAGCAAGCCTAAGTGACACCTAGTCCAGACTAAAGGACCAGAAGAAGCCTTCCCTCAGGAGGAAAGGTACTCAAAGTAACGGTCATAAGGACAAACTACGTGGAAAGAGGGCAACATGGAAGCATAGTAACAAACACTACAAGAAAAATGGCAATTACAGACAAACCAAGAGCCAATATAGGAAATGTAACTGTATTCTCCTTGTCTCTGCTATGAAAAATATTTATACCACCACAATAACGTAGAAACTGTCCATCAACTCCCTGCTATTAAAACCAAGTCACAGGCAAAGTAAAGTATAAGGAAGAACAGAACAGAATACAAACGTTCTCAACCTTGAGAATCCAAAGCAGAAATGACAGACATAATGGCGTAAAGAAGAAAGGAAATGTGAAAAGAAACAGCAGTGACAGCTTCAGAAGTAGTAACAGCTTGCTGGGAAATCAAGATAAACAATCTATATAAACATGAAGAAAAAGGCTATTACATATATTGCAAAATTAAAAGTGATACACCTACTAGGTAACTAAAAAAAACCAACAAAAAGAACCAAATCCTCATTTATCGGAGCTGAAATCAATCCAAAATTGATAAATCATAAAATAAGCTTATTATTTAGTCATAACAAAACCACACAAGGAAATAACTTAAAGTTCCTTTGGAGAATCCCACTAGGGAGTTCGGAAGGGCTGCTGACTTCCATTACAAGCGCTTAGTCTACCCTACTTCTTTCAGTGATGCACATGTGCTCCTTTCTAAAATTTTTCAATGGCCTGAAGGGGAAAAAAAAAATGAATACTAATCTCTTCTTGAAAACACAATTCATAACACATCCTGCCTACATTTTCCCTTGTAATAGATAAAACTTCCAAATATTTCTAAGTGCCATATTAAGTATTTTTTAAAAACTTTACCACTATCTTTAGAGGTATTTGTAGACAATCTAATAATTCAAGTTACAGGATGTATATATTATGATCATCAAAATTACTGGACTATCACTCCATAGCAAAGTAAAATATAACTAGAGGTTTAATTTTGCTGCACGTCAACCAAGCCAAAACATCCACATTTTCCCACAGTTTCTCAATTTTAACAATTATTTTACCGTAAATATGGAAGTGTATCTTTAACACTTCTTTTTCTAGATTGCTTGAGGTTCTACTGGTGTTAGTAGTATACACAACAGCATTTCAAATTCATCAGACCTACATTTACTTCGGTTTTTATTCCATCTTTTCCTTTGTCCTTTTTACTTTTCGGTAATATAGTTTATTTCATTATTTATTTTTAATCTTTCAGAAAAGGAGAACATGCAAAAAGAAGCAAGTTATCATTTATTACTATTCAAAACAAACAACTTACTTAAAAAAAAAAGGATGTTTATGCAAAACTAGAGAGTAACAGGTTGACAGCAGGACCAAATACAGAGATAAGAACAAATTCTAAGGGAAACACACTCAATTCCAACCCATGATGAAAGATTGGAGGCATCAAAAATGGCTACAGGAAAATGTTAAATAAGCCATTAATCTTCCCAGATTAAAAAGGGAGGGGGGCTTTTGTTTTCTGGGGTTCTTGGTTTTTATCTTTTTACTGCTGTTAAAGGAGAGGGCTTCTCTTTTGTAAGTAATGGCAGCATTACTTCAGTCTATGGAGTTCCATTTGTTTAACAATACTCAAGAAACAGCTTTTTAAAAAACAAAACATCTAAAAACAGACTGAAATTAGCTTCTTCATAATACAGATTACACTGTGAAGGAGCTTCCACGTGATGATGAGATTTTTCTGTAACAGCAGTGTCATCAATATCAATTAAACAGCATAAATGAGTGCACTTGTTTGTAGGGAGACAGTTCACATTCCACTTCACCACTAAGAGCCAACTGCCTGTGATGAAACAAGATGAGCACCTCATACACCACGTTTCAGCTAAGTCACGGGCACTTTTCCATTATCCGTGAAATACAACAGACAGTCAAGAAACGTTAATAATTTACCCAACTCCTCTCAAATCGAAGTACAGGAAGCTACCGCATACTTTGACACTTGAGCAAAATTACATCTTTGTTATCACTAAAATGAAGCGAAGAAAAAAATGATGCAGTGCTCTTTAGGTTTTGGGTAGTTTAGAAAAGCCTCTGCTGTATCAACCTCATATTTATGTTTTGCATATAGGTCTACACCCGTGCATAAAGAAACTACACAACTAGAACAATCATGATTTTGTGATGAGACATATACTACCAAACAGTTAAAATTCAAACTAATTTTACTAAAATACACTGTTTCCAAACCAATGGGCCTTAGAGGAAATAACACATGTATTTTTAGTGTCATTTAACTTTACTTTTAGAAAAGTGACCAGGCAGGATTTTATGCCCTGGGTTTAAAAAAAAAAAAATCTACTTATAAACTAAGCAGTGCAGCCGCTTTAATATATAATAAAAAATTATTCCAGAAGAGAGTTTATCGTACTTAACACATACAATATGTTGTAAGAAAAAAGATGTTAACTACTATCAGCTGAGATTAAATATATTATAATATAAATATATTAAATATATAAGTATTAAATATATCAGAAAAAGCAGTCTAAATATGAGTTCAATTGTAACATAATACAATTAACCCTATACTATCATAGCTTTAGTTAACAGAAAAGGAACATGTCATTTAAAATATTTAAATTCACAAACTGTTTTTCTCTCAGCTTGAAACAAGTTCTCTAAAACACAATAGCTACAAAACAGTTTGGGGTTCCCCCCTTCTAATCTAGTTAAATTCTAGCAGATAACCAGAAGAAATGTTCAGATGTTGGTGAAAGGACTAAAGATTTTACTTTTCTTTCTTTTTTAATTAAAACTGGTCAGTAAATACACATAAAGAAATGTACTGAAGATTTTCAAACCTACTATGGAATACTTGAGTCCAAGTGTTTTTTCAGAGTTTTCAAATTATATAAACATTTCAAAATGTGTAAAATTCATATTACCCATTTAAATATTTTACAGAAGTGTATGTAGTCTTACATACATACATACACGACTTACAGAGAATTGGAATCTAAATGCTGATTTATTCTGTAACAGCTAGTCAAACTACTGAAAAAATGAAGTGAAAAATCTGGACAACCAAAGAAGGCTGTTAAAGATACTACTTTATTCCCATCACTCTCCGAGCAAATTCCAAACCCAGAATATGAAACTTGTGTGATCTGTTCTTTCCTTATTAACAAACCCAGATTCGATGCCACGATAAAACCACACATCTCAATAACTGTGCCATCACAGTTAATGCTTTAATATAGTTAAATCCATCATAGAGAACTGCAATGCTTCTGTTAGTTTTCCCTTTGTTTATTTTTACAGGAACAATCCAAGCCAAGTCACCTTCCGGAACCAAATACAAAAATACGACCCTCTGAAAAGAAACAGAACTTTTTTGCCCTTGGGGCATTCGGGGTTCTGACTCTTTTTACTGTCATTTTACATTTCTGTACTCAAATCGTCTTAGAAAACTGCTATCAGCGCTCGAATCAGCCATATTACCCTCCCAGATCCAACACTACTTGATGAGAACACTTTGAGCTCCACCATCCACCCTTTGGCAGCTCTATTCAATACCGGAGGCTCCGTGGCTCCCAATCGAGCCCTGCCAACCCTACCCCGTGCAGCACCCGTCCACACACGACAGAGTAATTGAGCATTAACGTTCTTTCTTGCAACTTCTCCTACCGCTCTGAGGCTCTCCCGAACACACACCCACCACCAAACACACACACACACACAAGACACACACTCGAGGATCCTACAAGAAAGGGGAGGGGTGGGTGGGGGGGGGTAGGTGGAGGAAAAGGCACGACTAGAGAAAGTAGATCCGAGCGTAGCAGGCGCCTCAAAAAGGTGGGATGGATTTCTTGAACGCCTAGATCGGGAACCTTGCTGGAGACTGCCCACAGAGAAAGTCCCTAACGTTAACTCTTTGCTAACCGTTCACAGGAACTTCCCCCTCTACCGCTTCATTTCCAACAAACTAACAAGTCCATTTTATTGTTTTATACTATTTAATGAAATTTCGTTGGAAGTTCAGCATATGAAACAAAGGGTAACACACATTTTGAATTTTAACAACGTTAAAACCTTATGTTAACCCTACAGGTACATCTCCAAATTCTTTCTATTCTATGTGGTCAACGCTGAAATATTAGCAACCTGAAACGGTCTTAGAAGGCTACCCAAAACGTGCATCACTTTTGAGCTTCACTTGGGCATCACTCACCCAAACCAGAGCCATTTTTTCCCCCATTTAACAAAGAAGTTTTCCTGAAACAAGTCTACTTAAAATGCTGCAACCATACTTTGACAATTTCTTCTTACTCCTTTTATTTATAGGTGTTTATCATGTTTTTAATATAAGGGTTAAAAAAAAAAAAAACTTTTTCAAGCCTCAAAACAAGCATCTGTAATTACAAACAATTACCCTCCTCCTCAATAAACAATTTTACTTTTCTTCCTCAAACTTTCTAATCTTCTAGGAAGCTGGCCAAATATTTTCTACTCCTGGCACTGAACAAATAAAAAGAAACATTATGTAACCTCAGCCTACGTCTGTTGTTCTAATAAACTAGCTTAAATTATGACTTAACGGTGGTCTTGGTTACTAAAGAATGCCTATTTTTAAATAAACAAATATTTTAAAGACTGTCAATATGTAGGTGGAGAGCAGGAAATAGGAATCAAGTTCTTAACTTTGTTTCCATAAAGGCCAGGTCAAGAAAATGTTTTTCCCCCAGATCACCTATTTTGTGAAATCTTACCAACTCAAAACACTGATTACAGATAGACCATCATTTTCCATGCAATATCCTCCAAATCTACAAAGTTATAGTAATCCCACTAAAATGCAGAATGATAAAATTAAAGGAGTTACCCAACCAAGAAAGCAGCCCTTCTATAAAAATACTGATCGCATGGCTGATGCTTGTGCATACACAGACTAGGTTTTTTGGTCAGAAGGAAACACCCAAAACAATAGAAGTCCATCCTTTCATTATCACCAAGTTAAATAACATCATTCCAAAGGATTATTCGTAATGAACCTTGGATTTACTTGAAATGGTTTTAGACACGTGCAAAAGTTTCTATTTTTACTCCACTGCAATGAAGGTTCAAATATGGAAAAAATTCTACACATTTCATCTCAAGATTTTTATCCTAATTAAATTTACAAAAGTCTTTTAGAGAATGAATATGAAGCATAAAGACTGGTCAGTGGTGAAACTACTCAAGATTTTAAAAATAATGTACTTGGGGAAATACTCTTTGTGACCCCATGGACTGTAGCCTACCACACTCCTGTTCATGGGATTTTCCAAGCAAGAGTACTGGAGTGGGTTGTCATTCCCTTCTCCAGAGGATCTTCCTGACCCAGGGACTGAACCCAGGATTCCCACATTGTAGACAGACACTTTACCATCTGAGCCACCAGGGAAGTCTCAAATAATTCCTATTATCTATCAATTAACAGATATCTTTCACTTAATCGTTTTCAGTTTCACGGCCTTCCACCACGGCACAAATTCTAAGATGCCACACAGAATCTTGTTGATGGTGATTGATTAATCAAGCGCCACTGCCTTTAATCAACTTACCCGCTTCCCCTCACCCACTTTGTATTTCCCCTGGCTTCCCCACTACTTCCCCTAAAATCATAAATACCTACAAAACAAGCTATAAGCACAGTGCATGTGGCTGCTCTACAGCAACTGCCAATACAAATATTGAGGGGAAAAAAGCGGTAAGACTCACAGAAAATAGGACTGTGTGGCAGTAAAGAGAACCATTCTGCATGTATGTAATATATTTAATCATTTTTCATTAAGACTGCAAAATAAGTTAACTTCTTCATAAAAGAGGAACTCATTACTAATCCTAGGTTATTAAAAAAAAAAAAAGGAACACCACCATCATTAAAACTTAAAGTTTCCCCTCCCAAGTACTGTGCCCTACTAATGAGGTAGAGAATAAGACTGAACAAAAAGGACAATAAATCAAATGTTTAACTTTCCAAAAAGTCCAAAATCCTAAGGTGTTGTTATCTTAATCCACAAAATTTAATTCACTCCTTCTACAATGGCTTGAATAAAACCATAATGCATTAAAAGACATAAAACTAACTACACAAAAGATTTTCTATATAGCCAAAGGAGGCAAAACACTTAATGGAAATGTCTCAAAATATGTAATATAAAGAATTTAAATTAATAACATAAAAACAGGAACTTCCATACTTTTCCAGTGGTTAAGACTCTGTGCTCCCAATGCATCTTGGAGTGTGAAGTCAAGTGGGCCTTAGGAAGCATCACTAAGAACAAAGCTAGTGGAGATGACAGAATTCCAACTGAGCTACTGCAAATCTTAAAAAATGATGCTATGAAAGTGCTGCACTCAACATGCCAACAAATTTGGAAAACTCAGCAGTGGCCTCAGGACTAGAAAAGGTCAGTTTTCATTCCAATTCCAAAGAAGGGCAAGGCCGTAGAATGAACAAACTACTGCACGACTGCATTCATTTCACCCACAAAGTTCTTCAAGCCAGGCTTCAATAGTACGTGAGCTGAGAACTTCCAGATGTTCAAGCCAGATTCAGAAAAGACAGAGGAGCCAAAGATCAAATTGGCAACATCCAGTGGATCATTAAAAAAGCAAAAGAATTCTAGAAAAACATCTATTTCTACTTCATTGCTACGCTACAGCCTTTGACTGTGTGGATCACAACAAACTGGAAAATTCTTTAAGAGACGGGAGTATCAGACCACCTGACCTGCCTCTTGAGAAATCTGTATGACAGTCAAGAAGCAACAGTTAGAACCGGACATGGAATAACGGACTTGTTCCAAATTGGAAAAGGAATACATCAAGGCTGCGTAATGTCACCCTGCTTATTCTATGCAGAGTACATCATAAGAAACACTGGGCTGGACGAAGCACAAGCTGGAATCAAGATTGCCGGGAGAAATATCAACCTCAGATATGCAGAAGACACCACCCTTGTGGCAGAAAGCGAAGAGGAACTAAAGAGTCTCTTAATGAAGGCGAAAGAGGAGAGTGAAAAAACTGGCTCAAAACTCAACGTTCAAAAAACAAAGATCATGGCATCCGGTCCCATCACTTCATGGCAAACAGATGGGGAAACAGTGGAAACAGTAACAGACTTTATTTTCTTGGGCTCCAAAATCACTGCAGATGGTGCCTGCAGCCATGAAATTAAAAGACACTGCTCCTTGAAAGAAGAGTTATGACAAACCTAGACAATGTATAAAAAGCAGAGACATTACTTAGCCAACAAAGGTCCATGTAGTCAAGGCTATGGTTTTTCCAGTAGTCACGTATGGATGTGAGAGTTGGACCATAAAGAAGGCTGAGCACCAAAGAACTAATACTTTTAAACTGTGGTGTTGGAGAAGATTCTTGAGAGCCCCTTGGGCTGCAAGGAGATCCAACCAGTCCATCCTAAAGGAGATCAGTCTTGAATATTCATTGGAACGATTGATGCTGAAGCTGAAGCTCTAAAACGCTGGCCACCTGCTGAGAAGAGCTGACCCATCAGAAAAGACCCTGATGCTGGGAAAGACTGAGGGCAAGAGGAGAAGGAGATGGCAGAGGGTAAGATGGTTGGATGGCATCATCGACTGAATGGACATGAGTTTGAGCAAGCTCCAGGAGATGGTGAAGGACAGGGATGCCTGGTGTGCTGCCATCCACAGGGTCACAAAGACTGAGAGAGTGAACAACAGGTTCAACCCTGGTCAGAGAACTAGATTCCACACGTGGTAAACTAAGACCTTGCACATAGCCAAAAAAAAAAAAACCAATTGTAGAGGAAAATTAACTTTACAAAAATAAACAAAATAACATGTAAAACATTAAGAACACCCTCAACCAATAAACTATGGACAAAACATGATTGAACAGTACACAAGAAACGCAAGTAATAAAATTTAGAAATACCCAGTAGTCCTATTAATCAAGTAAGCAAAAACTTAAGTACTTAGTGTTTCTCAATTATTAAACAAAGAAATAAAAAGGTTTGTATAAAGGGTTCAGTACACCACACACGACAAAGATCAATGATACTGGTCCTAACACACATTGCTGTCAACATTATAATTCAATTCATCCCTTTGAGAAGCGTTTTAAAATAAGGAAGAGTTCACATTTAAGTAGAAAGTTACTGAGTTAAAAGGCACTGTTCTAAATAGGCTTTCTAAACATGTACCATCATTATTGCTCTCAAAAATCCTATAACAGGGATTTGATCATCGTCCCGATTTTACAGATGCGTAAACAAACAGATTAAACAGCTTGTTGTTGTTCAGTCACTAAATTGTGTCTGACTCTTTGCAACCCCAAGAACTGCAGCATACCAGGTTTTGCTGTCCTTATTATCTCCTGAAGTTTACTCAACTCATGTCCACTGAGTCAGTGATGCCGTCCATCCTGAGTGATGCAGATCTCATCCTCTGTCGTCCCCTTCTTCTCCTGCCCTCAATCTTTCCCAGAATCAGGGTCTTTTCCAATGAATTGGCTCCTCATATCTGGTGGCCAAAGTACTGCGGCTTCAGTTCCAGCTGAATATTCAGGGATAATTTCCTGGTTTTCCAGTTGATTGACTGGTTTTACTAAGTCCACTATCTAGAAAGTAATAGAGCCAGAACTTGAGATCCAGCAGTTAGACATTAGAGCCCCATCACCTTTAAATATGTATAAAGAATCATAAAATGCTTTTTTTTTAATTAGTAATCCTGCTTGTGAAAATCTATCTTATAAATATAATCCAAAATATAAAAAGGATTTTATCTATAAAAATGTTGCCGAGCACTTTATATGGCATAATAAGCAACAGTAATAATATGAAGAGAAGTCAGAGATGAACAGCAGAAACCGACATAACATTGTAAAGCAATTATGCGTGTGCTGGGTTTATAACTCTTTGCGACCCCAAGGACTGTATCCTACCAGGCTCCTCTGTCCATGGAATTTTTCAGGCAAGAATACAGAAATGGATTGCTAATTCCTACTCAAGGGGATCTTCCCAACCCAGGGATCAAACCCACATCTCCTGCATTGGAAGCAGATTCTTTACCATCTGAGCCGCCAGGGAAGTCTACTCAATGGAAAATTAAGCACCTTTCAAAAAGGCTAGAAATATTGACAACATGAAAATTTTCCTTTACATGTTAAGGAGGAAAGTAAGCTATGAAATCCTGTGTATGCAGTGATTAATACAATGAAAACAAAACATGCATATGGAAAAACCTGGAAAGAAAGCATCAAAATTAGTGTCTGCGTTAACAGTGGTCTGAAAAGGAGTGGACTTTTCTTTTTCTCCATTTGCCCCATACTTTCTCCCTATTCCACCCTTCAGTTCAGTTCAGTCGCTCAGTTGTGTCCGACTCTTTGTGACCCCACGAATCGCAGCACATAAAATTTAAATGACAAAATTTAAGTAACAGATTTCTACAATTAGAAATTCATAATTTATATAATGACAGCAGAGGAAATTCAAGCTCAAACTAAAAAAGACAATGTTTCTACATGTTTTGGTAAATTAGAAGATAATCTCATTAAGACCTCAAAAATTTTAGAAAATTACACATATCATACTATAATCCCATCATGCTAATTTTTAAAGAAACAAATTCTACTTTAACCAAAGTTCAAGTTAATTCCAACCTATCACACTATCACCTCAATGCCCTTTATTCCAAAGAAAAGGCCTACTTTGACAGGAGCCTCTTAATAATACAGGTAGGTAAAAGTTACCGCAGGGGTTTCCTTGATGGTCCAGAGTCCACCCTGCAACACAGGGGACGCCTTGCAGCGCACCCTGGAGTCTGTGCTCTGCAACAAGAGAAGCCACCACAATGGGAAGACCTCCCACCCCAACCAGAGAGCAGCTCCCCCTCACTGCGGCTAGAGAAAGCCTGCACACAGCAACGAAGACCCACTGCAGCCAATAAAAAATATTTTTTTAAATTACTATGAACTCTGTATTAGGATTCAAAAATATCAGCATTAATAACTATATTGGGATCTCATAAACACACATCCAACATAAAATTTTGGCAATGAAGAAAGCCTAAAATCCCTTTTTTAAAACTTGAAATGGGGCTTTCCTGGTGGCTCAGTGGTCAAGAATCTGCCTGCCGATGCAGGAGGCCGGCTTCCATCCCTGGTCTGGGAAGATCACATATGCCTCAGAGCAACTAAGCGCGGGAGCCGCACCGACTGAGTCCGCAAGCTGTGACTGCTGAACCCTGAGTCCTACTGAGCCCTGAGAGCCTGTGCTGCACAAGAGAAGACACTGCAATAAGCAGGCTGGGGCCCGCAACTAGACAGCAGCCCTGCTCGCAACGACTAGAGAAGAGCCCATGCCACAACAGAGACACAGCACAGCCGAAAGGACAGGTTAAAAAGCAAACACACAGACGCTGACATGACTGTTAAGTTCTTTATCCAGCATCAGTTCTCAATGGCAGCACTGTGTCAAGTATGGTATCAAGACTCTCAGGACGCTTGTCACCAACACTGCACCACTGCAGGGCTTCCACAGCCCAGCAACTTCTAGAGGGATCTCTCCCTGCCTCAAGAAGGATAAAATAAAAGATACAGTGGTTCAAAAAGAAGGGGGTTAGTTGGAAGAGTAAAGAGCCACTCAGAGGCCAGTAAATGAGCTGTATGATAAAGATAAAGAAAAGAGAAATGAAGCCAGCAACATAAAGAGAATAATTCCTGATAAAAATCTGTTACTGAGGGATAAAGAGCTATATCTTGGTTTACTGGTTTATTGCCAATCTTCATCACTCTTCAAAAAATCAACCAAAACATAAACCTAAGACTATCCAAAACTTTGCACTCTGTTTACTGAGGATATGACTTTGAAAAACTGGAGGCTCCACCTTCAAGCAGCTCACGGTGTGATCCGTCACCTCCCTCCACTGTGTCCTGGCTAACCCGCAAAACTTCGGAACCCCACAGCAGTTCTCCACCCCAACATTAACATAAGGCTTGTCACGAGCGCTTTCCTATTAGTTACATCTGAAGTACTAAAGTTTGTGGAAATCCACTTAAAATAAGTTGGGGCAGTTTAAGGCTATGCCTGTAACAACCTCATTTCCACTCACGTGTATTTCAACATGCTTCCCTGGGTACAATCAGGATATACTCTCTGGAATGCACATTACCCACAGTCCCCTGAAATCTGAATACTAGTAAGAGAACCTTCCCTTCAATGTCAACATCAAGTGACTTCCCGTAAGAAAAAAGCACTAATGCTGTGTTTACCTCCTAAACCATTCCCTTCTAGAACTCAGTTGTGAGGAAGAACCTCCATCTCAGACTTCCCCGGTGGCTCACTGGTAAAGAATCTGCCTGCCAATGCAGAAGACTCGAGTTTGATCCCTGGTCCAGGAGGATCCCACATACCGCAGAACAACTCAGCCCCTGTGCCATAACTACTGAGCTCTGGAGAGAAGAGGCTCTTACTCTGGAGGCTATGAACACCAAAAAGGTTTCAGATAAGTTTCAGGGGGTCCTGAACTCTCCTCCTTAAATGCTATAAAACATATATACCTACATTCATGAATGCATCCTTCTGTGGAGAGTGAGGATATACCCAAAGGAATCTGTAACCCAAAATAAGAGTGTTGTTGTTTGGTTGCTAAACTGTGTCCAACTCTTTGCCACCCGATGGACTGCAGCCCGCCAGGCTCCTCTGTCCATTGCATTTCCCAGACAAGAACACTGGAGCAGGCTGCCATTTCCTTCTCCAGCAGATTTTCCCAACCCAAGAATCAAACCCACATCTCCTGTGTCTCCTGCGATGGTAGACAGGTTCTTTACCACTGACCTACCTGGGAAGTCCCCAAAACAAATTAAGAACCACCCAAGATTTAATTGCACCCACACTCTGACGAACTCCGATTAGTTAAGCTGTCTTCCTTTCTTAATCCTTGTTTAATCTCTACCTATTTAAAGCTAATAAAATTTACCAACATTAAAATGATTGGTATACCAAACACCACACACATTAGTTTATTATTTAAACTCTTACAACTCAGTGAAGTTGGTATTATCCCATTTAGCAGATGAAACAACTAAAGCACCAAGAACTCACCTACCAAAAGTCACACTGTGGCTCTATTAGAAAACTGTAAAACTCCTCAAAATGAAACACGGCTGTTTGCTTGTGTGCACACTTCCTACTTCTAGCTACTGGGTCTTTCTGTTTAACCCCCACCTTAGTCAGCAAGAAAAATGATTTTGTTGTCAAAAGATATATCTCTGCTAGGCTGCCAGTTACACAGACAGATGACTCAGGTCAAGAAAGACCTTAAGTACCACAAGTGTTGGAAGAGGAACTTGAAAGACATTTTGGCCAGGATAAAAACTTGGTCTGGGATTTTTAAGGTAAGCATCTGATCAGTTAAAAGATACCTGTTAGAATGTAGAAAATTCTGAAGAATCTACCAAAAAACACTAAAACTAATTGAGTGCAGCAAGACAACAAAATACATGACATATACATAGACATAAATGATGCCTCAGGAATTGAGCCCAATCTCTCCTACCGCAAAACTCCGCCACTGTGGAGTCCTCCCTAGATAAAGTCAGCCTATCTTCTAAAAACACATATTCCTAGCAATAATTTGTAAATAAAATTCAAAAAATTCCTTTTATAACAGCCTTGAATTAAATACTCAGGAATAAATTTAAACAAACAAAAAAAGCACAAGATGCGCACACTGAAAATTATAGAATACTGCTGAAAGAAACTGCTGTGGTTTAGTCACCAAGTCATGTCCAATTCTTTTTGACCCCATGGACTGCAGCCCACCAGGCTCCTCTGTCCAAGGGATTTCCCAGGCAATAATCCTGGAGTCATTCTCCAGGGGATCTTCCCAACCCAGGGATCGAACCCATGTCTCCTGCACTGCAGACCACCAAGTCACCTGGGAAGGCCTGAAAAAAATTAAAGATGACCAAAATGAAGAGACACGTGATTTCATGTACTGGGGAAGCAATCAATTCTCTCTAATCTACAGACTGATTATAATCCTTGTCAAAATCCCAACAGACTTTTTTTGTCTAAATTGGCAAGCTGACCCTAAAATTTACATGGAAATGCAGAGGAAACAGGCAAAATAACTTTGGGAGAAGAAGAACACTGGGAGGAATTAATACTACCTGATTTTAAAACTTACAATAAATCTAGAGTAATGAAGATAGTATACTATTGGCCTAGCGATCAGCAAAAAGATCAAGGGAACAGAACAGAATCCAGGCTTCCCTGATGGTTCATGGTAAAGAATCTGCCTGCAGTGCAGCAGAAATAAACCCATACATTTATAATCAAGTGATTTTCAACAAAGGTGCCCTCACAATGAAGAAAGGATCTTCTTTTCAACAAACTGTCTCAAACTAATTGTACTTTCACATGCAAAATAACTAAGACCTTACCTCATACCATATATAACCACTGAAGCCTGCGTGCTCTGGAACCCAAGAGCCGCAACTACTGAGCCTGAGTCACAAGCAGAGTCCATGTGCCTCAACAAAAGATACCACCTGATGCAACAAAGATCCCGCATGCCACCAGTAAGGCCTGACACAGCCAAATAAGTAAATTTTTTAAAAAATGAAAAGAACAATGTAGATGTCAAACTTTTCTGATGGCACTTTAACTTTTAATACACAAATTGAAGATACTAGAATCGATGCTTCTGAGGCTCTCTCTAGTTCTAGGGCTGGATAATCTGAAAATGGAAGCTAGGCAAGTAATATTTCTCAATGGAAAAAAGTATGGAAGGTTAATTATACCTCAAAAACAGACAAACTCAAAGAAAAAGAGATCCCACTTGTGGTTATCAGTGGTGGATGCTGGGGGAGGGGAACTGGAGGAGGTAGTCCAAAAGTGCTAGCCTCCAATCCAAATAATTAAGTACTAAGGATGTAATGGGGCGTCCCTCATGGCTCAGGGGTAAAGAATCCACCTGTCAGCGCAGGAGATGCAGGCTTGCTCCCTGAATCCGGAAGCACCCCTGGAGGAGGAAACGACAATCCACTGCAGTACTGTTGCCTGGGAAACCAATGGATGGGGGGTCTGGTGGGCTACAGTCCACGGGGCCACAAAGAGCTACCAAACAATAACAACAAAGGTAAGGGAAAACATGATTAATATCACACTCCTGTATGCTGTGTATGAAAGTACTGAAAAAATCCTACATGTTCTCATCGGTTTGCCTTTTTTATCTGTACAAGATGATGAACGTTCACTAAACTTATTGTAGCAATCATTTCATGATGTATGTTAAGTCAAATTACTATGCTATACACACCTTAAAATTATACAAGGCTGTATGTCAATGATACCTCAGCCAAACTGGAAGAGAAAAACAAACAGGATGGTAAATCACCTTGGGTTCTGGTTTGGGTCCTCGTATAACAGCACAAATGGGGAATCTATACTTCCTCCATGCCGTCTTTCCCAACTCTGTTACTGGCAAGGCTAGTTTTCTAACAAAGATACGAGGCTCTTCTCCCCTAGCCACTGTCAAGGGCACCCTGTTGCCTATGGTAAAAAAGTCAAACTTCCCAATTTACTTTCCCTTCCTCATTTACTCACAAAATAGGCTGGAGTTTCCTTTTCTTTCTTTGGTAAGCACTTTTTTCCAGCTTTCTTGGAGCTATAATTGACAAATAAAATTGTAAGATATCATTGATGATTTGATATAGCTATCCACTGTGAAAGGATTCCTCCCATCCAGTTAGTTAACACATCCATTACCTCACATTATATATGTGTTTGCGACAGACAATATTTCCCTTCTACTCTCTTGGCAAAGTTCAATTATATAACAGCATTATCAATTATAGAAATCATGTTGCACCTTAGAACCTCAGACTTTATTCCTCTTATAGGTGAAAGTTGGACTGGAGTTTCTTAAACAGCAAAAACCAGAGGCAGACAAACCTGGATTTAAATCTTGACTCAGTGACTTACCAATTATGTGATCTTCCTGCAATTTAGCTCATTCATTCGTAAAACTGGAACTAATGATTCCACTGATGTTACTCTTAAGTTTCAAAGGAGATAGCTTCTCTGATAGGCACCAGAAGCGCCTAACCCGAAGCAACCGCTGAGTAACTGTTCCTCACCTGCCTGTTCTCGTCAATCAAGTTTGTTTCTGTTCTTCAAGACTCAACTCAGAAGATGTCTTTTCTCAGGCCCCTAGCTTAAAGTTCAGAGAAGGCAATGGCACCCCACTCCAGTACTCTTGCCTGGAAAATCCCATCGGCGGAGGAGCCTGGAAGGCTGCAGTCCATGGGGTCCTGAAGAGTGACTTCACTTTCACTTTTCACTTTCATGCATTGGAGAAAGAAATGGCAACCCACTCCAGTGTTCTTGCCTGGAGAATCCCACAGACGGGGGAGCCTGGTGGGCTGCCGTCCCTGGGGTCGCACAGGGTCGGACACGACTGAAGCGACTTAGCAGCAGCAGCTTTAAAGCGCTCCCTTCTCTAAGTTTTGCAGTACTGCACGCAATGTCCCCCTGCAGTGCCTGTCATTCTGCATCTCAGCTGGCAGAATGACATGAGGGCAGGGACTGCGTCGTAGTTTGGTCCTCCAGTGCACAGTAGGTGCTCAGTAACATCTTCCTTGGGTGAATAACAGAAACCACACAGACAAAGGAGCCCTGGCTGAACATAAGATGCGTGCTTTAAAAACTTACTTTGAGAGGAAAAGATTCTAATTCACCTATAACCTCACTGACGTTACACAGCGGTTTTATTACTTGATTCCTTCTGCTCTGTCACGTAGGTATCCCTGGTGGCCCAAACAGTAAAGAATCTGTCTACAATGCAGGAGATCTAGGTTTGATCCCTGGGTCGGGAAGATCCCCTGGAGAAGGGAATGGCAACTCACTCCAGTATTCCTGTCTGGGGAAATCTTGTGGACAGAGGAGCCTGGCAGGCTTCGGTCCATGGGGTGGCCAAGAGCCAGACACGACAGAGCAAGCAGCACTCCTGTCATGCAGGTGAGAGAAAGGCAGAAAGCATGAAGGACAGTGAAGGAAAAAAGAGCCAAGAGCCCAAGCCCTATGCTCCCTATTTTATTTCTATCTCTACAGAATGTTTTTTATATTTACAGTACTATTAAACACACCCCTTAATATGTTGTAATACAACAAACAGTCCACTAGATGCTCAGATTCAACTATAGGTAACATAACATACTCCAAGGTCAAGCTGAATTTTGGGGGGAGTCCCTGGAAGTCCAGTAGGTAGGACTCCAAGCTTCCATTGCAACATTTGACCCTTTTGGGGAACTAAGATCCTGTATGCTCCTCAATGCATTTAAAAAAAAAAAAAAGGAATTTCAGACTAAGTTAAATGTTACTCTGTGTGGTATTTACCAGGGCTTTTCACCAAGTATTTCCAGTTCTCTCTCCAGAAATACGACAGGATTTCATTTCCTTACCCCCTTGAAGTTAGATGCTACCATGTGACTTTCTGGGTCCAACACGTGCCCTTTCTGGAGAGTCTCTGAGCATCAGCACACCCTGATATTCTTCTCCTGTCGCGGCAATTACAAAAGGCAGAGATGCTGTCTGCCCGCACCTGGCTGGAGATGCTATAGAGGAAAGCTCCCAAGCCAGTCCATGATCAACGTGTGGCCTTGGCACACCTATTCAAGCAGCACACCTCTGCTGCTTGAATACACTAAGAACTGGGGTTGTTCGTTACTCCAGCACCCTCCAAATATTCTGCATTTGCATAAAGAGAAGGTTAGTATGTCTCTCTATTCCAATCTAGACTGCGACAACTATATTTTTAAACACCATTTAAATTCCCCAATAATGAAAATCCATCTCTACCTCAAAACATCCTAGTGAAATGAGGAGCAGAAGGTAAAAAGCAACCTCGCTTAAGATATAACCAACTTAAGATAGTTGTACAGGAAAAAAACAAAAAAAACAATAAAAATTTCAAGCAATTATCCTCCAATTAAAATAAATTTTAATAAAGTTTTTTAAGTATCTCAGTAAAAAATGGAAAATCATAATAATTTTTATCATTTGTATGTCAAGTATTTTTTTATTCTTGAGTCTCTGACTCCACAAAGTCATCTGCTTCCATCCTATACTGCTACATAACAAACCACCAGAAAGTCTAACAGATTAAAACAACAACTATTTTTTTTTTCCCCTAATTTTGCAGTCTGGGCGGGGCTCAGCTGACTGGTTCCTCTGCTCATCTCAGGAGAGTCAGTTTCGAAGCTGGATTCAACAAGCAAGATGATGAGGGGCTGAACTCAGCTTAGGAGACTGAGTTATAACTCTTCAAGCACGTAAGTCTAACAGGAGAAAAGCTCGGCGGTACTAACCAAATGCTTCAACCCTAGTAGAACAATTCGCTGATGAGAGTTCTAAGGCAAAAAGTATGGTTATTCTTTCATATGTTTCATACTGCTATTTTGCATGCAACCGGGTGCTTACTCCAAACACGTCTGCATGTTATTAGGATCCCCAAAGACCAGGAAATCAAGGAAGACTTTTTTGCTAGGCTCCCCTAGAACACTTAAGAACCAAAACACACCAACTTCACCATACACAATCAGCTATGTTGTTACTATGTAAATGGGTTACATACACTGAGATGTAAAGACTGAAAGTGATTCAGGCTAAAAAGACATAAGAAATCATTTTAAAACCACCTAGTAATTCATCTCATTTAGGGAGACCTACTAATAAAACCGTGGTAAGGAGAGATGTAAAATAAAAAGACCACTATGACAAGATNCCAACTTCACCATACACAATCAGCTATGTTGTTACTATGTAAATGGGTTACATACACTGAGATGTAAAGACTGAAAGTGATTCAGGCTAAAAAGACATAAGAAATCATTTTAAAACCACCTAGTAATTCATCTCATTTAGGGAGACCTACTAATAAAACCGTGGTAAGGAGAGATGTAAAATAAAAAGACCACTATGACAAGATTCACAAGTTTGCATAAAAAAAAAATTTCTAATGATTTTGTAATAACATTACTATATATATATATATATATATATATTTTTTTATATATATACATAGCTTCTAGGAAGCTGCTCTGGTTGTCTTTCATGTGTTATTCATAATAAAAAACATTCTATAGAGATTTCTACCGATTTTTTCTATTTTCTCTTTATCAGGGAGAGCTGTGTAGAAGGGCACTCTTTATCGCCCACCTCCCCCTGACATAACTACTACCTTATTTTTGACACCATGGTGGTTTCGGAGTGAGTCTGGTACCTCATCACACGTCAGCCAATAATATTCAAGGACATCACAATTAACACTTGATGATCACTAATGACAGTAGCCGTAACACTAATTCTTATAGCACCACCTCAGGCTAGCATTTCCTGTGTGCCAGACACGTCTGAATGCTACACATATATAAACTCACAACAATCCTCAACTAGATGTGGTAGGACGACCACTTTGCAAATGAGGCAACAAAGGCACAGAAAAGTTACTTCCCAACGACAGTTAACAAGCAGCAGAACCTGAATTTGCATTCAGGTGACCTTAGTTCTAGAATCAGTAATATCCCAAGATCTTACCTCTCTCATTTCTAAAAAGAGATTATGATTTTAAATTTATTGGCTTTTTAAATACTGCACAGATGTACATATGAAAGTATATGTATTAATACTCATTACATAGTCTTCCAAATCATTTTCTGTACAGGAAATATATACATAGCTGGTGTTTGTATGCTTTTTACAAAACAGAGTTTGTAATACACTTACTGCTTTACAACTCTTGAGAAAATTTTTCCTCAAGTCAACAAATGTATCCCAGATACACTCCCATTTTGGTACCCACAGGTCAACCTCTCCGTCCTGACAAAAACTGTACGATATATGATCCCACAATCCCACTCTGGGACATATATCTGGAGGAAACTAACTTGGAAAGATACATGCACCACAGTGTTCACAGCCGCACTGTTTACAGTAAGCAAAGCACGGAAGCACCTAAATGTCCAACAAATGAGTGGATAACGAAGATGTGGCAAATACACAGTGGACTACTACTCAGCCATAAAAAGGAACTAAATAAAGCCACATGCAGTAACATGGACGGACATGCAGATTACCATACTAAGTGAAGTAAGCCAGAGGCATCATGATAACACTTAAATGTGGAATCTAAAAAAAATAATATAAATGAACTTTTTTTAAAAGCAGAGATAGACTCACAGACATAGAAAACAAATTTATGGTTACCAAAGGGAATGGGGGAGGGTGACAAATTAGAGGTTTGGGATAAAATGTACATACAACTATGTATAAAATAAAAAACAATTACATCACATTGTTATGTAATATATTCATAACAATGCATAAGTAAACAACAAGGATCTAGAACTCTATTCAGTATTTTTAACAGCCTACAACAAAAAAATCTAAAAAAGCATACACACAGACATAACCACTTTGCTGTACACCTGAAACTATACAACACTGTAAATTAATTATACTTCAATTTAAAAGAAAAACGTTTTCAGAACAGAACTGCATGGTAGTTCATGGATGGGCATTTCGTTCTCGCCGATCTTCCTCCACTAGCTTTCTACCTTCCTCTGCTGTGCTGAGCATGTCTGCATGTATACACTGGCCCATTTCTACTGGGAATATATTCTGATCTCATTCCTCATCTTTATAGGCTTTCTTGACCTTTTCCCTCCATCTTCTAAGGGTAAGGAAGCATTCTAAGCCTTTTACTATTTTCCACACATTCTCCACAGTCTCAGTGATCTCAAGTAAATCACACTAGGGATTGATTCCCAGGTGGCTCAGTGGGAAAGAATTGCCTGCAGATGCAGGAGACGAGGGTCGATCCCTGGGTCGGGAAGATCCCCTGAAGGAGAAAATAGCTACCCACTCCAGTATTCTTGCCTGGAAAACTCCATGGACAGAGGAGTTTGGCAGGCTACAGTCCATGGATCACAAAGAGTCAGACACAACTGAATACATACACATCCTAATCCAGCTCCTAAACTCCACTCCCAAATCCTCCAATACTCTAGGTAGACATTTCTTTCTTGTAGACATCTATGCCAGACATCGAGTATCAGAGCACCTACATTCAACTTTAAGATGGACGCAGAATATAGAATAATATAATAGCCATTCTTGTCCTCAGGAAGACTACAGACATCTACTTTTAAAACTTTCAATTTAAAAATAAAAGAGTCCAGGCATAACACAGAGGTGAAACACCTGTCCACTGGTGGTCTACAGATTAAACCTAGCCCACAAGGTATAGTTCCAAATAGCATTTTAGATCTTAACTGAAAATACTTAAAAGTCAAGAGATTTCACATGAAGATCCAAGTTTTCAGCCTTTGTTGAAAAACCAGAGTATCTAGCAACATCTCACAGTCTCATGTGGCAGCCATCAGCCAGAACTGTCTCTCAATGTCTCCTAAGCAAGGCACAAAGACCCCTAGGACTCTTCAGACTGTTTTTACTCACCATTTTCTCCCCAACTTAAGGCCTCAAAGATGTCAGCTGTCATTCAGGAGCTTACAAGATGCATGCAACTCATTTAAATTACCTACTTGGCCCCTGTAAACAGTTTATAATGCCTGGACTATAAAGCCCAAACTCATTAGCCCTGCATTCAAGGACCATCACAGGTTGGCCCCAAACCCCACATTACGCCTCTGTTCCAGTCACACCCCACCAAAAAAGCACCTTTTACCCTCCCCTCAATCATTTTATTCACTCTGCTGCCCCGAAACACCCTCTCAACTGTCTTTGCACTCAGTCTAGCTAAATGCTACTGACTCTCCCAGGTGTAATTCATGCACTGCCTCCTCCACATTTCTGGGGACCCTTTGGGCCACAGGAAACCTTCTTCTAGATTTGACTGTCCTCCCAGCATACATTTGGCACTTACATGCTCTCTGAATCAGGTGTCACATGAAAGATCTCAAAAGTTACAGAAAAGTATTTCCCAGACTTAAACAGTTGCCACATTTGTGCATCATACATAGTTACCTCTATTACAAAATTAATAGCAGAAGCAAAGTCAAACAATTTTCCTGTCTTTTACATGAAGCTTTTTCTAGAGAAAGTGCAAAAAGAGCTGTGTCATTCCTCCTCCTCTTAACCTGTGTTCTTAAGTCCTCTAAATTCTGCAAATGGAGACACTGACACTGCCAATTACAAATTCAAGATTAATCTTTCTACTGAATATTCACACTAACCACAAGTATACATTTATATGCAGGCCATCACCAAACAGAAGGGGAAAAAAAAAATCATCCCAATTTCACTCCACAACTTTTAAACTTACACTGCCAAGAAGTTCTGGAAATAAACACTGCAGCACAAACATGATACAAAAATGTTAAAATAAAGGAGGAAGGGATTAATCTGCTTGTTGAAATTTCAAGACGGGCCAAAACTTTTTTTTTTTAATAGAAGAGAGGGAGGGAGGATGGGAGGGACACACACAGAGAGAGCTTGGAAAGTTTATTCTGTATCAGCTAAAAATTATGTTCAGTCCAAATGTCTCATAGATTAAAAACTATGTCAAATGCTGTCAAGGGTTTCACGCACCTCCTCACCAGGTGGGAGCATCTGAAGTTCTCTATAACTAAAAACTGATTCTTTCTATTTTGAAAGATCAATTAAGTTTCACTGAAGCCCCTCAGTCATAACCACAAATGCCTCAGGAATATAAGGTTGGACAATCGGTCTCTGCCCAGAGGAAATCTGACTCTGGGTTGGGGAATAAATAATATGCAGTTTCGCAAAAAGGTGAAAGAGAAGGAGAGGTTAGAGGAGTGTGTCTTGTCACCCTGCAAACAAATCTGGTATGGCAGAATTAACTGACAATAGGGAAATGTAAAACCACTATCTGTAAAATAAGAAAGCAAATTGTTTTAATACTTTTAAATTTACGTGGAAATCCAGGTTGACCAAGTTTATATATTAATAATCATATTATATCAAATGTAATTTGTATTTCAGCCTAAAAATGCATTCTGAAAGACCAGAGATTCCATGAAGACGACCAACCGCAGGGCAACAGCAAGTAGCCCACCTCAGAGACGAGAGAGGCTGCCATTCCAGGGTCAGCTCTTCAGGTAAGTTAAGGCATCTCAGCGCCCAGGAAGTGCTAGAGACCAGTGACTACTGCAAATTCCCACATATCTAATTTCGTGAAAAGTAGGAAAAAGAATAACTATCATAAAAGTCACAAATTTGCATCATCTCAGAAAGCACAAATAGTAGTATCCCTCAAATATAAACTGCTGTTTTATGAAACTGTATATATCATAATGCAATGCAGTTTTTTGTTTGTTCTGCTGATTTCAAGTTCACAGCCACAGAAATGAGAACTCTGAGGGCCAGGGGAAATGTGCTTACAAACACAGGAGAGCAACAGCCCCAGGCAGCACCGCCATGTTTGTTGGTCCCTTGGAAGACATCACTGATTCTGCCTCCCTTTTTTCTGCAATAATGCTCAAGGTGACTTTCTAATAACACTAACTGACCTCTGAAAAGAAACCTGGTTCAGGGTGTAAGGAGTGTATTCAGAAAAGGTCAAGCATAGAGCCTCAGAAATCCCATCCCCGCCACCTGCTGCTTCTGTGCCATCCCCATACCCACCCCCACGCTGAACATCAACTTTACTGACTTGGTAAGAAACAGGGTGGAATGCTTCCCTGGCTTCCCAACAGAGTAATGCAAATATATATTCTCAGGAAGAAAAGAGCCAACCAAAGCTTCAGGAAGAGTTTCCTTAACCTTAACAAAAATAACTCCAGGCACTGGTGGTGCCTGCCCAGCACCAGGAGCTTCCGCACCAACGGGAAGACCTGCACCTCTGATAATGACCAAGTGACAGACAGTCCTTACTGCGCAAAAGAACTTCTAGACATGTGCAAACTTGACCGTTCTACTTAGTATTTTCCTATTTTCATACCCATTTTTCAAACTCTGCCTCTAAGATTAATACCTTCAGTTCAAATTTCTTGATGTTAGGTTGTAAACATATATGTATTTCTAATTTATTTAGCTGCATCGGGATTTAGTTGCACCATGCAAACTCTTAGTCTGGCATGTGGGATCTAGTTCCTCGGTCTGGGATCGAACCTGGGCCCCCTGCCCTGGAAGCTTTGAGTCTTAGCCACTGGACCACTAGGGAAGTCCCGTATACATAATTTTAAAGTAACAATAGTTACTGTAAAATCACTAACCGCATATGCTTTTCAAATATGATTAAAACATAAAAATGATCCAACACTATAAAACAAGAAATATTTAACTAATTATTAAATATTAAAAGAATGTGTATTTATTAGTCCATAGTTAGCTTTTTCTTTTAATCCAAAACAAATACACCAACCTACTTTTAAAAAATACTGCCATAAGGCATCTTCTCTAGGGTAAAACAACCCACTTACTGATCATCTAAATAACACTGTAAACACCTTTATCTCCATTGCATTCCACAAAGATACTAATTTTCATTTCTGAGGTAATTATTTGCATTTCCACATAATTTTAACATTTACAAATCTAATTTACATTTGTTACATATCAGTTTCACTTTCAGGGTCTGCAGTACCCAGCTAACTACATGGTTTTTTCTGCATGTATCTTAGCACTGTACGGATTTGCACAACTGAAAACCCCTCTCCTTGTCTTCCATTCCAGATATTGGCTTCCATTTACGCGTTTCCAAAACAATTGGAAATTCTATTTCCTTCTTCAAAAGACACATCTAATTTAAAAGAATTCACTAAAAAGTTTGAAGCCATCCAAGTTACCACTAGACTTAATTACCTGTAAGGACTACCGTACCAGCGTCCAAATCTAAAAAAAAACTCTCAAGATTTAGAATTGTTCTAAACATCTTCCAAAGTGTTGAGATTTTTATATTGAAGTATTATTGTCATTCTGTAGAAAGTTTTGATCTCTCAAAGGGCTACCTTCTCCTTCATAATATAAGCGATAAAAATTAAAATATTGACAATACCCTAAACCAACCGTTCTCCCCGTGTACTCAGGAGCTGCACTAATTTGCGATTTCAGGGGAAATGTACACGTACACAGACACACACACACTTGCATGTGTGGGGTGAGAACAATACTGATAGATCTACTCTTTCTAGAGTAGAAATTTATAAACAAGTCTAAAACTTATAATAATCCAAAATTAATGTTCATAAAGAATGAAATAGTGGAAATGGGAAGTAATGAAGTTAAAACCCTACTGTGGCTTCCTATGTATTGCTTTAAAGGATACCAAAAAAGTGGCAAAGAAGTTTAAAATTACTTAAACCTGCACCTTCCTTCTCCAGATTTGTTAATACCGGAGTAACAATGGCATTTTGTATCAGACACTACAATGCGAGTGATACAGTAACCCCCAACTTTGTATCACAAAGGAGCAAATGCAATACTGTATACATCCTGTACTTGTTTCCCTCGCGATTTGTTACAGCTAGGTAAGAGCTGGCCATAAAATATGGAGGCAAGCCGAAGGCCCTGAGTCGCTTTCACAGTATAGGCACAGCAAAGCAAGGAGCACATACCCAAGTCCAGGGCTTCATGGGGCTTCCATAACCCTGCTCTCTGCCTGGGTTCACACTCCTATCTTTACTATGTATCACCAAACGTTAACAATGCTATTGCTAAATGAATGCACCCCATCCGAAGAAAAAAAAGCCAAACTAGAACAAAAACCCAGAGAATCCGTAAGTGAGCTGCTCTCCGCGGCGTCCGCTGCACCCTTGCACTAGCAGGAGACGACCATATAATGAAATGAGTAAGCACCCAAGCCATTCTACAACTCCGAGGGCGGCCACGGACCTGCTCGGCACCCTCGAGAGCCACGAGCGCTCTGCGTCTCCCCGGTACGAAACGGCTTTCTGGATTCCACGGGCAAAGTTGTCCGAAAATCATGCTGCAAAAAGGCATTTCTAACAACCGAAAACCGGCGCTGCCCAGCCCCGGGGTGCCGGCTCCGAAGCACCCGAGAGCCGCTCCGGCCCCGCTCACAGCTCGGAGGCGGCTCCTCGAGGCGAGTTCGGTCGCGGTTTCCATCCATCCGGAGCTGCACCAACGTGCTCCCCCACGCTCGGCCGGCGGTTGGGAGCGACGTTTCCAAAAACTTGGCGCTCGCGGTCCCCGCGCGGCCACCACACGGAGTTTGAGCGGCTCAGGCCGGGCGGTGCGGGCCGGGCGGGGGAGGGGAGCGTCCGTGAGACTTCCCGACGCGCCGGTGAAGCCCCGGAGCCCGGGGCTGGCGGGGGNTCACAACACAGTTCTAGAATAAGGTAAGAATAATACGCCGTTTTCCTTGCTTTGTCGTTTGCCTTCACTTCCTCCCCAGTAGCCAGAATATAAACTTTAAATTGTGTTTTATTTGGGCAAATACAGTTTGATTTCCAGAGCCTGTTCTGACTAAAGCATAGCTTTTTGAAATGAGGATTACAGTAAGAATTTGAATTCCTTCAGGGTTTGGTTCCTGCTGGCTTTTCCACGTTTAATAAATTTACAGTTTGAGACTGAGGAGACGTTGACTTGGTAAATACAAACTTTAAGAGTCTGACTTTGTATATAGAAATACAGCATATACATGACTAATGATATATGTAAGAAGTGATATATTTAATGCTTGTTATTACTCACGCTTTTTCATTTTCTGTACGTTACAAACATACTTTCAAAAACTGGATTATCGATCCAAATGTTTATCTTCATTAAGTACTGCATTGAGAAGAGTCATTTCCAACTGTGTGTTTCATATGCACAAAATTCTACATCAGGGCAATTTACTTCAGTATACTTGTCAGCTCTTTGGAGAAATTAAGGGTCAGAAATGTGCAAATTGCAAGTCACTCCTGCTGGAGACAAGTTTTAAAAGGAAACACCTAGGGACTGGGAAGAGAAAAGTGGGTAGGATAAATGGAAGAGTAGAAACAGAGGCTGTGCTTCTAGAAAGACAGAAGACGATGAAGATAAACCCGATGTTAAATCTCCATTCTTTTGGCTGCTGTGAGCAGACAGGTGGCTGGGAGCTGTTTTAACAGGACTGATGGGAGGCTCATCAGCCTGAGCCTATTGAGGGCAGAGCAGGCAAAACATACCCCGGGATGCAGAGGAAGTATTCAAGGAATACTTATTCAACATAAATAAAGGTCTTTCAAAGTTTTTTCCGTCTCTGTCATCCAAATTACACAGCTTTGAGACCACAGTGGCAAAAATCCAGGAGGCAGGTAGCTGAGGCAGATTCTTCAAAATTATAAAATCGGAAAGTCAGTGAGCACCTGGGAGGACCAAATGCAAAAAAAAAAACCCCAATGTCTTCTTTCTAATAAGTACACATGTTAAATAGGCACCTTAAAAACACAGTAGGTATGCAGCAGTGTTAACAGCAATTAACTCTAAAGGGCTGGACTAAAAAATAATAAAGGGCTGGACTTGCACTTCTTATATTTTTTCTGTATCAGTCTTCCAGAGCAGATGTAGTCTAATCACAAATATATAGATGTTCAAAATGTGGATGGGGAGTGAGGGTGGTTATCTGCAAAAAAGAAAAAGCAACATCTCATGAAACTCCTATAAGCAAAGGAGATTCTCAAAAAAAGTCTAACATACAAATGACCGAATAAAAATTCATGGTACAGTAGACTTTCTTACTAATTGAAGGCCTATAAAATGTCACTGATATGTCTTTCTTTAGAGAGCAGTCTTTATCACTTTGTTTCAGTGAACATAAAAGTATTTATGAGGCTTTCCCATAAGTTCACTACTAAATGGTTTCCCAGGGGTATCCCTCTCTTGTTGTATTCCCATAGTCTAAATTCCTCAAGGTTTTAGGAACCAAACTTTTATGACTGTGTAAAAAGACCACTAAAATGTAAATTCTAGATCTTATAAAATCTCCGTTCATATTTTTACTATTAACGTTGCACTTTTAAAAGCTGCAGTAATTGCTGTCTTTTTTGGTCCTTTATTTTTCAGTGGGGGGAAAAATGTTTTTAAAAGAATTTCAGCCACTATGAGTTCATATTTAGTCCATAGTGCATTTTTAAATTTAAAAATTCATATTGTATTATGTAAATTATTTCAATAATGTACCTGTGTACATGTACCTGTGTGATGAAAAATTAAGGGAAGAAACTGAGAAGGAAATAAACAGAAAAATCACCTTCAGAAATAACTTGTGTATCAGAGTTTGAGATGGTCTAGAGCTCATTTTACAGAGATACGCATCTTGCCCTCTAGGGTTCGTATACTTTAAACCTGGCACTACTGAACAAGAATGCCACAGAAAGGGTGGCAGGCAACTGAAAAACATGGGAAAACACACAAATAGATTAAATATTTACAACTACTGTGTACAAGACCACAGTTTTAAAAGAAATGCATCTGGGGGTGTGGGGGAAGGGCAGGGATGGGAGAAGGCAGCAGACAGGCCCATCCAGCACACACACACACACACACACACACACACACACACACACACTTTCTTAGGTTCCTTGCTGCAGCAATACCCACAACTACTGTTATTACCTTCCTGTGGCTACTGCAAAAAGCGACCCCAAATACGCAGCTTAAAACAACGGAAGTGTTTTCTCTCACAGTCCCAGGGGCTAGAAGTCCAAAACCAAGGTGTTGGCAGGGCTGGTTCTCTGTGGTGGGCTCTGGAAAGCGTCGGTTCCATGTCCCTCTCAGGGACATGCAGTCCTTGGCGTCCCTCACCTTGCGGATGCACCTCTCCTACCTGCCTGCATCATCAAGTGGCATCTTCCCTGAGTGTCTGTGTCCTCCCGTGTGGTGCTCCCCTGTGTGTGTGTCTTCTCTTCTTGTAAGGAATATTAGATTAATGGTCTACCTCCAGAGTATGACCTCATCTTAATTAATAATTACATCCACAACAATGCTACTTCCAAATGAAGTCACATGCTGAGGTTTTGGGAGAGAATATGAATGCTGGAGGGCAGGGGTGGGGTGGGAATATTCAACCCAGTATAACCACCAAACAGCCTATAATGATGCCTACCCATCTTAGCAGATCACAGCATATACTGTTAGAAATCTTTATATGAGTCAACTGCATGCAAGCTCTTCTTGATGCACACAAGAGTTATTTACATTATTTTACATGGAGTCAACTTATCCAAAGAAATAAAATCAAAGTGAATTTAACAGTGATGGTGTCCACATAGTAACAAAGTTGAGATTCAGCAGTTCCGTGGTTAGTTTGATCTGTGTAGAAGTACATCAAAAAATTTCTGTTCAGAGCTTCCTTGGTGGCTCAGTGGTTAAGAATCCACTTGCCAACACAGGAGACACAGGTTTTATCCCTGGTCTGGAAAGCTCCCACATGCGGCAGAACAGCTAAGCCCATGCATCGCAGCTACTGAGCTCTCCTGCTAAAACTACGTAAGTCCACGTGCCCTAAAGCCTGTGCTCTGTCTGCAACGAGAGGCCACACCAAGGAGAAGCCCAGGCACCGCAAGAAAGAGTAGCCCTCGATTGCCCGGACTAGATAAAAGCCCGCGCAGCAACAAAGACCCAGCACAACCAAAAATAAATATGGACATGGAACTTACAGTCCCGCATCAGCCTTCAAGTTGAATTCTAAATTCCTCAGCATGGCTCACTAGGTCCTCGAGAGTCCCTGCGACCCTCCAGCCAAAGTGCTATTCTTCCTTTCACGCGCCACACCATGAACTCGCCTTCAGGACTATTTTTGGCGGGCTCCAAACCTCACCAGGCTGTCCCAACCCCTCCCACCCCGCCAGCCCTTGGCCAATTCCCACTTCTTACCCACCCCCCCCCCTTCAGCTTTCTGTTGTTGTTTTACTCTGACTCTTTTGCACGACTGTAGCCCGCCTGCCAAGCTCCTCTGTCCCTGGGATTTCCTAGACAAGAATACTGGAGCAGGGTTGCCATTTCCTCCTCCAGGGGATCTTCCTGACCCAGGGATCAAACCCACGTCTTCTGCATCGGCAGGCAGATTCTTTATCACCTGGGAAGCCCTTCAGCTCTCTTTAGATTTCACCTCACCCTGACCACCATTCTCCCCATAATGAAGGTTGCAGTCCCCCTCGATGCTTCTACAGTACCTGTGTTCTCCCCATCACAGCTCTCCTGGCTGGTAATGAATGGCCCCCTTAGCTGTCTGCATCCCAGCCTAAGTCCACAGGAGAGCACCCTTCCTGTCTGCCTTATTCACCTTCTACCCCTATGACTCAGCAGAGGCCCAAGAGAGTTGCTGAGTAAGTAAAATAAATGGGAAAATGTTACTTTTAAGAAATACAGCTAAGATGATCCCTTACAGGAGTATTTAAGTTTTAAAAAGAAACGATTTATATCGAGGCATACAAGTATACACCGATACTTTGCTACATTTTGTTGGTCTTTACGTTTTACTTTTCTATAAGGAAACAAGCAAGTCATCTTTGCCCCCTATAACCAGCATTCGTTACGTGACACTCTTCTCAGCGTTACTGGCTTTCAGAAACGGGGCGTGGAGGATCACGCCTTTTCTAAGAGAGTCTCTAAAATCTAAAAAGGTAAAATAGTTGCCCACGGTCTTCCGAGAACATGGTATGTCCTAAGAAACACTCCTCATCCAAGATAATATCAAGGGGAAAATTATTAGAGTCAAGCATATACAATATGTATCATGTAACCCATTTATGTAAAACTGTGTAAATCCACAACAATCAGTATATACATATGTTCATAAAGTAATAATGTTCATCAAAATATAAAAAAATACTGTCTCTGGGCTGGGATTCCAAACAAGGTTTACTTTCTTTGTTGTTTTTCCTTTTAAGTTATGTGATGAATGGCTATCATTTTTACAAAAGCAATCAATTGCTTTTCAAAGAAAACGTTTTTCTCCAAATTTATGGTTTTAGGCTTAATTGTATTTAACGTTCATGTGACATCCTTTTCCTTTTATTACTATCCGCTTGTCTGTGGAAATATTAAAACAACACTAACCAAACTATCACCAACCCTGCCTGGGTATAATCAGTTTCAGAGTTCTATTTTTTAGAACTTTTCCTTGTTTTTCCTTTGCCACTAAATGAAGTAAAAACGTGTTTTCCAAATGAAAAATGTTTTTTCTCTTTCCCTAATCTTTTCTTTTTTAATTTTATATCAGAGTATAGCTGATATTGTGATAGTTTCAGGCGGACAGCCAAGGGACTCAGCCAGACGTACCCATTCTCCTCCAAACTCCCCTCCCATCCAGGCTGCCAAATAACACTGAGCAGAGTTCCCTGCGCTGCACAGTAGGACCTTGCATTTTAAATAAAGCAGCCTATACCAAACTGTACATGTCTATACCAAACTCCTTGACGATCCCTTCCCTTCATTCTTCAGGGCTGGTAACCATGAATTCCTTCTCTATGTCTGATATTCTGTTTCTGTTTTGTGAATAAGTTCATTTGTGTCATTTCTTTTTAGGTTCCCCGGATGTCACACATCTGTCCCTAATCTTAACAACTAGGTTCATCACTGCCAGCTAGCGTTCCAACACCTAAGGAAGTTGTACTCACTTGGTACCAACCTCTTTCCCACACTGGCCTCACGTGTCTGCCATCTTTGTGTCCCTAATACACTGAACTATGAGCTGGATGCTCATAAATATTTGTTACACAGACTAAAAAAGAAGCAATCATTACTCCAGTAGGTGCCACACGCAGGAGCAGAAGGAAGAGAGGGAGCTCAGATTCTAA